>JAILYB010000256.1:0-378494 GCA_021437785.1 Rhodomyrtus psidioides | reverse complement strand
ATAGGGATCACACTGCTTTTGCTCCATTGTCATTCCGGTTGGGAACTGGTGGGGATCATGTGGTCTGAATGCTATGAAGTGATAGCTTAGTTGATCGAATAATGTACTAATTAAACTGTCTTTAATAAAGGGTATGTGCATTAAATCAAATGTAGTAGGATCATTCGTGTTTAAGGATTTTCAGACAAGAAGGTCCTCGGCCCAATAAACAAAAGAAGGAAGAAGAAAGAAGAAGAAAAGGTAAAGTGGTTCATGAGCTTGGGTATAAAAAATAATTTTAAAATTATCATTGACATCAAAAACATAAAAAGAGGGAAAGTGCCTCGCTGGGGATTATAATGATACTTTGTCTTTACATTTTGTGTGTGGTGTAAAGCTACATGGGCTGAGTCTGCATTCCCCTATAAATGCAACCATAGTTGTGTTTTGGCCCTCTTTTGTTTTATTTATGTTGTTCTCTTTTCCCCTGACATGAAATGACAAGCAATTCCTCTTCCTCCTCTTCTTCTTCTTCTTCTTCATCTTCTTCTTCTTCTTCTGATTCCTCTGAGAAATGAAACTCCAAGGCCCAAGAGCTTTCACGGAGATGAGGTTAGCTGATCATGTCCACTCTTACTGTTTGGTTCTGTCGCTAGCTCTGAGATTTTTCAGCTGTTCAGGACCAATGTGCAGTAGTTGTCTCATAAATTCAGATTAGTTTGTTCGGTTTTTCTTTGGGATTGGTTTGGTCTCAGATGTAATCACTTGTCGTGGTCAGTATTTTCAGAATTAGAGGTGACAGATGTTGCGGAATTCGATTCTGTTCTCAAAATGGAAGTTTCTGAGATTGTAGCATGACAAATGTGCAAGAATCTGTCCTGTAATTCCAGATTAGCTCGTTCATTTTTTCTTTGTTCTGATTTCTCTTGTCTTTGAATCATAATCGAATGTCATGGGTACTGTTTTTTTCAGAACTAGAGGTGAAAGATAGCAGATGTTAACTCCTAGTTGATGATCGAGTTTTCAGTAAGCAATTTAGTTTGAAAATGAGTTTGATGTTGAGCTTATGAGTCCCCTCATAGACTCTGGCAGTTACTGCTAATGTCTAGAGTGTACACCTGAATAAAAGTCAGAGGGTTATCAATTCCCTTATGCCTTGCACTTTTAACAAATATCCACATTGGTCATTTAGATGTCGTCCGGTGTGTTCCGGTTCGTGATCATCAATGCCTAAATTGCGCAGAGACACGGCTTTTTGAAGAAGACTCATAAGAAGAAAAAGGAAAAGAAAACCTGTCGGCGATGAATGGGTTCGTCCCGGAAAGATCGACGCCCTGGAACATGTACGATGGCCCCCACTCTAGCACTTCACCACCAGCGGAACTCGAAACCGAAGCTCCGTGGAAGAGCCTCGGAGCGTCCATCAACGCAATCTCTTTTGGCTTCGTGGCCACAGCCATTCTGGTAGCGATGTTTCTCATCATGGCCATCTTCGAGCATCTATTCAGACCGACAACTCCGTCTCCATCTTCATCATCTGAAGAACATCATGCGGCCGAGGTTTCACTGGAAGCAGGACAACCTCAGAAGCTTGTGAACCAAGACCCGCACATGGTAAGTCTGTCTTATTCGCTCATATATCATTGTCCTAAGATGTTCTGTTGCGGCACGTCACTAGTTAACATAGGTTCTTCAAATGCTGCCATACTCCTATCAGTAAATCTTCAAGAATGATAAATTATATTTGTGCAGTCAATGTGATGGATAGAGGGCTCGTTTGATTGTTTGCTAGATACATAAGTTTGACTGCTACTGGGATTCATACAAGACATCTGAAGAAGGACATGTCTTTTGGACTTTGTCATGTCAAAAGCTTAGTGGTTAATACACTCTTGTTTGCTTTCTTGCTTGACTTACCATTTCATGAAACTGAAAAATGACCCTTCAATGTTCTTCTTCTGATCTTCTTCTGTGATTCTTTTCAACTTCTACTTGCAGACGACAACATCCAGTGCTTCAGATTACACAGTATTAATGCCTGGAGAGTTTCACCCCACTCACATTGCACAACCTGCTCCTTTACCCTGTCCAAGAGAAGCCATTTCTTGGCCTTCCCATGAAATATAAATTTTTGGTTGCCCTTGACTAGTACTCTCATTCTCTCTTGTATGTATCTTCTGGGAACTCTTTCTTTGACCCCTATCTCCGGCATATTATCCGCGGATCCAACCTCCGGTGATTGAGCATTGCATCTTGTGGGTCATGTTACTGAGCGGGAACGGCCGCTTGTTTAGCGCGATTTAGAAGGAAATCTACTTTGCTTGTGATTTTTTAGCTCTTTAGAAGCTTCAGAAGATCAATTCATGGAGTGCAATACCCTTTGGGAGTTCAATTGCAACTGTGTTTCCTCAGAGTAGTAACATTATGAAATGTGACTCTCAAACAATATTTACAAGACAGATCAAGATTATTAACCAAGACATAAAAGCAATGACAATGAAAGATAATGAAATATCTTACCACTTTATGTAACCCATCCACCTTTATATCATAGAATTACTACTCATCTTAATAATGCACTTGTAGATCCATTTAGGCCCGTCGGAATGGGTTTGGATCGGATCATTTTCGGGTTTGGATCGGATCAAAAATGATCCGGCCTAGATTATTTCATATTGGTCCATATTTTATGCAATATGATTTTAGTTGCTTGTACTTGATCCAATCCGTACCCAACCCAATTTGGGTCTACTCTTTGCTTAAATTGCTGCATCTAAAGAATTGGCGACTCTATTTGGTAGCATATCTGAACTTTATAATATACAATACCAAGATATTAAAAAAAAAAAAGAGAACTCGCAGTCTTGTCGCAAATCCGCCGATGAAGATTTGCAACATCTCTTGCGGCCGCCGGCGAGCCGTCGCCGCTGCCAGACGCTGAGCTGCTCCTAGCCATCATCACTGCCGGCTTGTTTCCAAGCCGATTGATAACACGGATTGAAACGCCCTGAGTAGGGAGGTTCTGTATTCATTGAGGGGAGCCGTGAAAGACCCGAATTCGTTCTTGGCAGTGGGGTTATTTCCGGACTCACTAAGTTCCATAGTTGTTATTCGGGTTTCGCTTTATTAGACTCGTTCCAACTTATATTTTTTTTTTTAAAAAAAATTCCCACCTTTACTTTCATGTGATATACTAGCATAAGTTTGAGTCTTGAAAGTATTCTTGGATTTTCTTTGTAATATACAAACATACACAAATAAGTTTTCTACCTTGCAACTGCTAGAAGATTGGCGTGTAATAGAGCCGTCAAATGGGTGTGTTCGGGTCGAAAATGATCTGAAACCATATTGATTCATTTCCATGCAATACAAATATAGCGATCCATACCCAATTCGATTCATATTGCTAAAACACTTCAATATTAAATTTAGTTAAAAAGTAATTATTTCTTATAGATTTTTAGAATATATATATTGCTAATATACTGTGGACAATTTTAGTTATTTTTTAGAATGATTTTGATTTTTTTTTATATTCTTTCTTTGTTCTTTTTACCCTTCTTTTTTTCTTCTATGTGTAGCAACCGGTAGTCGGCGGTGACTGATGATCGGCGACAGCTAGCTCGCAACCAGCGATCAGCTGACAACATGCTACCACCAATGATCGACGGCAGTCAGCCACCCTTGCTAGATTTCGTAAAAAAAAAAAAGGAAAGAAAGAAAAAGTCAAAAAAAAAATTATGAAAAAAAAAATAAAAGAATTAAAAAAAAGATTTATTTATGACTCATTTAAACTTATTAGATGACTAATCTATTTATGCCCCCATTAACTTATTAATGAACTCATTTATGATCCACTTAATATTGTTTTTAAAATTTAAGGCAACTCATTTATGACTCACACCATTAAATATAGGTTCTAGACCCATGTCGCCGTATCTAATGTGTATTGTGTAACAATGGTCATGGTGCAACCAAAACTTGTTGGTCATTTACACAAGTGGATCATCTTATCATCTTATGGATATATTGTAATAATCTAAATTACCTAATTTAATTTTACCAAGCTGTAACTCCCTCTTGTTTTTCAAGCCTTAAAAAAAGGGATTGTTGCGGGGCAGGCCGTTGTTTGTTTAGATATGTATCGAGGATAGGGTGGATATTCGAAGGATATCGATGAATCGGTTGTGTGGTAACTGATGGGTAAAATCCCCGAAAACGGATATTTTGCGAATAATTCGCGGATTAGGAAATGAATTAACGATTAACAACCTGCGGTCATCCGATAATCGCCCTCCCTATTTTCAGCATTTCTCCCACACACACAAAAAAAAAAATTAATCAATATAGGAAAGAAACGAAGATTAGAAACTGATTTTGCAGGAACTTGGGAAAATTATCCATTGCCTTGTTTTCTGTTCTCGTCTTGTCAAATTGAAAAAACTTCTAAATCAAGAGCATTGAACGACATGGGAGATGAAGGCGGTGATGGTGGAGGCGGCGGTGGTGGTGGGGGCGGCAGCGGTGCGTCGTCGCCGAACAACAAGGTCAAGTTTTTGTGTAGCCACGGCGGGAAGATTCTGCCGAGACCCGGGGACGGACACCTCAAGTACGCGGGCGGCGAGACCCGCGTTATCTCCATCTCTCGCGACGCTACCTTCTCCGGTGCATCTTTTGCTTCTCTCTTTGATAATTTAACGTTGGATTTGTTCATGATATGTGGAGCTCTGAGCACGTTTTGCTGTTTTGTCGTGGCAGATTTAATGAAGAAGCTGACTACTACCCAGATCGATTCGGACATGGTCCTCAAGTATCAGGTAGCATCCGAGGATCTCGACGCGCTCGTGTCGGTGAGATCGGACGAGGACCTCAAGCACATGCTCGATGAGTACGACCGTCAGGAGAGCAGCGGAAACCCGAGGCTCCGCGCCTTCCTGTTCCCCGCCAATCCGACCGTGATCGAGAACCAGACGGCTTTCGTGGAGCCGCAAGCGCCGGAGCAGCGCTACATCGACGCCATCAACGGCATCGTCCGGACCATGCCCATTGTGAAGATCACCCCACTTCGCGTGAACCGCACCGCGTTCAGCATATCCTCCGCCTGCTCTTCGCCAAAATCGCCGTCCCCGGACAGCTGCCGCTCGATCGACGGCGGCACCGCCCACGAGACTATCACGTTTAACGGACAACAAAACTACGGGAGGCGGCCCCCTATGAGCAAGGTCCACAGCTCACCTAACCTGTGCAGCCTGGGGAACAATGCCCCGACGAGCAACAACCAGGGCAACCGCCAATGCATTCACCAGCACCACCATTATCACTACCCCAACAGCCACAGGCAACCCCAGCCCGGCAGCTACCACAATACGAGACCGCCTCAGGACCCCCACAAAGGGATCGGAAGCGAGCGGCTCCACCCGGTTTTGTCGATGGGGAGGGCCGAGGTTGGCAGGAGCTATCTGGCTCAGGGATTGAACCCGCACCACGGGTCACAAAGGCATCATGGGGCCAGTGCAGGAGGTTACAACAACTACGGCTACTACTACGATGAGTGCGCGGGTTACGCGAGCACAAGGTTCGACCGGGCGGATAGTCTTCCGCCTAGCCCGAGAAGGGCCTATTGGGACGGATCCTACTACAAAGGGGACATGCCGAATTGACGACGCGATCGGGACTACCTCAATTGCATTTGGTATGACTGAAAATACTGTACAGCAAACTATGAATCGTCACTCTTCTGTATCTGTACATGAATTCAAGATCAAGCCTTTCAAACTACGTGTACTTTAATTTCTGCGCAGACCTTTCATGGTTTTCTGGCCAATGGGACCTATTAGTTGATGAAGGGCTGGCTTGGTCTTAATGGCCGAGCTAAATCATCTAACAGATGTGTGGCCTCATTTTGACCAGTCAAATCTATGTGTTCATACTTTCTTTCTTTTTCTTTTTCTTTTTTGGTATATAAAAGTAAACAGAATAAAAATTAAACTCTAATAAAATCTACTATCCCTATTTTGAAATGGAATGTTGGGGTTACTCCTAAACATTGTCCTACAGAAATTGAAAAACCACAATGCACTTCCCTCACAAAAAGTAAGAAAAGTTCTTACTTTCATCAATTTTCTAGTTATGTCATTTCTTTCCGACATATCTAACCAAACTTAGGGGGTGAGCAAGTGAACCGATTTATCTTGGAAAATTGGCCCGAACTAGTCTGTCGTTCGAGGCAAGTTCAAATGGACAGGTTTGATCCCCGGTTCATCGACCAAGTTGATGTGCGCTTAGTATTCAACTAGCGATTAATTTTCGGGATATAGAATAGTATTCGAGAGAAGAAATTGACATAATAACTTCATCATAATTCGGTAAGTATTCAGATAAAATCGAAGCGCACTTTTCAAGGTAGGATGTGATCGTAATTATTAAGATGAGAAAAAGAGAATCAAGTCAAAAAAGAATTTTTAATGAGGAAATAAAAAAAAAATCTACTTTTAGGAATTTAAAAAGAAATATGTTCATAGTGAGGAGTAAAATAAAAGTAGACTAAATCTAATGATACACTGGAGCTTTATATAATAAAGTATGACATTAACTCATAAAATGCAAAAAAGAATGGAAGGAACATGATTGGTAGTTGGTACCTTATAAACTCAAAAGGATTTGAAAAGATAATTTTATAATATAACAGAAATAAAACAGAAGGAAGAGAAAAGGGGGAGGGAGTGGCATGGAAGAAATGTTCAGCAAAATAAAGATAGGAAAAGAGAAAAAGGAAAGGAAAGGAAAGAAGAGTGGAAACTACATGTGTCCTCTCAAAATCCTCCTTTCATACACGGGTTATTACTACAAAAAAAACTATTTATTTCGAAAAACCTGATGTGGACGCCGAAAAACCTGACGTGGCACCGGCGAATGATTTTTTTAAATATTTTAACGTACACGTGAAAATTTTTCTTTATTTTTTTTTTTACAAATTTCCCTTTTTTGTGTTTTTTAATTATTATTATTTTTTTTTAAAAAGAGAGAGAACAAACCCTAGTTTCCCCCCTTGGCCGACGAGATCACCGGTGACCCTCGCCGGCCACCACTGGGCAGCCTAGGGGCTAGGGTCAGCTCACCCTAGGTCGGCGAGGCGGCGAAGGCCCCAGGCGGTGGCTATCGCAACGTCGTCGACAGTGAGCGAGGGCGCGAAGATCTTCGCCAGATTTGGGCGAGGGCCTTCGCGACCTCGCTCGGCTACCGGGCGGGGGGGCCTCCCCTGGATGTCGCGACAGCCATCGAGAGCCGTGCAGGTCGTCGCGAGGTCCAAGCGAGGGCCATCGGGCCAATGGCCAGTGAGGTCACGAGGGCCCTCACACCGCCGTCACCGACGCCTCGACCACCGTCGCAACCTTGCCGGCCCAGGGCTAGCCGACCTTGGCCCTTGGGCCGCCCAATGGTGGTCGGCAAGGGTCGTCGATGACCTCGTCGGCCAAGGGGGGAAATATATTTGGTTTGTTTTTTTTTAAAATATTAATAATTAAAATAAAAATAAAAACAAAAACATCAAAATAAATAAATAAAAGTTCCATATAATATTAAGAAAATCCAGGTGTGACACTCAGAAAGTAATAAAATAATAGTAAAAAATTCACGTCAGCTTTTCTGACAGAAATAGCAGTTGAGTGAACGATTTTGTTCCAACATGACATCAAATGAACGAAATGAAAGTTATGATACTAAAGTGAATACCATACACAAGTTATTGCACTTGCGATGAACTTATCCCCTGTGATTCTGATCTAACCCGAGAAGAAAGCTTCTCTTGCTGTACTTAAAAAAAAAAAAAAGACCAGACTAATGCAATTCCAACTCGAGGCCCACTTCTACTTTGGCCGAGAACCCCATCCCCACAGATCGAAGAAGACGAAAGCTAGGACTGTACAGACGGAGCCCATCAGCTGCAAGATTCAACCACCAGTCAAAGAATACAGAAGAATCATATCATATTCCAGGGTTTCCACGAAAAGACGGCTCTGAAATCATGGCTATGCTCCTGGAAAGCCCTCGTATTCTTCTGAAGTTTCCCTCGGTCTGACGTATCCAAACCGAGTCCGACCAAAAACAAAAGTGGCCAAAGGGAGACGTATTGAATATGGTTTGATGTGAAGGTCAAGGTCAACACACGCAGAGAGTCTCCCATGAGCGAGCCTCGGTGCTGCTTCGCGTCCCTTGACATTATTTACGCCCCGCATACCAGAGACGGCCGGCTGGCGAACAACCGTTGGCGATCATGCCCATACACGTTGCGAGCGCCGAAATTCGTATGGGAAATTGGTCCAATGATGAACCTTAGTCGAAATTCATTGAACGTATTCACTGCAAAGGGAAGATGTCGGGTGGAAGGTGTATAGTTAAAAAAAAAATGATTAGTCGGCATGAGGCTGTAAATTGAGCAATCGAGGTTCGTGCTAGTAATTGGCCGGATTTTATGTAGGACTTGGTCAGACATTTTCTTTCAAGTCGAAGCAGTCGACTAGAAAAAAATTAAAGTTATATAGGCTTAATGAGAAAAATAACGAAAATATAGGAACAAAAAGTAGAATTTCTGTCGAAACGTATGCTGGAAATATAAGGCTCTTGCAAAGATTTAACGTGTTAAGATGCACGTATGAATTGTGTTAGAAAAATCTCACGTCGGAAAACTGATGTGATCTTAAGCAGTTGATATATCCTAATTGACTTATAATTGATTTAAGTTTTTGAGTGAAGATAGGACCGACTAAATATGTTAACGGATTCGAACTTTGAACTCTCTCTTAGCGATCTTTAGAGTTAGCTAAATGGCAAAAGGTTAATTTTCTTCTATATGGCATAAACTACACATCTTCCCCGTTTTTAGGACATCGTGTCCATGGAGTAGTGCATACATAGAAAAATGTCATGGCGGTTCCGTCACGGTGCGTCTGTTGTCTTTGAGTGTACTCAACCTTCGTCTGCCCCAATTTTTTTTTGTCGACCCTTTGGATATGTTTTGTAAAGGCATGTGTTTAATTTGTTAATTGCGTTTGTGTGATTTATATACTTTATGGTATACGATTTTTCACCCTCAAACTGTATTATCTGTCATTTAATATGACCTATTATAACCAGTAATAATTCGGAAAACATTTTTAGAAAAAAATTTGTCAACATCAAGAATAAAAAAAGCTTATGTCGAATTTGATTTATCCAAATAACTAAAAATATTATTATTTTGAATACATTTTGTTATGTTTGTCTTTTACTCAAGATGCTATCGTATCTCATCAACTCCTCTACATACCACTAAGGTCACTTAAAAAATATCAGATGACTCGCATTTTTATTTTTGTTTTGGTAAAAAAATGACACACATCGAGGTGCAACATTTTCTATAGATTTGTTATGAAATACAAATAGCAAAAAAAAAAAAAAAGGAAAAAAAAATCACATTTTATTAAAAGTTATTTTCTCGTAAATAAAAATTTGAATAGTAATAGATCAAATTGTCAAGATGAAAATCTCTTTTAAGTTGACAAAACCATAATCTATACATAACCACATTGACGTAAATATTCTACCCTGCTATTACAAAGACCTATTATGTGACATACACATACATAGTCCAAAAAAAAAAAAAAACACACATTCACACGAAGCAACTGCACTAGAAGCTGGAGCTGCACTCTGTTTTCACAAGCACAAAATGTCTACATCTCACTTGCCCAAAGGATTTCCCTATATTGTACAGATCGTTCATTAGTCAAGGAGTAAAACCAAAAAGAAACAACCTGCATCTTCTATCTTCCTGTACACGTATATACTCAATTCTCCTAACCCCAAAAGGTTTTTAAGTAACTGTAGAATTCCGACCGGCGATGATCATTTCACTCGAATTCGGAAGAACCAGCTGAAGAAGCCACGGTGCACCTAACCTCTGTTCTCTCACTTGGTATCAGTGAAATCCGCGTCGATGACGTCTCCATCCGGACCCTTTTCGCTGGAGGAGTCCGAAGTCCCGGCTCCGGCGCCTGGTGCTGGACCTGCACCGGCGGCACCAGGTTGGCTGTACAGGGATTGACCGAGCTGCATCACCTCCTGGTTAAGCACAGCCATCGCGTCCTTTATGGCTTGGGTCGAACCACCTGATACCGTGTCCTTGAGCTCCTTCAATTTGGCCTCGACCTTCTCTTTCACAGGGCCGGGGACCTTATCTCCCAGCTCCTTGAGCTGCTTTTCGGTCTGGTACACCACGGAGTCCGCCTGGTTCTTCGTGTCTATGGCGTCCCTCTTCTCCTTGTCCTCCTTCGCAAACCTCTCTGCTTCCTTCACCATCCTATCCACCTGCAACAATCAACCAGAAAATGCTCATCATTGGGAAAATTATACTAGACGACGCCAAATAAGAAGACACAATTTCATGTCTGATTTATCTATTCATGAAAATGACTGTACCTCATCGCTAGGCAAAGTGCTGGCACCAGTAATAGTAATGTCTTGCTGCTTTCCGGTTCCTTTATCCACGGCAGTAACAGAAAGGATTCCATTGGCATCGATATCAAACTTGACCTCGATTTGAGGGACACCTCGAGGTGCTGGCGGGATACCGTCAAGGCGGAAGCTGCCGAGAGATTTATTATCCCTAACAAACTCCCTCTCTCCTTGAAGGACATTAATCTCAACACTCGTTTGACCATCAGCCGCAGTAGAGAAAACTTCCGATTTAGAAGTCGGGAGAGTCGTGTTCCTTGGAATGATCTTGGTCATGACACCACCTAGTGTCTCCAAACCAAGAGATAGCGGTATCACATCTAAAAGAACAATGTCGCTAACATCTCCAGCCAAAACACCAGCCTGAGATTAAAAAAGTAAACGAAGATTTCAGTTCAAAGTAAGTACGAACCAACATTGATTATTGAATATACGCAAAACCCTCTGAAGATATTTAACAAACCTGAACAGCAGCTCCAAGTGCAACAACCTCGTCGGGGTTGACAGTGACATTGGGTTCCTTCCCAGTCATCTTCCGAACAAGCTCCTGAACGGCTGGGATACGTGTCGAACCCCCAACAAGGATAACCTCATCCAGATCCTTGAAGCTGAGCTTAGCATCTCTTAAAGCAGTTTCAACTGGTGTCTTAACCCTGCACAGGAAACATAAGTACTATTGACAAACTGACGACATAACAAGCATTTACTACAATCAAAACTACCTAACTACATACGAAAAAAATATAGAAGCCTTGAAGCATCAGGGTGCATGTCCAGTTCTTCCTCTCAGATACCTTTTTTTATAGGTAAAACAAAAGATTACTATTGGGCACATGGTTGCAAACCCATATACAGAAACAATGTCAATTAAAGCTTTACAACAGGATAAATCATCTACCTGTCGAGTAAGTCTGAACACAACTCCTCAAATTTGACCCTTGTCAGAGTATTTTCAATGTGCTTCGGTCCATCTGCAGTCGCAGTAATAAACGGCAAGCTGGACAAACAGAGATTATAATCAATGACAAGAATGAGGGTGGGGGTGCATATGCATTTCTCTCGGTCATGGTAGTACCTGATGTTAGTCTGGGTTAGAGATGACAATTCCATTTTAGCTTTCTCAGCAGCCTCGGTCAACCTTTGAAGGGCTTGCTTGTCCTTCAAAAGATCTATACCTTCATCTCTCTTGAAGTCTGAGGCTATCCAATCGACAATTCTCTGCATGGTTAAAGTATTTAAATATTTAGAACCAATATGATTTACGAAAAGGAAGTTGTGTAAGGAGACCAGTAATAGTCAACAAAATAGCAAGAGAGCTCATTCATACCTTGTCAAAGTCATCGCCACCCAAATGTGTGTCTCCAGATGTTGAAAGTACTTCGAAGACCCCATCTCCAACCTCAAGAACTACATGGCAAGTAGAATCATAAGGTTCATATGAAATCACACAAGCAAATGACAGCAAAAAATCAAAGCAGTTTCACCCACTTGTTGGAATGAATAAAGACATTCCTGATGTTATATTCCTAGTAGTGTACCTGAGACATCAAAAGTTCCACCGCCAAGGTCGAACACCAGAATGGTCTCATTGTTTTTCTTTTCAAACCCATACGCCAGTGAGGCGGCTGTAGGTTCATTAATAATGCGGAGCACTTCTAAGCCAGCAATACGTCCAGCATCCTTTGTGGCAGTCCTTTGCGAGTCGTTGAAGTAAGCAGGAACAGTGACCACTGCTTTAGTTACTTTGTCACTCAAGAATTTGGAAGCATCATCGACAAGCTTTCTTAGCACCTACATCCAACGTGTTATGAAGTTACAATTCAGCGTCTAGACCATATACTCAAGCCAACTATCGATCAGCACATCAAGCAAAAAAGAAACCAGTTTCCAGTATCACAACAATCAGACCATGTCAACAGAGCAAACACAGATCATGTTTTGAGTCACCCATAACACTTTGAAGGTTGAGTGTATAGCCCGCGCCAATGACCTTCGCCATACTTAGCATTTAAGATCACACAAGACCATCGACAAAACAAAAGATAATTTAGCATTCAGGAACTCATTAGTCTACCTGTACTCCGCTTAAGCGGACAACTCTCACTTCACAAGCTAACCAACGTGCAATTTGTCCTGCCGTCAAATCCACGAGAAAAATGACACACCAGCTAAGCACACAACTCCAACTAACCTAATTTAAAATGTTCTAAACTCTGTTTTAACTGTCCGACCCATCCCCCCCCCCCCCCCCGCAAAAAAAAAACTCTGTTTTAACTGAGAATTATTCCATGAACCGGTAATCAAGATCAGTATCCCACTGACCCCTCACCCACAGCCAACAAGAACATACAAGCTTTGAGTTTGGCCTCACAGTAAATGCAACTGTCCTGTTTCTGCAGTCTTCAACTATCCTCCAATTGCAACCTTACCAAAAAAAAAAACTATCCTCCAATTGCAAATTGAATAACCATACACCGCAGCAACAAAACCACAAGCCCTCTATCTTTCTTTACACAATTCTTATATCTCAGAGGAGTTCTATCAGCCCGCCAATGACTAGCCAACGACTAGGGTGTTGAAACAACACGAATTTATTGAGAACACCGCATGACGAACATGAACCTACCATGGATTGACAGTCTTCCCTTGTTCTTAATAAGTACACACGCGAAACATTTCGTTAATGACATGAAATGGAACAAGTTACCGAAACAAATATGATGGCGGCACACTAGCTATTAAAAGCCATATAATAACACATCCTCCAGTTTTCAGCTATTTAAAATAACAAAGAACTGATACATAGACTAGAATGACTATACCTGAGCAGAAATCTCCTCGGCAGCGAACTGCTTACCAATAGCAGGGCACTCGAACTTGACATTCCCATTCTCATCCCTTACAACCTTATACGAAACCTGCTTGGCCTCCTCATCCACCTCGGACATCTTCCTCCCGATGAACCTCTTCACCGAGAAGAAGGTGTTTTCCGGGTTCACCACGGCCTGCCGCTTCGCAATCTGCCCGACGAGCCGGTCACCGGTCTTCGTGTACGCGACAACGGAAGGCGTGGTCCTCTGCCCCTCGGCGTTGGTCACAATGGTGGGCTTCCCTCCCTCCATCGCCGCCACCGCCGAGTTCGTGGTCCCCAAATCGATGCCCACAATTTTCTCGCTCACCACTCTCACCGGCCCCAATCTGCTCCTCCTCCTTGTGTTCGGACCTCTGGCCCTGAGCTTCAAGAACGAGAGCCTTCTTGAATCGAGAGCCTCTCCGAAAAACAACGAACTTGATCGGCAATTCGGTCTCCTGGGGGTTCTTGAAGACGACCCAGTTCCAGTTACACCCAGACTGTGGATTTGAGCCGCGCAGGACGCCATTTCTACGGTTGACACCGCAAACCAAGACGGCGAAACCTCGATAGAGCTATCAAAACGAGTTCTTTCTCTTCTCTCCTTCGAATTTGCAGTGAACAAATGGGCACTAATTCAACACGACAGTTTTCTTTGACAGGGGTTGAATTTGCAGTTTCGAGTATGCCTGGCGTGAGCAGCTAGGAGGACGAAGAGAGAGAGTAATATAGTAGAGAAGTACTGAAACAAGGGAGAATTCGAGAACGATCTGGGTCTCCCCGGGCATGATGGGGACTGTCGGAAAGGTCGAGGTGCTTCTGAAACTTGGCTGCTTCTTGTTCTCTCTCGCCAAGTTTTCTGGAATTTATCGGTGCTTTAGAATTTGCCATAGAGAAAATGAGCAATGCGATGCAACCAAAAGATCATGAGCAAATGCCGGATATGGTCTATCATTTTTTTTTTGTTGCTTAAATTGCTAAGCATATTTTGTAAATATTTTGTATTAAGAATTAATTGATCGAAGTTTTTGGCTACTCAAAAAATAATCCCACGACATATGGTATTCTTCACGGGATAAACTCTCTAGCTTATTATCCAAGCAGATGCCGGAAACGTTGTTGATAAAACATTCTGCGAGTGTTATGAATAGATTAAAGTTCAAGCTTTTGATCCATGTCAGCCTTAACGAGCACTTTTACACGCAATTGGTATAGTTAGAACAGATGATTAATTTTGGGAATACCTCGACATCTCACCAAACTGCACCAGCATTACAAGCAATCTTCTAGAAAGCGTCCTCAATGGGAAATTTGATTTAGGCTCCATTTGTTTCACAAAAAAATAACTTCCAAAAAAATGATTTTCGGATTTTTTGACATTTAGTTTGCAGAAAATAAGCTAGTTTAGGAAAATATTTTTACCCATGGAAAAAATTCCTTCAAAAGTGAGAAAAATAAGAGAAAAATGTTTTTGCTTATTTTTACTCCCTCGATTCCTTTACATTTATTTTATTTTATACTATTTTTTTCTTTTTTTCTTTTTCGTTTCTCCTCCTTCCTCTTTTCTCCAGCCAACATGCTCGGGCTCACCGGGATCGACTGAGCCTTGAGCTCGCCTGCAAAAAAAAGACAAAAAGGAAATAATTAAAAAGTCTTTTTGTTTAAAATATTATGAAAAGGAATGCATGGAGAATAATCAAATCCGATTTTACATAGCAGACGGCGAAAAAAAAAATCATATCTTTTTCATACTTCTACCAAACACTGATAAATATAGTCACTTTTTTTTTTTTTTTCTGAAAGTTGACTTTTCGAAAAAAATCATCTAAAAACGACTCATTTTTTCGCGAAATAAAAGTTGTTATAACTTATCTCATTATTTTCCGCTCAATTGATTCTTCGATGCCGTGTAGCTTTCCCTATAGCGTATGTCTAATTAAATTCAATGCATCGTGAATGAGATGGTTAGCATTAATCAAATCAAAAGTACGATGCTCCAAATTTAGGGGAAAAAAAATACAAACTTTAGAAAGCAAAATAGACGAAAATAAACGAACAAGACAGGTCCTCTGTCATGTAATTAAGGACGAGGTCGTTTGTCTTCTTAACATTAGTAATTACCTGACAGAAGAAAGGCGATGTATCATATAATAACTTAAATCAGCTCATGCCAAACTCGTACGATAGTCATGCTATAAAATTTCCATAGTGTACAAACTATGTTTTGGTAGATACAAGTTGCTCAATGGAAAGAATTTACAGATAATATTAAGAGACCTCGAGGTAGGACTGGATAAGATCTAATGATCGGGACCGTACCGACATCTTATCGGGAATTATGAGTAAAATTGAAGGCAAATTACAGGAGCAATTAAATCCCAATAGCGTCGAGAAGCTCCGAGTGTTGACTCACGGAAACTAATGTATTGGCCACAATAGCACCGCTTGCGGCAACCGCAGGGACCCCGATGCCCGGAAAAGTAGAATCTCCGCAACAGAAAAGTTGAGGGATAGGGGTTGAATGCCCGGGGAAAGAGCCCTTACCTGCTTGAATAGCTGGACCGTATGTTCCTCGGTTTCTTCGAAGAAATCTTTGATGCGTCAATGGAGTTCCAATCAACTTCACCTTGCATTTGTCCCTGCTGAATCCTGGTCCGAGTACACGCTCAACAGCTCTCCACATAACCTGGTGGATTAATGAATAAATTAGTGTTCTTCTGTTTTTGACTTGAACAAATTAGTGTTTTTCTGCTTTTGACGTAAAAGTTTTACCAAAATTACTCAACAAGGAAGAGCAGATCCAAGAAGTAATACCTCTGATCTTTCAACTTTCAGTTTCTTGTACTCAGCGCTGCTGCGGTCAAGTCCGTCCCAGAGTTCATAAGGTTCCGTACCAGGAGTATAAGCATGTAGCACATGTTTCCCTGGTGGTGCCAGATCCGGACTTAGTACGCTTGGTACAGATAATAGAACGACATTCTGATCAGCGTCGACTCCTCTTTCCCAGTCATTCACAACTATGTGATGAATTCCCAAATCCTCACATACACCCTGAGAAGGAACAGATTTTCTAAAGAGCTTCAGGGACGAATTACATGTTGAAACAACAAGAAGTTGTGGTTGCAAAATGCGACTAGCCTTTAAGAAAGGGAAGCAAAACATTAAGCAGGACAAGGAACTCATAATTAGACGACCTTAAGGTAGCAAGGAACATGCGGTCCCTCTTTTCCTCTCTCTCTCTCCCCCTCTGTGTGCGCTTAGTGTGAAGAAGCTCAGAAAATCTAATGACCACAAAAACAAACTCATAGAATAAAGCCCTCGAGAGATTTGGATTGGAAACTTATGCATTGTCAAGAAATTGCATATGGCCTTCATCTGCAGAATTAAAGTACTTGGTAACATGTTGCAATTTGGTTACCTACTAAGTATGAAGTGTAGGGAGGCCACATCACATATGCCAGAACCTTTTTCCCTCTATTTCTCGATGCTTAAGAAAGTATAAAAAGGAAAAAACATTCTGCATCCTGTAAAATTAGAGAGCAGTAGGTGCAAGTGGGACTAAGAAAACTGGCCCCTAAGATATTTGCAATGCTTACCTCAGCATCAAAACCGAGATGAAGATGCATGAAAGATTCACACTGTGGAGTCCTCTTAACCCTGTCTGAATACAACTTCGGGATGACGTCCTCAGGTAACAAACCTAAAGTGTCCCACATAGATGCATTGCTGATGACAGCTTTCTTAGCACGCACGAACTGCAATATCCACAGATGCAGTTCTTCAATTTGTGTCGATCTTACGGTGAAATCTAGTTAAAGCAATTTTGAAGTCTTGAATATTCCCTGAAAAGCCCACTCACTTGACCACTTCTTAATTTGACTCCAATGGCTCGGCCATTTTCAACAACAATCTTTTCCACGTGACTCCTGAGAGAAATCCGTCCACCAAATTTTTGCATTCCCCTGATGAGGGCATCAACAATAGCTCCACTTCCATGAAGAGGGTACTCAAGACTGCAACCAGGTTTGTACCACTCAGCAAACATGTACACCTGAAAATTGCCAATATAAGGCGTCACATCCTCAGAATGGTGGATGTGAGGTAAAAGAGAATTTAGCTACATACTTCAGCCATCCAAGCAATTTTTTGATAAACAACTAGCCAGCTTGCAACTTCAAATAGAAGAGCTTAAATGGCAAGAACTTGGAAATTGTTAAGGAAAGTGGCAACAACTAATAGAGAGGAGGAAATTTCTCTAGATAATATCACAATTCAATTTAACCATTTGATCGCCCCATTGTTTCTAAAGAAGTAACTATGGTGGTAGACTAGTAGTTTCTGCAAGTAATGAGTGATATCGGAAAGCAACTGTCAACACTGCATAATACGGTACAATTTAAGACCTTCAAATGATTAACTATGCTCCTAAATTAATAAATAACAGCTTCTTGTTTTCTAAACATATATCAAGCGGCAGAAGATTAAAATTACTGAGCAACAGGGTGCATTGGTTTAGGTTTTAAAGTTCGCAAATCGATCAATCAAGATCTATACAACGACCAGCAAATACTCTCGAGAGAACTATGCCCAATCATTTCATAACCTGTTACGATAGCAATAGCCTATTCACACAGAATTAGTGAAACAAGTAGAACCAAATAAGATCTTGAAAAAGAATATGGACGTTTCAAGGATAATGATGACCAAATGGTAGGAGCAGTTCAATATCTAAAAGCATTATAGTTACCATCTCTGCTGAGAGTATACCATTAGATTTCACCCCCGCAAGAAGAAAGGCAAGAAGGTCCACCCAATTCCTTATAAAAGGATCTTTCAGTTCCAACGAGTCGATGATTTCTGAGAAGGGTCTAAGAAGCTTCGTCGCAGCAATAGCACCCTGAGGTCCCATTTGGATGAAAGATTTCAACAAAGCTGGAGCATATCTAGCGGCAGCGGTGGACAGGACACCCAAATCACCACGAACAGATAGAGGAGGCAGAGCCATTGCAGTTGCGGACATTGGAAGCACTGCATCCTGCAAATTCATTTTATGTAAGAGAAGATGAAACTGTAGCAGCAAACTAGCAAAAAGAGATGCACATCTTCAAATTCAAGCAATCACATTCTCTACAGATAAATTGTACACAACTATGTCATAATGTTAGTGATCAATTGTAAAAGAGCAGAAAACTCGAAGCTGCCAACTTATTTTTATTTGTCAGTAGGTGGGTCAACATCAATAGGAATGGAACTTTTGTTTATAAGCCATTCTAATATCTTCTTTTGGCATTGGAATCAACAAAACGATCTTGTTCTTTATTTACAGATAGACAGAATGGAATAGTAAATACCAGGAGCTTTTGCCATTCTTGCACAGCATTCGGACTAGCATAATTCTCGAGGTCCTGGAATAAGATTCATTTAAAAGCATGAGCAGAAACATACTCTCAAATGATAGCAATGTGGGAAAATTGACTGAAGATCTACACAAACAATATCACCAAATTGACCAAATTGCCATCAGTGGACCCACAGTATTTCTCACAAGAACATATGAAGCGATAATACAGTTTTCTCTCTTTAGAATATTAGACAATTCGATGTATACACTTGCCACTTTCAAATGCTCCCCGAGTTTGTATAGTATCCAATTCAGCCTAGGAGGCAAATTAAGGACTACGGTCTTCTTCTTAAATCAGAGTGGAGATCTGTCAACATTTGTAATGTTTAATCCAGGTAAGACTTCTCTACCTCGAACAAAAAGTTTTCAGTCAACAGCTGCAAGTATCTAGAAGGTTCTTCATAAGGTATCTTGATTATACACGTTCATTTCTTCAATGTACCCAAAGGAAATGGCAATCTTCACATTCTCAGCAATCGTAATCAGCTCAATGAATACTTTCATTGTAACAGCTTGGTAGTTGTCTTTTGCCATGAAGACCATTTCTGTTGTTTAATTTAATCCTGTTCAGCTCATGTCAGACACACATAGCTTCATCTGGGAAAATCTGTGTAAAGACATTTTTTTCCTCTTGATATTCGCACTATGATTCTTCGCTTCATAAATCCTTTGGGCAATAAGTACTCTGTATTGAGCTCCTTATTGTCCATCGAAAGTGATGACCATCTTTTTGCACATTAGCATCCGTATATTTGACAATGGTGAGCACCATTTGACTTCAACTAGTTCAAGCTCAGTTGTCTGGCTATCAGCTTATCCATTTAATACTAAGCAGAAAATGATATATCACCATTTTCTTCAACCTCCAATTAGATAGATTGGGTAGATATCACTTTTAAAACTGATACAACATTCATATATTAATAGATGCATTAAAGCTAGACCGATGGAACATGATACTATAGATGAATAAAACCAAAGGGATAAGAAGGATCCACCTTGAAAAACTCCGTTGGACCAATACGTGACAAAAAATCACCTTCTGGTATATACACCATCCAGGAGTCATAGTTAGCACATGGAACAGACTCTCCTAATGCATCTAACACCTGATACATAAGCAATGCCATTACCATATCATCCAGAGATTGAAACCATCCAAGAGTACACACATGGAAAAGCGGCTATTTAAACACCAACGATCAACACTTGATTCATGCTAGAAACAAATCGGGCAACTTAGAGTGATGGAAATCAGATTACCTGTGCAAGGGGATTCGCCTGAGGACCTCTAGTTTGGAAGCCAGAGAACAGAGAAGGACCGGAGTCGAATCTGTAACCCTTAATGTCAAACGCATGGGCGGCACCTCCCGGTTGGTCGTGGCTCTCTAGAACTAGCACGTCTTGGTTATATCTGGCAAGAAGCCCAGCGCAACAGAGACCAGCGACACCACTTCCGATGACGACAACATCAGCCTCAGGCTTCCCTGACACCCAAAACAATAACTTCTCATTATCGAAAGAACCCAATTCAAGTACAAAATCCCGTTGAGACAATAATACACTATCCAAATAGCTATTTCAACAGTGAAAACTAATGCAATCTGAGAAAGGGTAAAAGAAAAGCAAATACCAAAAAAAAAAAAAAAACCCATCAGTGTTAATGTGTTGTACCTGACTAAAACCGATAGTAGCTGCAAAAGTACGGTCACACCCAGAAGCAACGACGCTCAAACTCAAGTTTGTACTTGCATTTGCGAAGGATATAAAAGACGCGAACGAAGATAAAGGAGGTGAAGGAGAACCTGGGAGAGACTTCTTCTCCTCCTGCGTGGAAGGAGGGGATTCGTCGGTGGAGATTCGCGCCAAGACAGCTCGCTCCCTCCTGGGGTTACCGGCGCATTTGAAAGGAGAGAGAAGAGGACACCATTGAAGCAAGCCTTGCACGCTCGCCAGCACCATATTGATTTCTGCGGAAGATGAAGAAAAAGTGAGCGAGTGAAGTAAAAGTTGAAGCTGCTCTGCTCTGGGAGCCTTCGATTTGTGATCGGGTCGTGTGCAGTTGCTGTCGTTTGTGGTCGGGTCGTGTCGTTGTATGTAGTTTCGAGCCTGCCACGTCGTCTCCTGTTTCTCGGGTGTTTGAGAAGCCAGAACGAGAGGAGATAAACAGTACAGCATGACATTGATATCCGATTACCATTAATTATATGATTAGTTTTGCATTTAGGGCCAACCCTCTTCAACCAGAAAAAGAACAGTAGCCTATTTTCGTGCGTGCAATAAAGGTGGAAAAAGTATGATTTTATTTTATTAAACTTAAATTTGGAATTTCATAAGTACTTAATATGATAAATACACACTGGTTAATTACCATTTCACCTATCGTTTTGAAACCATTTTATAATTATTCATTAAATACCGGTTATGCATACTATTGGATTTTTTTATACTAGAGTTTGGCTTTGATATAGCAAAGAGTTTGCTTTATTATACCAAAAACATACACACATCTATATATTGTTAGGATGTATGTGTGAGTTGTATTAGAGAAGTCCAACATCGGATAATTGATGTGGTACTGAGCAGTTAATACACCCAAGTTGGCCCATAACTCATTGGCTTAAGCTTTTGAGTGAAGGTGGGTCCAACTGAATATATTGACGGGCTTGGACTTGGGCCCCCTCTTGGCGATCTCCCCGAGTGAAAGTATCGGACTTCCGCTGCACGCTCCCAACATATATAATGATTACAATTTGGTTAATTCTATTTGGTTTTTGTTTCTAAATACTTTACTGCATGAAACGAAACCCATATCATTTAACAAAAATGGATCCATTCGGAACCAAACCGCCCAGGTGGGTCCATGAAACCGGTCCCCAATCTCTATAAAAACAGACTTTGAAGAATCATTTATTTCTGCTTAAATCTGTCATCATAGTCTCAACTATTGTGTACCAACCAGAATAGAATATAAGCATCAATGCTAAGTAACTATGACCAGATGTTCTAAGAGACGCGTTTAAGAGTAAGTGTCTGGGGAGAGAAGCGGATAGAGGCTCACATCGAGAAAAACAACATCGAAGTAGGAGATGCTAATCTCGATGGAGACACTCGTGAGGGGCAAGAGAAAACTTGTATGTTAAATGGTAGCGTCTTGATGTGCGTTCTATTTTGAGATCCGCGAGATGCGAGTAAAACTCTAGGATAAACAGCAAAAAGCATGTGGGAAATACTCACTTTCACTGAAAGTGAGCTAGAATTTCTTTTAATATATACACGTATATACCAGTCTGCTCCGGGTGGGCAGTTCCATCCCTAAACAAAGAACCGAACCGATACTCACCGGTGCTAGTAAATTAGACCGGGGGAACCATCAATTCTAGGTTAGTCCAGTCCAATTTTGGGCGGCTCTCAATTTTTTTTTAACACCCCTAGTGTATAATGCTAGCTACGTTATATTAAGTATTAACCATCGTTTGGTGTCAAATGATTAGATTTCAATTAATTAGTTTAATTTTTGTTTGTAAATGCTTTAACTATTGCATGAAACCCAACCCATATCATTTAATAGAAACATAGCTTCTGAAAACATTTACAATTTCTAATAGATCAAAGATGAAAGGTCGTCAATTCAACCAAAAAAGCCAATGTGTAACACAAGAAAAAGGACTGATATCTTAAAAATTCAAATATGAAATGTCCGTTAAGTTTATTATATGGATTAAATTACCGAGAAATTATGTGAAAGTCCATGCGTCGTTGGAATGTTACTACTCAGTGAAGAAGATTTGCCATTTAGCAACTTAGTTGAGGTGTATTGAATGACCTCGATGAAAATGGAGAACTTTCTAAATATTGTACGATGTAATAACAAGTAGCTACACTCGATTTATTTGTTTTGGATTATTCAGAAGACCAAGCATACTGCTGAGACAATTTTGTCCTCGAGAAAACATATCCCAAAAGATTGATTCTCCATTGTTCATCAAAAACACATTCAGACACGACAAAACGTAGGTATATTCAGATGTGCGATGTTAGAAAAGGAACATGGTTATCCGAGGAACAAACATTTTTGAAAATATAGACACTAGGGCTCCGGTTATTTTGCAAAAATAACTTCCTGAAAAATGTTTTTCATATTTTTTGGCATTTGTTTTGCGGAAAATAAGCTAGTCAAGGAAAATATTTTCCACCCATGAAAAGAAAAAGCCTCCTTCAAAAGTGAAAAAAATATATATTTTTCTCTTATTGAGAATAGGAAAACAATTTCCCTCATATTTCTTTCCTTCACTCTTTCATATTCTTTTTCATTTTAATTAATTTTTATTTATTTTTGAATTTCTTATTATTCATGGTTTTTTTTCTCTCCTTTTTTACTTCCTCCGTCGATCGCTGGCCACGGCAACGTCGATGACTGGCCGGATCTGGAAAAGGGCGAGCCTCGCCTGTGGCCAGTTGTCGATTCCCACCGTGGCCAGCGATTGGCTGATGAAGAAATTAAAGAAGAAAGAAGAAAAAAAGAAGAAGAGAAAAAAATTATAAAAATTATAAAAATATATTTAAATAAAAAAATTTATTATAAATTCAAAGCCAGCCTTGGATCGTAGGATGTACAGGTCCATATTAGCAATTTTTGACCAAAAAAGATGCAAAAAATCAAATTATATTTTTCTCACCAAACGACGGAAGATATTTTATAATTCATTTTCAGGTCTCAGCCAAATACCGAAAAATATAGTCATTTTCGTGGAACTTGACTTCTACAAACTTGTCACTTTTCGTGAAACAAATGGAATCCCAGATTACAAATTTGATTCATACATATTGTTGACACCTAAATTTTGATCAATTTTTTTTTTATTTTTTTTTGAAAATTCATAGAAAATCCATAAAAAGTTGAAAATTGAAAAAATCAATTTTGGTGACCTTAGCCAAGCTAAATGAACCATTTTGACCAAAAAAATAATTTTCATAATTTTCATTTTTTAATATATTTTCGAAAAATACAAAAAAAAAGAGAAAAAAAGAAAATCAAGAAAAGTAGTATTCGAGGTCACAAAAATATAGAAAAATAGTCAGTATTTTTATTTTTAACCTCATAAAATAGTAAAATTCATGTTCGATTTTGGGTGTTTTCTGATCACCATAAAATTGAATTTGGCAAAAATATTAGTAATGATTAAAAGGAAAAGGAGTGAAAACATCATCATTCAAAAGAAAAGTAAAAGAGAAAAGAAAAGTTTGAGTAATGATGGGGAATAAAAAAAAATAATAAAATCTCTCTCTCTCTCCCTCTCTTTTTCCTCTTCTCACGCTCTCTTCTTCCTTTTGATCATTCGGCCGGCTACCTTCTCCCTCAACTCTCTCTCTTTCATTTTCGTTTTTCCTCTCGCTCAGCTCGCCGCCCAGATAAAAAACCGTCCGGTTTTTCGGCCATAACTCTTTCGTTAGACATCGTATGCGAACGAGCCATATACCATTGGAAAGCTTATTCTCTTGCCGTTCGAATGACATATCGTGAGCCCAATTTGGACCAGCCGTTTGTCCCGTAGAGCTGTTTGAAGGAGCAAAGGTCAGACTGATCAGACTTGAGTCCGCGGGTGCCAAATTGGATTTTCGGGTTTGTTTTGGGTTCAATCTTGGTAAGACCACCTTTCACTCCTTACATTTTACCTATTAGACCCAGAATCGGAAGGCCGAGCCTCCTGTTGGTGTCTAGATATTTGCTGTGTATTTACTTTATGTCATAGCATTTCTATATTTCGCATAAAAGACCCAGAATCGGAAGGCCGAGCCTCCTGTTGGTGTCTAAATATTTGTTGTGTATTTACTTTATGTCATAGCATTTCTATATTTCGCATAAAAGACCCAGAATCGGAAGGCCGAGCCTCCTGTTGGTGTCTAGATATTTGCTGTGTATTTACTTTATGTCATAGCATTTCTATATTTCGCATAAAAGACCCAGAATCGGAAGGCCGAGCCTCCTGTTGGTGTCTAAATATTTGCTGTGTATTTATTTTATGTCATAGCATTTCTATATTTCGCATAAAAGACCCAGAATCGGAAGGCCGAGCCTCCTGTTGGTGTCTAAATATTTGTTGTGTATTTACTTTATGTCATAGCATTTCTATATTTCGCATAAAAGACCCAGAATCGGAAGGCTAAGCCTCCTATTGGCGTCCAAGGTGTTTTATTTATTTATTTTCTGTAAATTATATTGTGCTACCCCAGAATCGGAAGGCCGAGCCTCCTGCTGGTGGTTTATACCCCCCACACATTGTTGCACGAGCACCGACGGACTCCGACGTCGTAAAATTCACCGGATCTCATCTCCTTTGCTTATGTTTATGTTGTATAATGACTTAATATCTTCTTTATTTTTTGCATTGTGTTGCGTCCTATAAAAATAAAAACAAAAAATGCTAGATCGGACGTCTGCAGATGAGCCACGTGTCGTGATTAGGTGATTTTCAGAATAAAAAAAAATTCCAAAAAAATGAATTATTAAGGAAAAATTCAAAAAACAAATTGAGAAAAATTGCAGAAAATTCCTAAAAAAAAATTTCTAAAAATTTTTGAAGGCTGAAAATGACAAAAAAATTGATTTGTTTCCATTTTTTGGATTTTCTCCCATTTAATCCAAAATGGCGATTTTACCCCTCAAAGGGTAAATCGTCTTTGATATTCCGATGAATTGTGGAAATTGCTTAGAATTTGGTGATGGGCCAGATAGGTGGCTAAACCTTATGTCTAAGATTTCCACATTTCATTCCCATTTTTAGAAAATGACGATTTTACCCCTTCGAATGGTAAATCGATTTCTAAAATTCCAGAAAATCATGAAAATTGCAAAAAAAAGAAAAGGAAATGGGTCAATTGAGTGACCAAACCTATTTTTGACATTGTTTTACTCCGGATTCATTCCGCAATGACGATTTTTCCCTTTTTAGGCAAATCGTCCCTTTTGTCTCAAAATTACGACTTTACCCCTAATGGGTAAAATCATGTCTAAATCATTCCTAAGCTTGATTGATACTTATTTAGGCTAATAGAGCCTTATTAGGAGTGTCATGTTGATTTGATGTGTTTATTTTGCATATTTGGATTCATTGATTTGCGCCTTTTATTATTGATTGTGATTGCTAGGATAGTCATTCCTATTTGCATGAATTCCTAGATTTAGGATTCGTACTCCACTCATCTACATGAAATCTTAGGTCAGAAAATTCAGTCAACTTAGGTACCGAAAGGGCGTCAACTCTGACAGTTGACGTAACTAAGTCCCCGAACCCATTTCTCTGGTTATTGCAGAATTGAATGGAAACTCCCGACTATTCAATAGGGTGGTCCAATCATACCCTCCAAAAAATGATTGGTGGCGACTCCATGGCATGCATACTTAACACATGTCACTAGACCACACTGAAGGTCGACTACGTATACCTCCGTTGCGATTTGGGTAACGGGCCTTGGGAGAGGCCCGCGTCCGACCAGACTGGACGGCCCATTAGCCCTCGAAAGCCCACATGCAACCTCGAGAGGGTCGCGACAGACTGGCGACTCCACTGGGGACTTAGAGAACTTGAGCCGATTAAAAAGTTGATTGATTTTTCTGACATGTTTTATGCAGATGCTCTTCAAGTTGAGGTACGTACTTTAACCCTTGAGGTGTTAAATGTTTTTGCAGATTGGAGAAATAAGGGGTGAAGTGTTCATTAACTCTGTCTTATGCAGGTAGGAGTTTAGGATGTATGATTGTGTGGATGTTTATATTGAAGCGGTGTTTGCTAAATGAAATGCATGTTTATTGCTTTAGCACGACACAATGAACACACACAGCCGCGCCTAAAACCTCGGGCGCCCTCTTTAGGAAAATAATAGAAGGAATTGAAAATGGAATCTCCGTGAGGAAAAACACGGGGTAATCCATTTTTAATTCTGCTCATTTCGAACTATGGATTGGGTCCCAATGCAACGATAGTTGTGCAATGGAATCTACCCTTTCTAGAACTCGAAGTGGGAGCCTTGGCCTTAGGTTCCAAACCCTATTTTGATTCTTAGAAGTCAAACCTCACTGGTCTCATGCGCGTGTATGTGAATGATTGGTACACCTCGAAACCAAAAGGTCATTCAGCGCCGCTTATGAATCAAAATCCAATGACTTGTGTGAAGAATCAGTCGCGAGTTTAAACGAACCAGGATGGCATGGAAAAGCGCTGGACCACCCTGGAGAGTCAACTGATGAGGACAAATGCCTTTTGACCGGGGCAGCCGGGTCAAGTGTAAAGACGTGTCGTTCCTAATTGATTTTCAATCAGATACCGGCATAATATTTCCTATCTTTTCCTCTCAGGTGAAAAAGAGGTACAGAAGGAAAATCCATTTGTGGATAGACACGAGGGACATGTTTTACATGGCATACATTTGTCAAAAATGTCCTCATCCGATCACATGCAAGATGATCATGGAACGATGGTGAAACTGTAATCGTTCCAATAAGCCCTTCGAATATTATACCTGACGGGGACCTTTATGTCTTTTGTCTACAGGATAGGATGGTCAAAGACAAACGAAGGAAAATTTATTTTCCCTATAAGACGAAAAGAAATGTGCCTTCAGCAGATGTCACCCGTTGTGATTGCAATGACAAATTGAATCAAATTATGAAGAGGGAGCAACCTAATTAGGATTGGCTCTCCCTAAATCGAAAAAGTTGTATCCGTTCCAAATCGGATTGACTGGTTCATGAGTTGATATGGTTCCTCATTCTTGCAGGTGATGACGAGAATGAACAGGCCCATTGAAAAATTTCCAGCATCTTGGATGCCAGAAGTGACCAGAGCGGGGATAGTAAATCCGTAATCGTTTCAATTAAAGCTCCTTACGCGGTGATTGACTCTTTCACTCCTTTCATCGCGCAGGTTGTTGAAGTACTCAATTATGAGTAAACCCATTTTTGCGGATGTCAAATAGCCTGAATGCGTCAATGCAACAAAATGCAAAAGGGAGTTAGCTGGGGCAAGCGTCACCTAGCTACGACAAATCATGCCCAACTGGGGCAAGCGAATCATTTGTGCGCCGGACAAAGAATAACGTTTCTTCTCTGGCAAAATCAATGGACGCAACTGTAGAGTCGTCCGCATCAGAATTAAACCCAAGATACGAATATGGGTGAACGGTAACCTTGTATCGTTCCATTTTGGTCTTCGAAGACCACATGCCTAACATGAGTTTTTACTCATTTAACAGGGAGTCGTTGGCACCGAAAGCCTCAAAAGAAAAGAACTCGCCAACGAGGAGGCGAATAAAGCTATTGACCTTGGGAGTCAGCACTCCAAGAAATGGTCTTTGATTATAAGACCTAGTGGAGGGTAAAAAGTATCGCTCCTACGTCCCATGCTTTGACATGCATTTTGATAAAAATTTTCTTTTTTCCTTGAATAAAAGGAACCTTGAAGAATGGCGCTGGAATGCGCCCAAAAACACAAATGGATCTCCTCTGGGGCAAATCCTTGAGAATGATTCATCGCCAACCAAACGGAGGGATCAAGACCACAAGATAGAGGGCCAAATCCTGCAAGCCGCGAGTTTGTGTTCAAATGGAAACACAAAGCAAGAACAAGGCTGTATCGTTCCAATTTGCCTTGAATTTTGGAACGCAAACTGACAACTAATTCCTGTCTTTGACAGGGGATCGCCATCAAGGTGAAACAGGTTTTCACACCCCATGAATTACCCGTTGGAGTACACGACCGAGGGTAGGATGTATCGTTCTAAATTTTTGAAAAATTCGTGAACGTACAATAACATGTTTTCTCTGCATTTTCAGGGATCTCCAGCCGCGGGGGACAGGTAAGTATCCCTTTCCCCAATCCATTGAAGATGTTAAATAAAAAAGAAAAGCTTTCAGAATCTAATGTCTAGAAAAGACATAGAATTCAAACCTCATTGGCATTCATGTTTTAAGACATGAGGTTGTCTGAACATGGATAAGAACATGCATGGTGCATCGTAAAATCCCCTTGACGGGTAAAATTTTTGGAGAAAATGAAAGAGATTTTTTCCAATCAAAAGTTCAAAACTTTCAAAAGGACGTTTTCTCAAAAGACGAGAGGCAAAGCCTAATCCAAACACGTCCTATACACACTTGAGAGAGAAATGGAGCGGATCAGATAGTAAAATCTGGACCTACGGAAGTAGGGATTATTCGCAGCAATTACATAGATTGGGATGACGGAGGCATTCGTTTCATATCCCCAAACACTACAGGTGACCATTGCCAACCCATTCGAACGGCGGTTTTCATTCTCAACCCTGGCAAGAACCACCCCACGTCGGGGCAAAATGGAGGTGAGTCCAGCAGCATCAGGAGAAAATGGTTAGAAATTTTCTTGCTCGGACTAACATTAATCTTTGTGTGTTGTTTATATGGTAATCCAAGTGCCATAGGATGACGAGAAGCATTCATTTCTCTATCCCACACACCATATCCTTTGCATAGCCAAGTTGAGCCTGCAAATTCATTTCATAAACCCATTGGTGATCATTGCAAGTTCCAAAGCAAAGACAAATCACTTCAGGAACGGAGAAGTTCAAGACTTAGGGTTTACGAAGAAAACTACTAAGTTGACACTCAAGCGTGCTAAGAGCCAAGTCATATATCTAGCACAATTGCCAAGCATCCCACTTTCGACAAGAGATTAAAGAAATCCCCAGCATCAAGAAAAAGCAAAGTGCCTGGTAAAAGCGAGGCCGATGCTTGGGTGAACAATTTGATCGATCCCTAAAGAAACCTGGTAGGGAAAAGAAGAGGGAAAAACCCCTAATGGAGTCAGATCAAGAAGACTGCTCCCCAAATGATGTCAGCCGTGGAGCAAAAACACAGAAAGAGTTGTCAACCTCTTAATACCACAAGAGACGCTCTCTAAAGAGCTGGTGCACACCTCAAAATCAGTTGCGCACCTCAAAGACTAAAGATGCAGAAAGGAAATGACAGGAGGCAAATCAGCAATGATCACCAATGTCAAACCCGTCACGAATTCTGGGCCAAAAACAAGCCTTTTTCGGTCCCCAATCCTACCAATGTCACAACCCTGAAACAGTCTTCTCTGACTAAGACACTTGGGTTAACATATTGCTTAGCTCGAAGAAGTACGAGCAAGACTATTTCTTTCTCATTTTGCAGGGTTCTTGACTTGTAAACCCGGAGCAGATGGTGAAAACTTTCATTCAATGGCCCCGACTCAAAAGTGAGTCCCCCATTTGAAAACCAATATCCAAGCCCAACATTACGGTCCCGTGGAAGACCTCCCGACCGATCAAAATGTATGCGCTGCGAATGAGCCTAAAACCTAGGCACAGGTTAGTAGGGAATTGAGTACATCCCCTATAAAAATCATTACCTCAAAACAGATGAGATGGCCTCCTTGTCGAGAAATATTCCAATTGATGTTTTGAACAAACTCTTTTTGGAATTTTCAAACTGTTGATCCGAATTTTCCATGCAAGGAATTTGTGATCACATTTGCATGTTGTAAGAATGCTTTGGATAACCTCCAGCATCAAAATGCACATTTCATGACTAAAACTTAAGTCATAAAATTTTGTCAATTGGACAATTATTGTCTTCCCAAAGATTATTAACATTTTCTTGGTGAAGAAAAATCTTTCAGGTTTGAACTTTCTGCAGGATACCTGGAGAACCCAGCTCTCAGAATGTCATCTCAGCAGACTCAAGTGAAGCTTCGTCAAAATAAAATCTTTCACTCCTTCAAAACTGAATTCCCGACAAACTTCGGGATCTCTAAAAAAAGGGGGAAGAAAAACCCTTTTAAAAGAAACAGTCTCATCGGACGTGGAGAACCCTCGTCATGAGACCCATTTTCAAAAATCAGGCAGTCTCATCGGACGTGGAGAACCCTCGTCATGAGACCCCTTTTCAAAAACCAGGCAGTCTCATCGGACGTGGAGAACCCTCGTCATGAGACCCCTTTTCCAAAATATCAAACAGTCTCATCGGACGTGGAGAACCCTCGTCATGAGACCCATTTTAAAAAATCAGGCAGTCTCATCGGACGTGGAGAACCCTCGTCATGAGACCCATTTTCAAAAATATCAAACAGTCTCATCGGACGTGGAGAACCCTCGTCATGAGACCCATTTTCAAAAATCAGGCAGTCTCATCGGACGTGGAGAACCCTTGTCATGAGACCCCTTTTCAAAAACCAGGCAGTCTCATTGGACGTGGAGAACCCTCGTCATGAGACCCCTTTTCAAAGCAAAACCAAGGTAGATACCGCCTGAAGGGTCAACACAAGGTAGAAACCGCCTGAAGGGTCGATTCAAGGTAGATACCGCCTGAAGGGTCAACTAAAGGTAGAAACCGCCTGAAGGGTCAGTCAATGGTAGAAACCGCCTAAAGGGTCAAATTAAAGGTAGATACCGCCTGAAGGGTCAAATCAAAGGTAGATACCGCCTAAAGGGTCAAAACAAAGGTAGAAACCGCCTAAATGGTCAAACAATGGTAGAAACCGCCTGAAGGGTCAATTCAAGGTAGATACCGCCTGAAGGGTCAAACAAAGGTAGAAACCGCCTGAAGGGTCGACTAAAGGTAGAAACCGCCTGAAGGGTCAAACCAAAGGTAGAAACCGCCTGAAGGGTCAAAATAATGGTAGAAACCGCCTGAATGGTCAATCAAAGGTAGAAACCGCCTGAAAGGTCAATCCAATAGTGAAAATCACTTAAATGGTCAACTCAATGGTCCAATCCACCATACGGATCAAAATCATTGGCAAATCTCAAATGGGACGCGTCTTCCTTAGATTCATATCAGTTAGGAATCCCATTATGGTTTGACCTACCATACGGGTCAAGGCTTAACCTCTCTAGGATACTCTAGTAACGAGTTCCTAGAAATTCTCTTGAATCCATCAAACACCGCGAAAATCGCACAAACATCGAACAGGTAAGTGGCAGGTATGTCTCTATATTATCTCACTCTCTCATGTCACATGAACATTTCCCCCTTCAAGAAAGAGCATACATGGACAAGCATGAAGATTGGATGTCATGACTCCTTTTCCTTTAGTTTCCCGAGTCGAGTCGATCAGGACTCAGGTGTCACCTTATCTTTGAGAGAAACCTCTAACGAGATTCCTCTCAAAGAGGGGCAGCTGTTGACACCTAAATTTTGATCAATTTTTTTTTTTTTTTTTTTTTTTTGAAAATTCATAGAAAATCCATAAAAAGTTGAAAATTGAAAAAATCAATTTTGGTGACCTTAGCCAAGCTAAATGAACCATTTTGACCAAAAAAATAATTTTCATAATTTTCATTTTTTAATATATTTTCGAAAAATACAAAAAAAAAGAGAAAAAAAGAAAATCAAGAAAAGTAGTATTCGAGGTCACAAAAATATAGAAAAATAGTCAGTATTTTTATTTTTAACCTCATAAAATAGTAAAATTCATGTTCGATTTTGGGTGTTTTCTGATCACCATAAAATTGAATTTGGCAAAAATATTAGTAATGATTAAAAGGAAAAGGAGTGAAAACATCATCATTCAAAAGAAAAGTAAAAGAGAAAAGAAAAGTTTGAGTAATGATGGGGAATAAAAAAAAATAATAAAATCTCTCTCTCTCTCCCTCTCTTTTTCCTCTTCTCACGCTCTCTTCTTCCTTTTGATCATTCGGCCGGCTACCTTCTCCCTCAACTCTCTCTCTTTCATTTTCGTTTTTCCTCTCGCTCAGCTCGCCGCCCAGATAAAAAACCGTCCGGTTTTTCGGCCATAACTCTTTCGTTAGACATCGTATGCGAACGAGCCATATACCATTGGAAAGCTTATTCTCTTGCCGTTCGAATGACATATCGTGAGCCCAATTTGGACCAGCCGTTTGTCCCGTAGAGCTGTTTGAAGGAGCAAAGGTCAGACTGATCAGACTTGAGTCCGCGGGTGCCAAATTGGATTTTCGGGTTTGTTTTGGGTTCAATCTTGGTAAGACCACCTCTCACTCCTTGTTAAGACATATATTATTGTGTTTTATGGTTTGAAGATGGATTATATTTGGATTTAAGGGCTGATCCCTTATTGTTTTGTTCGAAAAATCTGAACCGGTTCTGTCAAGGTGGTGCCGTGAACATTGTGAGTGATTCAAGGGCTTGCCTTGCTTCCAATATTCGATAAGATGTCTCTAGCACCTAAATTAGGAATCTAGAAAGCTGAGATTGTAGTCTAGTTGAGTTTTGGATGGGTTTTAATGGTTGAATTGAAGGAGTTTTCTGGGACAGATTCTGGTCATTGGGCGATTGAAAACCGTCCGGTTTTTCGGCCATAACTCTTTCGTTAGGAATCGTATGGGAACGAGCCATATACTGTTAGAAAGCTTATTCTCTTGCCGTTCTAATGACATATCGTGAGTCCAATTTGGCCAAGCCATTTGTCCCGTAGAGCTGTTTGAAGGAGCAAAGGTCAGACTGATCAGACTTGAGTCCGCGAGTGCCAAATTGGATTTCCGAGCTTGTTTTGGGTTCAATCTTGGTAAGACCACCTTTCACTCCTTACATTTTACCTATTAGACCCAGAATCGGAAGGCCGAGCCTCCTGTTGGTGTCTAGATATTTGCTGTGTATTTACTTTATGTCATAGCATTTCTATATTTCGCATAAAAGACCCAGAATCGGAAGGCCGAGCCTCCTGTTGGTGTCTAAATATTTGTTGTGTATTTACTTTATGTCATAGCATTTCTATATTTCGCATAAAAGACCCAGAATCGGAAGGCCGAGCCTCCTGTTGGTGTCTAGATATTTGCTGTGTATTTACTTTATGTCATAGCATTTCTATATTTCGCATAAAAGACCCAGAATCGGAAGGCCGAGCCTCCTGTTGGTGTCTAAATATTTGTTGTGTATTTACTTTATGTCATAGCATTTCTATATTTCGCATAAAAGACCCAGAATCGGAAGGCTAAGCCTCCTATTGGCGTCCAAGGTGTTTTATTTATTTATTTTCTGTAAATTATATTGTGCTACCCCAGAATCGGAAGGCCGAGCCTCCTGCTGGTGGTTTATACCCCCCACACATTGTTGCACGAGCACCGACGGACTCCGACGTCGTAAAATTCACCGGATCTCATCTCCTTTGCTTATGTTTATGTTGTATAATGACTTAATATCTTCTTTATTTTTTGCATTGTGTTGCGTCCTATAAAAATAAAAACAAAAAATGCTAGATCGGACGTCTGCAGATGAGCCACGTGTCGTGATTAGGTGATTTTCAGAATAAAAAAAAATTCCAAAAAAATGAATTATTAAGGAAAAATTCAAAAAACAAATTGAGAAAAATTGCAGAAAATTCCTAAAAAAAAATTTCTAAAAATTTTTGAAGGCTGAAAATGACAAAAAAATTGATTTGTTTCCATTTTTTGGATTTTCTCCCATTTAATCCAAAATGGCGATTTTACCCCTCAAAGGGTAAATCGTCTTTGATATTCCGATGAATTGTGGAAATTGCTTAGAATTTGGTGATGGGCCAGATAGGTGGCTAAACCTTATGTCTAAGATTTCCACATTTCATTCCCATTTTTAGAAAATGACGATTTTACCCCTTCGAATGGTAAATCGATTTCTAAAATTCCAGAAAATCATGAAAATTGCAAAAAAAAGAAAAGGAAATGGGTCAATTGAGTGACCAAACCTATTTTTGACATTGTTTTACTCCGGATTCATTCCGCAATGACGATTTTTCCCTTTTTAGGCAAATCGTCCCTTTTGTCTCAAAATTACGACTTTACCCCTAATGGGTAAAATCATGTCTAAATCATTCCTAAGCTTGATTGATACTTATTTAGGCTAATAGAGCCTTATTAGGAGTGTCATGTTGATTTGATGTGTTTATTTTGCATATTTGGATTCATTGATTTGCGCCTTTTATTATTGATTGTGATTGCTAGGATAGTCATTCCTATTTGCATGAATTCCTAGATTTAGGATTCGTACTCCACTCATCTACATGAAATCTTAGGTCAGAAAATTCAGTCAACTTAGGTACCGAAAGGGCGTCAACTCTGACAGTTGACGTAACTAAGTCCCCGAACCCATTTCTCTGGTTATTGCAGAATTGAATGGAAACTCCCGACTATTCAATAGGGTGGTCCAATCATACCCTCCAAAAAATGATTGGTGGCGACTCCATGGCATGCATACTTAACACATGTCACTAGACCACACTGAAGGTCGACTACGTATACCTCCGTTGCGATTTGGGTAACGGGCCTTGGGAGAGGCCCGCGTCCGACCAGACTGGACGGCCCATTAGCCCTCGAAAGCCCACATGCAACCTCGAGAGGGTCGCGACACATATTCACCTTTTATTAAAAATTTGTTGCATTTCATGTTTCTGCATATTTATGTAGGATCATCACGCGTAAAACTGAGTTTAAGGGCATCTCGACAATTACTCTAAGCTTGAGGGAGCGTATTAATCATTTTCTAAGTCTTGAGAGCATTTTGGTCATTTTTCACTTCTATCAGTATGTTGGTTATTTTCATGAAATTGCCTTGTGGTGGTCCAAGCCGGCGTTGGCTCAAGACTAGAGCCGTCAAATAGGTGGGTCGGGTCACGTAAAAAATGGTCCGGTCCACATTGACCTCTTTGAACCGTTTTAACTCATTTTCATGCAATGTAAATGTAAGAACCTATAGTCGATACATATCGCCAAACACATTAATATTTAACCCAATTTAGAAAAATGCATAGCCACCCATTAAATGCATTTTAAGTTCTTCACATGTATTTATTATTTGGATAAAAACCACACATCATCTGAAAAAAAAATTAAACAAAAACAAAAATTGGTTAAAAAAATAGAAAAAGTAAAAAAAACCTATAAATTGAAATACTTATAAAGAACTCTTGCTAAGAGAAAGGTATGATCAGCTAACCATTGACATAAAATAACGTTTGCTTATAATAGACGTAAATGAAGGGAATAGACCATACATGTAAACATGTTTGCACAAGGAGTGAATTTTTATTGCTCACGAGCCTTTATTTACCTTCCACAACCATAGAACTAATAGCCACATCCTCACTATTCCTCGTCTTTACTAAACGAAACTAGATCTGCTATGCTCCATAGAAATATAAATTCGCCATGAGAAATCTAACTACAGAAAAAAAAAAAAAAACTGCAGAAGTACAACAGACGTTTCAATATTTGTTTACGGAGATCACTTTAATGTCAATATTTTTTTTTGGATCACTTTAGTGCTAATTTAAAAAAAAAACAGTTATTTGAGTTTAATGTCCGACGCGGCTTGTCAGAAATCAGGCGTGGCGCATACGTGACTTGCCGGAGATCCTAATTAGCAATAACAAAAAGAAAAAAAAATCCACCTAATAAGCTAAAAACTGAAAAATAAATAAAAATAGTAAAATAAAAGCAAAAAAAAAAAAAAAGAGGGTGGAACCCTCTGTTGCAGCGACGAGGGCTCACAGCCTTCACCGTCGCCGTCACCCCATCCCTCGTGGGGATGGCCCAGGGGGGTCGTCAGGGTCGGGCAACCCCCGCCGCGAGCTCGCCAAGGTCCACGAAGCCTGGCCACAGCTGGGCTTGCAGACCCAAGGGATCGTTGGACCCCAACGGGGGTCGCCCGACCCCGTCAACACCCCTAGGCCATCGCGGCGACACCCCTCGCCAGCCATTGCCGGCAATGATGAGGGCAGCGACACCCCTCGCCAGCCATTGCCAGCAATGGTGAGGGCGGTGACAGCGAGGGCTCACAGCCCTCGCCGCTCTCACTATATATATATATATATATATATATATTCATTTTTTGATTTTTTATTTTATTTTTAGGCTATTTTATACTTTAATTTTAATTTTTTATGAAAAAATTAACTATTTTAATGTTGAAGCGTCCATGTGGCATCCACATATATCGATTTTTTTTTAAAATTTAACACATAATATTAAAAAATTAATAAAAAAAATACCATGTGTACTGTTTGGCCGGAATTGACACTGAAATAATCATTTTTGGCCGGAATTGGCACTTTGGTAATCATTTTCTCTCCGATGTGGCACTGAAGTGATAAAAAAAAATATTTGCATTAAAGTGATCTTCATACACAAAGTGTACTTCTGCCTAAAAATAACATAAAAAGGTTAGCAACGAGAATGCAATTTTCTTAGCTCTGATACAATCCTAGGGTGACATTGAGTGCACAAAGAGTAGAAGTTCCAAAATTTCTATCTCAAAAACAATCGTGAAGCTAAACTATACTTGGATTCCACGAAATTATCAATCATATTCACATACTTGCAATTTAGAGGAACAACATTTAGGCAAATCAGACCGCTTTTGTCATTCCCAATTTTAGCTTTTCCAAAGTTGCTAATGTTTTCCAAGTAGAGTCTCGTAAGCATCTTCGTGTTGAGCCGTCAGAGCACAAAAGTGGATGCTAAACTAAAAGTGCATCAATGGATCTGGCTGCTTGCCTTTATCTTCCAGTCTGCCAAGCAAGTTTGTTTATTCTATGTTATTGAAAAACAAATCGGTATTTCCCCCAAAGCGCTAGCTGAGAGCTCTTTACAGAATTTGACCCTTCAATAGCAGTGTAAACAAGTCGAGCACGAGCATAATCGTTTCTTTGTTTATCTTTGTCGTGCTCAAGGCACTTTGCCAGGAATTGCTCAAAGAGGTGCATGAGTGCATGCTTTTATATCTCTAGCACGCATGGAGGAAGATTTATCAGGATCTCCTAGCTAGCTATGTTGATAAACTTACACCTGATTGCAAATCCTTTCCTATAATCACCAAAAAAGAAAAGAAAAATTATAAAACAAAGAGGCAGCCAAATAAAACCTTCACATCTCATACTACCCTCTCTGACCCAAAGCAGATTCAGAATAAGCCTATGGAAACCACAAATTCAAGACCAGGTCCGACACTAACATCCTCCAACTATACCATGATAATATTACCATGAATGCCAGATTTTCAACCTCTCTCGACTTGGTTTACCAACAGTATGCCTAACATGCATGAATATCCATCTCAATTAATTAAAGTTAACAAATTCATTGGGAACATTACCAAAAAAAGCCGTAACCTATTGTGCTGATATTAGTTCAGTCCTAAACCTGTCAATTGGACCAATTTAATCATAAATTTTTGTATTGGTACCAATTCAGTCCATCTAGCCAATTTAGGTCGGAAATCGTTAACGTGGAGGCCGATCATCCAACGTGGCATCGCCAACGCTCACGTAAACATTTTTTTTTGTTTTATTTTTTCTTACCTTTTTTTCCCATTTCTTTTTGTCGATGGCTAGCCACAGGCATGGCCGCCATGGCCTGGGCAAAGGTCAACCTCACCGGCGCTTGCCCAGGAGCTACCCTACGAGTGCAACCCCCCTACCAGCCATGGCCTGTGGCCGGTGGTCGATGGCTAGTGGTCAGCCAACCACCGGTAAAAGGAAATGGGAAAGAAAAAAGAGAGAAGAAAACAGAGAAAATTTTAAAAAAAAGTTTAAAAATTATTTAAAATGTCAACATTACCTCTGGTGGTATGTAGGACGCACATATCCACATCAGCGATTTCAACCTAAATTGGTAGATGGATTGAATTGATACCAATGCATAAAGGTTTAGGACTAAATTTTCTCAATTAAAAAGTTTAATACTAAATTGGGAAACAAAAAAAAGTAGGTTTATGACTTTTTTGGTATTTCTCCTCGAATTTAATTGAACATTGGTAATTACGTTACCGACCACTGTAATAGTATAGAGATTATTGGTTAATAAATCAAAACCAACACATCTTCTATTATGAAAATTAGAATATAAATCATCAGTAAAAGAACATTCATAATGTTTTTTTATCCAAATGAGGTATAGAGATGATGTTTCAGACAACATTCTCTTAATGCAAATAATTTTTCAAAATCAAAACATGCCCAAAAGGCAAACATAAATAAAAAAATCCCTATAGCTAATGCATCAACTCTTACTCCATTTGTAAATGTCAAGACAATCTTATTTCACCTCAGCATCCTGTTTATTTTCAAATTCTGCACTAGAATCCATAAGCTAGATTCAACATTAACCATAAGATTAGTTTCAATAAGCATAGACGCCATACTTTCGCAAGTTAGTTCTTGGGCTTGACCTTTAAGCTCGCGATGTACTTCTTACAGTTCCTCCTCTAGTGCCCCATAACACCACATTAATGACATTTTTCTTTTTTAATCTTGGGCTTGACTTACACAACAGCTTTTAAAGGCTTCTTTCATTTTTTTTTCCAAAATGATCTCACTCTTTTAAGAAGCCTTAACCATAGTCACTAATTTTGACCTCGTGTTGTACATTTCCTTCTCATAAATTATCAGCATGCTACGTTACTTGGCAAGCATTTTCTCCATCTTATGTATGTGAAAGTTTTGGACAAAATCAAAGAAAGAATCAGGTAAGGATTAGACGATCAAATCCACAGCTAAGTCATTATCCATAACCAGATTCAACCTAGCCAATTCTTCTATGTGCCAGATCATTTTCAAAAAAATGATTATTAACCAATGATCCCTCAACCATTCTCATACAGTACAATGCCTTAGATATATCATAAAAAATTCTTTTAAATGCAATAAAATCGACCTAACATCTTTTAAAATTCATTATTGATCGAAGTAAGCATATATGAGCTCACTTTTAAGTCATGATCATGCTACTTATAGTAAGTTATGTGTTCCTCTTGGGCCTCACCCTCAAGAAAGGAGGTTGGTATTTTTCATCAAGTATATACCTGAATTTTTCTAAACTGAGAACAATTCTCAATTCCTCACCCAGTTAGTGAAATTGGATCCATTCAAATAATTCTTGTCAAGTATCGAAGCGAGAGGATTTGTGTTCGCATTTTCAAAGTAATAAAAATATGAGCCGAAAATATATTGTCAACCGTTGTCTTTCCAAATAACCATTCCATTTTAGCCTTTAAATGAAATAGAGCCTCCCACTAAATTTATATTCAGATCCCATACACCTTAAAACGAGAAATGACAATCTTTGTTGGGTAAAACTTACTAGTGGGGATCGGAGTTCCACCAGTCCATAGTTCACCTAGCCTAAGAGTCATTGGTGATTTACAAACTTAGCGAGTGAATCAACTTATTCAACGTATTAAATGCAAGTCTCAATCATAACTTCGGTTTTTAGACCATGAAAGTCACACCTTACAGTTATTGACTTCATTATCATAGTTAAGTCTAACATCTCATCTTATGCTAGTATTGAAAACACAAACGATCCCCTTACCTAACAATAATTGAAAATCGTTCAACTCTAACCTCAAACTATCATATGTTTAATGGAGTGGTCCATTATTATGAATGACAATTGACCCTTATGTATCCATAGCCGATCAATCAACCACTATAATATAGGATCAAACCATGACAATAGAAGGCCACGAGTCCGTAACCCATTGCGATTTAATATTATTTTTAGGAGGTTTCGATCATTATTAAATGTCACTTTGAACATTAACTGGGTTAACATGCTCAAATAAACGAAATCAATAAATAGATGTCAAAATAATCATCTATCCTACGTGGTGATCATGGAATTATAGTTTAAGGGATCTTGAGCCAAATGAGACTACATTTAACCCTATTAATTTTTTAATAATTGAGAGCCGCTCTTCACTTCTTCTCAGTGCCTCGAACTCTTCGGAAACTGTGTCCATAGAGCTCTCCGGCTTAATGGCTCCTCCTCTCGTAATCGTCGTAGCATTTACATGAATAATCAACTATACTAAACTACGCTAAAAATAAAATATTACATGAAAAATAAAAGGACGCACCCTCCATTTAATAATTACAACCTCATAAATATAAATAATCATCATACATTCATCCATACATCAATCACATTGATTATGGGTTTTTTCATGATCACTACCCTTCCACGTGAACAATAAATTCATAATTTCATGCTTCAGAAGGTATAAAAAAATTATGCATTGAATCAACTTCATTTCAACCACTGCAAGCCATATCAAGAAATTAATGCCAGTGAAACAAATTTCTCGCATAATTCCAAGTGGTAATAGCATGCTCACCACTAGATTAAATTGGCCATAGCATCGCAAAAATTACTATGAACCAAAATCAATTAAATGCACGAAAACACCTAAGGATTGGCTCTGATACCATTGTTAGGATTCACGTAACATACATAGGCAAATTAAAAAATAAAATGCAGTAAAAAAAAAGATACATGTATCTCCAGAGGCATCGTTTGTGCGTTTCAATCCAAAATCAAATTACACGAAGGAGTTAAACGAATTACCTCTTGAAGCGTGTTTTAAACGAGTTGGCTCAAATGTTGTTCAACTCGAGTCCCGCAAGCGTCGGACCTCTAGTTCAGACACACCACCAGCGAACGGAAGAAAGACGACGTGAGTAAACACCACAATTCATTGTGCTAGCAATTGTGAATATAACTCACCGCAATCTTGATTTTTTTTGTCACCGCAAGAATAATACAAAAAAAAAATCAAGATTGCGGTGAGTTATATTCACAATTATTCTTGCGGTCACAAAAAAAATCAAGATTGCGGTGAGTTATATTCACAATTGCTAGCCCAATGAATTGTGGTGTTTACTCACGTCGTCTTTCTTCCGTTCGCTGGTGGTGTGTTTGAACTAGAGGTTCGACGCTTGCGGGACTCGAGTTGAACAACATCTGAGCCAACTCGTTTAAAACACGCTTCAAGAGGTAATTCGTTTAACTCCTTCGTGTAATTTGATTTTGGATTGAAACGCACAAACGACGCCTCTGGAGATACATGTATTCTTTTTTTTTTTTTCGTTGTGTTTTATATTTAAATTTTTCTATGCATGTTACTTGAATCCCACCAAGAAGTTGATAAAGACAAATGCAACTCAAAAGATGGATCATTATCGCTTTTAGCACGTTGGACCGGAATCAGCTCAACTGTAAGTCTTTCATCCAAAAGCATCTATCGAGAAACTTAGGGATTCAGATGGGAAAATCGCGCTTTTATCAAGATGCCACGATGAGCATATGTTCTGCAATGTGGCTAGATTGATTAACCTGCTAGAGGATGTCAACGACAGTGCTTGTAGAGTTGGAAGATGGCGTACTCAATTCCTTCAATGCGTCATGTCTAGCCGTCTAGGTGGGGACAACTACCACAAGCACCTCAAACGGATCTTTGAAACTTGAGTCGGTTGAATCACTCAATATTGCCTTTCCATGCAAACCAATAAAGCGAACGATCTGTATTTCGCCAATCTAACTCTCAAGATCAATGCCAAGCTCGGGGACAACAATGTGGAGATATTCAAACGATTTCCAGCACGTCAACGGCGAGCATGAAGCAATTAAAAATGCTTCAAATGGCCTCGAGGCATTTTGAAGTATTGACCATAACTCAATGTGGCCCTTATAAATTAAAAAAAAATTCAAATCTCAACCCTCTCGAAGAGAGAAGAGAGTTTAGAGTTGTCGCAACCTTCGCGAAGGTCCTGAAGATAACCCAAAGGGATGGCTAATGGATTAGTAAGCCAAAAAGGTTTACCTCGAGCTATCTCAAGTTCATATCAATTCGCGATTTCACATATTCAACATGCAAAAGGATTTTAAAAGCAGTAGCCATTAAAACCAAGTAAGTGTAGGAGGATACCTTACTTTCCGCACAACCAAAATTTTCTAATTTCGGGGACTTGATTATACTAGCTATGCAACTAGTGTCCTTTCGGTACCTAAACTTCATTATTCATTTTCTAAGATGTTCATTTTTTATCAATTATAATCCTAAATTTATAGTCCACTAAATGTCCATGCTACGTCTTTAATCAGGCTAAAAATGAAAAGAAACAATCAACGTAAGTACATGTGCAATCAAATAAAAAATGCAATGAAAATGCACGATTGCCTACCTAACTTTATTTCTAAGAAACAATAAAAATCTTAAAGTAAAGCCCTAAAAGGCTTATTAAATTTTTGAATTCTAAGTTTGCCCACATCTTTTATACATGTTAATGCTAATTTTAAATGTTCTTTAAAGTCCCAGACCCAAGAATGTCTAAACTAATTTTAAACTAGGATTAGCACTAAAATCTAGTAAAACTAGTCAAAATCCAATTTCTAATATTTTCTCATGATTTTTTTTTACTAGAGATGATCCGGATCGAGCACGTAGACCCGACCCACTCCGCTGAGCCCATATTTTCTAACGCAACTCACTAATCAGACCCGACCCAACTTAATATCCTGACCCAATTTGATCCAATTTTCAGCCCATTTTATTCCCTTTTTTTCATATTTTATTATTATTTTTTTTTTTAAATTTTCTTTTCGCGATCGTCTTCTTCCCCATGCCGGTTACAGAGCTTCACCGGAGCATCTTCTTGTCCGGCCGTCAACCGCTGACGGGTGGCCACCGTCAACACCGACACCACCACCAACTTTCACCTCTGGCTGTCACTATCGTCGCCGGAACGTTGCCGGCACAACCAGCTCCACTTACTCATCACTAATTCTGGTAGTCATCGAATTTCAAACGAAAATAGGCATACCGACACTAAGCACTCAGATATACACACATCAAAGTATGAGGAAGCTAACTCAGAGGGACTTCAACCCTAGGCCATCGCCGAAAACAGGAAAGGACTCCGGTTCGCATGGTTGTCCATGAATTAACGACACGGATATGCCCGAGAACAATGCCATAGAACAAAGGAACGAAACACGAAGTCAGATGCAGCTCCATCCTTAGTCAAGTAAACGTATCTCAATCCTAAATCTAAGTTTTATTACCTCTGATCAGAGTCATAGCAGGTAGCACAACGGTCACAAGGAACGAAGAAGGAAATTCCTTTCCTCCTCGTACTGCCACAGCCGCCAGTTCCTATGTCCTCCTTGCATGACCCCGCACGTCGACTGTGGCGGCTTGATTACCTATATTGGGGTCATCTCCGGTCCCCACCGGTGTCTCAGAATCCTGCAAACGATGAACACGAGCAACGTTGCGAGGTTTCGATACAGTTGTGTTACCGCACAGAAATTACGAAAAAGAAAGAAGGAAGCATTTGAGTGAGTGGGTAAGATGAACTCTCCAGTTACACCCTTTTGACGGAGATGAGCTCTCGGCCACGATTCATCCACAGAGCGAGTGAAGAGGAACTTCGAGAAGATTTTGAGTAAGTTTTTTTGAAAACCCGATTGATCTTCGGCTAAAATCGCGGACACCTCGTGTCTTTTATCCCAGCGAATGCTCGGAACGAACGGAGCAACGGAAAGAGAAGAGAGAAAAGGGAGGAGAGTTGACCGGGCCGCCCTCCTCTTCTTGCGCTTAATCAGAGTCTTGTTTAGAAAATCTTGAATGATGAGGTTGGGCGTTATGGCAATCCTCTTCTGGGGCTTGACAGGAATTCGTCAATGTCAGGGCATAGATCAAGAAATACGAATTCCGTGCTTTAATCATAATAAAGTGTACCATGAAACTGCAGATGCTTGGGTCGGTTATCGCGATCATGATTTTCCTACGCATAATTTGATCAGCTATTAACAAGTAATCATAATGTGGATGAATTTGGTCAAGGGGATGCAGAAATGATACTTCAAAATCCATTCCGTGTCCAAGGCCTGTGAGTCTCCCCATTTTTTTGTTCCGTTCTCAAGCCCGGGAGCTTATGAAGGGTGCGTTTGGGAACAACTTTCCCAAGACACTTTGGATATCCAAAGCTCTTTGGGCCAAACTATAAAGTGTTTGGGAATTTTATTTTTTTTCAAACATCCTTGGGTAAAAGCCAGCCTTCAAAAGGCTGAAAGCCCAAGGCAGCCTTGTTCTCGACATGTTGCCTAGAATGAACAATACTGAAGTCCAATTTCTATGGTGGACCAATTCGTTAACATTCCACCGCCTCGATAATACTCTTTTTAGTCCTTTGATCTTTTTTAATTGACATAGAACCAAGTCATCCATACACCGAAAGCCATGAGTAAATTCCCTAGAAGTCTAACCCGATTCTTGAGTGAGATTCGATAAAGTTTGAGTAAGATCATTTCCTATACACAAAAGAAAAAGAGCTGATCAGTTGTCATAATCCAAAATGAGAAGCATTTGGCAGTTCAGCAGTAATGGGAAAAAGTGTCAAAAAAGTCATAAACCTATTGCATTAGTGTCAATTCAGTCCTAAATATTTTATTGGTGCCAATGTAGTCCTAAACATTTTGTATTTGTGCTAATTGAGTCCTTCCGGTCAATTTTAGTCAAAATTCGAGTGACGTGGCTATTGGTTATTCCATATGGCACACAACTGGCGCTGACGTGGATATTTAAAATATTTTTTAATATTTTTGAATTTTTAAATACTTTTTATACTTTGTTTTCTCTTTTTCTTTTTTTTTCTTTTTTCCTTTCTTCTTCTTCTTCTTCTTCTTTCTTGTTTCTTCCCCTCTTCTGCTACTTCTGCGTTGCAGACTTGCAAGCTTCTGCAACGACCAGCCACCGCTCGGTCGCAAGCTACACGCCGGGACCACTGGCCTGACCGGGCCGAGGGCGAGCCGCGTGAGACGACTGGTGTACATGTTAGCAAATTCTGGCTAAAATTGACCAAGGACTCAATTGGCACAAATACAAAGATTTAGGACTAAATTGACACAAATAGAAGGTTTAGAACAGAATTGGCACTAATCCAATAGGTTTATGACTTTTTTTACACTTTTTCTCGGCAATAATGATATGAGCAAAGGTTGTTCCATCCCTTTTCTTCCTCATCTTGTTTTCTTCCATCTTTTGCCATGCTCTCCTTAGAGCAAACTAAAAATGGAACGATAAATGATTACTTGACTAACCAAACTCACCAATTATACTGGAAATAACATGTGTGCAAACTTTGGAAAACATGACATCAAAGGAAAAGGAAGGATGTTCTTCACCCCCCCCAAAAAAAAAGGGAGGGTGTTGGAGGTTAGGGTTTGAGTGAGTAGAAAGGGTTTTGCCTACTTGAAGTATTACACCAAGAGACATCTAGTTTGGAACGCTCAACAGTGTTACCTCCAGCGTAGAAAACCCTAGAGTTATGTGCAAGCTCTTGGGCTCCAGCCCATTTGGACCAAATAACCATGCTTTTACCTATTGGGCTTGTATGTGAACATATTATCTGGACTATATTAATAATATATCCAACAATCTCCTCCTATGTTCACCATACAGCACCATCCAATACGGTTGTCAGTGTAATATTCAAACAAATATGAATCATCCACATTCTGTCCAAGATAATCAACTCGGATCGATATAAGAGTTTTAATAGTAAAATATTAAACTCAATCATCATTTGCAATCAAAATAAGTGAATCATCCTTACTATGAATCTGTTCACAATCAACATATGCATAATAGTCAAGTATAAGTAGGCCATTCAAAATAGTCTAAGGCTTTACAAATATAAGAAACTAACATAATCATGTTCACAAAATAGAGATATTAAAACGTAAGTCTCAAGTAAATGGACTCCATCAAAATGGGCAATAGCAGGTGAACTGTCAAGTCCCCACACGCTCTAAATAATAAATATTCATTCACCAAGTAGGTCATCCTGATCAAGATCCTGCTTATTAAGCTCTCCTCCATCTTTGCCATTCCCTGTAGAATGTCAAATATGAATTTCATATTATCATGAATTCAATCATTTGAATAGTCTACTAAAAGTGTCTAGTTCTACTAAAAGAACTTAGCATTATAATATCAGGCAGAGAAGAACATATATTAATGTCATAAAGCATCATAATATCATGTTCATAAGCATCAAGCCAGTTTCATAAATCATTAACAAGGCCTAAACAGTTTAATTTACAAAGAGCCATCAACTTAAGTTTATTTACAAGAGAATAACCATTGTCTAGTTTCAAAGAACACGACCAATAGTCAACTCACTTACAATAACCTAGTCACGTAATATCATGTTTCAATTAAGAACAAGATCAACAGGCTTCTTATGCAAACAACTATTTCTATGTTTCAATTTGGAATGTCACAATTACTAATTCCTTAAAGTCAAATAATCTAGCATCAAATTTGGAATGAGATCATTTAACCAAAAGGATAGTCCAACCTAGTTGGATTGTATCATCAAGTTTGGAATGACACAAGCTTCCCAGATAGAACCTTTGAATTAGGTTAAAGTCATCTTCATCAAGTTTGGAAAGAGACAACTCACCCTTTTCAAATTTATTAGCAACCATGAACATCAATGAAACACATAAACTGTGCTTATCATTTTGGCCAACAAAAGAAGATTCGATAATTCAAAACACACAATTAGAAGGTAAGTAAATGGCAATTAAGACTTGTCTACACAGTCTTTAACCCCATATCCCCCACTGTTTTAAATAATCGATCTTTAGGTAGACCTTTTGTGAGAGCATCGGCCAAGTTATCCTTCGATCTCACATTAATCAAGGTGATAACTCCTTGTTCTCTCAGATAATTCAACAACGCATGTCTCAGTCTCACATGTCTTCTCTTTGAATTAAAGAGAGCATTCTTGACGACTTGGACAGCTGCTTGATTATCACAGAACAGGCTTAAGGAATTAATCTTTAGCCGAGTCAAAGGAATATCCATAATCAGATTCTTTATCCACTCTGCATCTTCGCCGGCTGAAGCTAAAGCAAAAAGTTCTGATTCCATAGACGACAATGCAATACAAGTCTGTCTTTTGGATTTCCAAGTAATAGCAGCTCCACCCAATGTGAATACATATCCACTTGTGGACTTACTATTTCCAATCTCTGAGCACCATGAGGCATCAGAATATCCATCCACAGTTGGAGGAAAACCAGAGTAACATAGAGTATAATCTTTAGTACCTTTAAGGTATCTCATTAGCCTACTGATGGCATCTCAATGCTCTTTACTAGGATTACTAGTGAAACGACTTAGCATGCCAACTGTAAAAGCTATGTCAGGTCTAGTGCAACTCATAGCATACATGAGACTACCAATCAGTTTCGAGTACTTTAACTGATCCACGCTGGTCCCTTCATTGGGTCTCAGTCTTTTATTATAATCACATGGTGTCTCAATCGGTTTACACTCACTGTATCCCCAGGTAGAAAGTAGCTGTTCAATATAATGAGCCTGGCTAAGGGAGATGACTTGCCTTTCAAAGCTTACTTTCATACCAAAAATGGTATTAGCAATACCAAGATCTTTCATGTCAAATTCTTTAGCTAAAGTAGCTTTCACGTCACTCACTACAGAATGATCGAAGCCAAGAATTAACATGTCATCAACATACAAGCAAATGATGACTATCTTATTTGACATAGAACGATGGTAAAGGCATTTATATGAGTAACTAGACTGGAAGCCATAACTCTTTACCACTTTGTCAAACTTAAGATGCCACATCTTAGGTGCTTGTTTAAGACCATACAAAGATTTGTTCAATTTACAAACTTTGTTCTCAAGGCCTTTCATGACATAACCTTCCGGTTGTTCCATGTAAATTTCCTCATTTAACTCTCCATTTAGGAAAGCTGTTTTTACATCCATTTGATGCACTACAAAGTGTTCAATAGACGCCAAAGCAAGAATAATTCTTATAGTTGATAAATGACACACAGGTGAATATACATCAAAATAGTCTATTCCACTCTGTTGTTTATAGCCTTTAGCTACTAAACGTGCTTTGTATATGGTTATTGATCCATCACTATTCAGTTTCTTCTTCAATACCCACTTACAGCCTATAGCCTTAGCCCATTTTGGCAAATTGACTAGCTGCCAAGTGTGGTTCTGTAGCAAAGAGCTAATTTCATCATCTATAGCTTCTGCCCAAAGTAGAGATTCCCTAGATCTCATTGCTTCTTGATAGGAGAATGGATCATCCTCTAGATGGTAAGTAACAAAGTTTTCACCAAAACTTTTGAGAACTCTCTCTCTTATAGATACTCTAACCGGAACTGGTTCAATAGCCAGCTGTGTGGAATTAGTGCCAGAAGGACCTGCTTCAAATTCTACAGGAGACTCTGAAATCATATCTGTAGATCCATAAACATTCAAGCCATGATCTCTAAGAAACTTGTTCTCGAAGAATTCTGCATCTCTAGATTTTATCACCGTGTTAGTAGATAGATCCAAAAATCTATTTGCAGCACTATCTTCTGCACTACCTAGATATACACAAGTAATTGTTCTAGGTCCCACCTTAGGTCTTTTAGGATCTTGTATTCTAACATAAGCAACACAGCCCCAAGTCTTAAGAGTATCATATCTACAAGGATGCTTATGCCATATGTCATAAGGTGTCATAGATAACTTAGAGTGTGGCAACCTGTTTAAGATGTGATTAGCAGTTAGAACTGCTTCTCCCCAGTAGGAGGAAGGCATGCCAGCTGTAAGTAACATGGAATTTAGCATTTCAGTTAACGTTCTATTCTTACGCTCGGCAACACCATTTGATTGGGGTGAGTAAGGAGCAGTGGTTTCAAGTATTATCCCATCTGAAGCACAAAATTCCTTGAACCCTGTCATTGTATATTCACCTCCTCTATCACTCCTAAACCTCTTAATTTTCAAGTTGAGTTGATTTTCTACTCTAGACTTGAAAATCTTAAACTTTTCAAAAGCCCCATCTTTCGATTTCAATAAATAAACATGACAATATCTAGAAAAATCGTCTATGAATGTTATTAAATACTTCCGACCACCTCTAGTAACGTAATTTCTAAAGTCGCAAAGGTCAGAATGTGTTAGCTCAAGAAGTTGTGTGCTTTTAGAAACCGACTTAAAATGGTTTCTAGTGATCTTAGCCTGTGCACACACTTCACATTTGTCAAATCGAATAGAAGTATCCAATGAAATGTTGTGAGTTTTAGCTAGATGTTGCATTTTCCTGTAGTTCACATGTCCAAGTCTGTTGTGTAACAACTTTGGATCAATCAAAGTAGAGCTCACATGATTTATGCTATCAGTATCTAAACTCAACCTATACATACCATTAACCATGAACGCACAACCGAAATAACATGAATTAACTGATAAAGTTACTTTACCATTCATAGTTGAAAATGACATACCAGCTTTATCAAGTAAACTCATAGAAATCAAATTCTTTTTCAGTAAAGGTACTACTCTAACATGTTTCAGAGTTAGTAATTTACTTGAAGAAAGCACCAAATTTGCAGTTTCAGCATGAGTCACCTCTGTCTCACCACCATTGCAATTTTCCACGGTGTCTTTCACTTCCGTGACATCAATAAGTAAGTTCTTGTCATTTGTAGCATGACAAGTAGCGCCACTATCCAACCACCACTCAGAAGAGACATTGACCTTTTCATTCTTCATCATTCCAATGAAGGCTTGAGGCTCAGACTCATTAACTAACATATTAGCCTCATTTGTGGTGTGTCGCTCTTTGGCTTCTTTGGTAGCTTACACTTTGCAGCCCAGTGACCCCACTTTCCACAGTTATGGCACTTGCCCTTCTTCTTCCTTTTGGAGATAGTCTTTTTGACCTCTAACTAAGAAGATGATTCACCTTTTGGTGACTTGGGATTTTTTCTGAGGTCTATTGGAATGTGAAACAAAGTTGGCAACTGACTTTTGTTGACCTACTTGTTCCAAACTTTTCCTAGTAATATTTTGATCCTCAATGTGAATATACCTCTTTAATTCATCCAGTCCCATCTATTCTTTCTGTCTATGCATTTCAGTCTTAAAAGAACTCCATTCAGCAGGTAGCTTACTCAACACAAGACCAACAAAGAGATTATCAGACATATCAGAGTTATCCTCTTTCAGCTTGTTCCTCATGTTCTCAAGTTCAATCAACTGAGAGGTGATACTCGAATTCATATTGAATTTAAAGTCAAAGAACTTCTCCGCTAAGAGAGTTTTAGAGAGCCCCTCTTGTTTTTGGAACTGAGCGTTCAAGTGATCCCATATCTATTTCGCCGTCTTACACTCACTATACGTCATAGCTAGACGAGGATTTAGAGATGTCAACAAGTAATCTCTACAAAAATCTTCATCTTTGTTCCATTGATATTCATCCACATCTTCAGTGGTAGATGCAAAATCACTTAATACAGTATAGAATATTTCACGTTCTTTCATGCCAAATTGAACGTGTAATTTCCAACCATGAAATTCCGTCACATCAAATGATTGCAGCTTTATAATATCATAGGAACTATGTTTTGCCATTCCAATCAGAGCAAAGAGTTAGAAAGAGTGCACCTTGATGTCATCGGAGCTCACAAAGTCGAATAACCCCTCTAACTTTGGTCAAACTGCTCTGTAGAAATGGAATTTGCCAAAATAGATCCCAAAAATGAGTCCGGAGCGCCCAAAAACCTTACGATGGACTGCCTTTGTTGCTGAAAATTCGCCAAAATACTCCCAAAATATGCGAAAATACGCGGAAATATACGAGCTACAGTACCCGCGCGCTACAGTACCGTATCGCTACAGTACCGCGACGCTACAGTACCGCAAAACTTCCGGCGGCCGTATCTTCTTCGTCCGACCTCCGTTCAACGCGATTGACCACTCAAAATGTTCGTATCGACGAGTAGAACGAAACCCAAGTGGTCTCACCCTCTGAAATTGGCTATATTTTCTAGGTTCTTGATTCAAAGATTTCGGCCATCCGAATTTCAAACTCAGATCCCGGCCAAACCAACCGTCGAAATCGAAAATAACTTGTACCTGCAAGTTCACCTCGACGAGACCTTCAAGTAGACACCTTGCTTGCTCAAATCCGATACACGAAGATAATACTTCAAGATTGTTGGAGGTTAGGGTTTGAGTGAGTAGAAAGGGTTTTGCCTGCTTGAAGTATTACACCAAGAGACGTCTAGTTTGGAACGCTCAATAGTATTACCTCCAGCGTAGGAAACCCTAGAGTTATGTGTAAGCTCTTGGGCTCCAGCCCATTTGGACCCAAATAACCATGCTTTTACCTATTGGGCTTGTATGTGAACATATTATCTGGACTATATTAATAATATATCCAACAGGGGATGCTTAGTATATAAAGGACAAAAGTAAAGATGAATGAACCCATTGATACATCGTCTCCTAACTTCAGGAAAGAAACCAACTTTGGTCAAGATGAGTGCACATATACATGCCATCGATAAGTACACAATAAGTACACTGGTGCTAGCTAAAGCGTAATTGACTTTCCTCAAGTTATTTGGTTCAGTCCAATGGGAAAAAAAAAACACCGACTAAAATAAGTTAACTTAGTTTGAGAAGTACAAAAATTTTAGAAAATTGTTGCTAGCTTATAGCAAGATTATTAATTTTATACGAGGATAATAAACAGTACCGGGATTAGTTTACAGCTTCCTTTATGCTTTAATGTTACAATAATACCGCTATTTTGTCAATCTTGATGTAAATGATTGAACAGTTTACGTTGCAATGTTTTTTTTTTCTTTTTTCTTTTGGTCAGAGGTTAGGTTGCAAGTTAAAAACTTGATAATTTGTAATTTTCCGGCTATGTATATAAATATGCCCGATGGTGTTGTGGCCATTAATGGAAACTATATTGTCTGTATTTCATACCATATTATTTTTACTCATAAATAACATTTAGAAGCTCGGTTTGGGAAACTAGATATCGTGATGCTCTTGGGAGAAATTAGGGCAAGGTAAGTTTGGAAAACAATTTAGAAAAATCTTGAGTATTTATGAGAGATTTAAAATAAGAGGTATTATCTAGTCATTTTCTTTTTCTCATATTGTTTGCTTGCGAATATAAAAAACATAAAACAAAGAAAAGGGAGGCATAAACATTTCAAATTTCCCTCCCTTTCATTCTAAAGACAGATGAAAAAAAAACTCCCACATCCTAAAAGAAAAAAAAATGTAGAAATTGTAAAATCTTGCTTAGTTTGTGTCCTAATTTTGTGACTTTCGCCCGTCCCCTTTCCCAAGATCGAGTTTTAAGCAACTTTTTAAAATTCAAAGTAGCACATATCACGTATCAAATACGAACTATATATGTACTTTATTTCGCGTTGAATACATCAACGGTTCCCAAACTACTATTGAATGTTTAAATTTCCGAATCCTCGAACTTGGATCTTTTATGTTCCTATTTATAACTAAGATCAAATATGCATCTAGCAAAATGGAAGTGGCTTGACTTCTGCACCAACTGGACCCGGAATAGTGGTGAACTAAAAATATCGAAATATGACAAAAACAAATTATTGTTGGACTAAGATTAAATATGCATGTTTGTTTTGATCACGCTAATAATTAAGATTATGACATAATAGCTTATTACGTCGAGGCAAGCGCAACACACACAAAGAGGGAAGCCACGCTAGGCCAGGCTCGCGTATTTGCAAAGAGCCATGCTATATTGTTTTAGGGCTAATGACCAAAAAAAAAATCGAAAAAATTGCATGGATAAATGCTTGATTAAAATATTCTCCGGTTCGAATTAATTTCGAATTGGAGGTCATGCCGACCACTCTCTCGGATTCTTATTTGATCTGCATGATTGTATTGATTTATGTGCATTGAGGCTTATTTGACAATATTTGAGAAGTCAGTGTTAAGAACTTAACAACTCATTTTTAAGTGTTAATAATCTTTAAATGTTAAAATAGAAACAAAGAGTGGTTTGGCAATCACTAGATATCTATGATTTTTTTTTTTCTAAACATAGAATCGCGACCGTGAATGGTAATCCTAGCTACATAGTTGATAAGATTCTAATTATCACCAATTATTTTTTTCTACTGAATGAATTAAGTGACCCCCTTTTTTTTTACGTATTACATAAGTCACTTTCTAGCTTACTTGAACCTTTAAAGTCTAAACTTATTAGAGTAATTTAACAAGCTTAATAGCATTGATGGCTGAATCTTTAATTTTCGGCACGAGGGCCATCAGCGGTTGACAAGTCAAAAGTGTGAATGTCACGTGTTTCTTGAAAATAATAATTTAAAAAAAATGCCACTAATTTGGTATGTGGTTAAGAAGCCTTTTGTCTTTTTAGCTTTAGCCCATTTAGAAATCTGGATATGATGGGGCCAACAAGTCTAAAATCTAATTGACAAGGTCGCCTATTTACTTTACTTCTATGTACTCCTTTGTTATCTCAGCTATTAAATAATGTTTGAGCATTTTAAAAAATAATTAATTTTGCAATAGCTATCACACCAAATTAAAATGTACAAATGAACTTAATTGTCAAAAATCGCCCATGAAATATATGCTAAATCAATACAGATTTGGATTGTTAATGATTCAATGCTGAAAACTTCCACAAATGTACTACAAGTTTCAAATTATGTTGGCTATTATGGGTGCAGCAGAAACGCTTAGGCTGCGTATGGTAGCGTTTCTGTTCCAGGGAGCATTTTTTGAACAGAAACATTTTTTTGTGTTTCTGTTCAAAATTACGATTTTTAGGAAAAAAACGCGTTTGGTAATTTAAAAAAAAAACACTTTTTTCAGTCGCCGACCGGCGATCGGCGGCAGCCGGCGACCGGAGGTGGGCGACGGCCGGCGGCGGCGACAGGCGGCGGCAGGTGGCGGCGGCAGGTGGCGGCCGGTGGCGGCGGGCGACCGACGGCGGCCGGTGGCGGCGGACGGCGACGGGGGACGGCGGCCGTCGACGGCCGGCTTTTAGCGAGGCGGCGAGTGGTAATCGCGTCGGCGACGATGGATGGTGGTTTCAAAAGTGTTCCAAAAAGTGTTCCAAAATCCCAGTAGCAAGTTTTTTTTGTTCCTTCAAAAGTGTTCCCTGGCACAAAAGTGTTCCGCGGAACACTTTCGAAACATTTTTGAACCATACGCGTTTCTGCTCCAAAAGTCTTCCCAGAACACTTTTGGAACAGAAACAGTTTCCCCAACCACCATCCATACGCAGCCTTAAAGTGCTTCATTACTCTCAATGGGACCACCACCACCACCAGCCACTGTTGCCACAGGGAAAAAAAATTCAAGAGATTTATGTTTGCTCATATATATATATATTTGAAGACACTAATTACGCCTAACTCCTGCCGACACGCTCCATACAATTGTAAATTGTTCCCTTGGACAAATGACGTATAGAAAACCGATTCGCAGTGGTTGTCATGATGCGCAATTTGTAGGCGCACACGATTCTGAAGTCTGTTTCCCATAGTGAATTTCACAACGACTGACTTTGTCTTAGGGAGTAAGCACGTAGGCAACACCATTACGGAAACTTTCCTTCGTTGATATGTTTCTGCTTGAAATTCTCATGAAGCTCATTCTTAAATCATAGATTTTTTTTTCTGCTTTTGTTGTTGTTGTTGTTGTTGTTGCAGTTCAGTTTGTGAGCTCCCATTAATGAGAATGATAAGTGTATATCTTTTTATTCAAGTATATGATGCCTGGTAAACTAGAAATTAAAAAGAATTGCTGAAAATGCCTGAAAGCAACACGTTAATTGGTGCATGACCATCCCAATTATATATTTAGTCCCAAATTTGTACGGGTTTTTTTACGAATAACAGCAGCAATATCCTTATAAAAAAAAAAACTAGCAGCCCTCTTAATTAGGTCGATCAACCCAAACAAAAATAGTCTTACTCGATGGTAAAATATACTTACACATCTATGCCAAAATTTAAATAACCTGACATAATCAAATAGTCAGCATACACGTATAAATATCGTAGTGCTACAATAGATTTTTTTTTTCTATTGATTATGGATATAATAGAAAATTTAGTTAAAAAGGTGTAAGCGTGATATAAAAATCACCCCACCCCCGCGGCTCCTATTAAACATTTCTATGCACCACTGTAGAGGATGATGACATTGTCTCCTTCGTCCACTTGGTTTCTTTATGCATACCATCTACAACTCCTCTCTACTTCTCCATTCTTATTACAGGTTGATGACCCTGAGCGACAGATGATTTTTTAATGGCGAGTGCAAAACATTATTTGATATATACTTCCCTTTAAGTTATTGAGATATATAGAGTTTGTGATATGGCGAAAACAACATTGGAAAGTTAAGATATCGTATTTTCTGGGAAGAATTCATCATTGATTATTGAAAATGCCAATAAAGTTGGATTTTCTTGTCCAAAAATGGGACGTAAGACAGTCTCAAGCAAATGGGACAAGCTCTGTGGCCTGTTCTTATCTAATGAATGTGTTCATCTCATCCTTTTTTTATCTTACATAGTTGTAATTGGTAATCGTAAATCACTTATTTATATAATATACATCCTCCAAGCATGTGCTATATAGATAATTATTGTCCTTCTTGTGTGGGAGATTGAAATATGTGAAAATTATTCTGTGGATCTTCACCTCATTTCAACTCTCCCCTATAAGAAATTACTTATTTTTTCAATTATGGTATTTGTAGGTAGAGGGCACTTGGCCATCGTACCATTCATAGGGGATTTCAAGATGTGTGCGTCGTAGCTAGCTTTGCCAGTCACCAAGGCCTTGGTCCGGCTCCGTTCCACATGTTACTCTGCTCAAGACTCGCAATGATGGGAACTCCGCAGATTTCTCAGTTAAGAAACTCTTGAGTTTCGACAGCCCGGAAAGTATGAGAGCAGTCAACTCGGAGAAGATGATTGCCGTACCGGTCGCTTCTTCACATTCTTCGTGGCCAGCAACTAGTTCCATATCTTCACATGACTCCACCGCCAACTCTTGGATTTGCCCGACAAATTTCCGCGTGAAGGTTGGGAAAAGCACTCTCAAGTGCGGGCAACTCTCAACCTCTATGAATCTCAAGTTTGGGAACGGGATTGTTGTAATACTATACGCGGAAACTACCAGGATCTTGCAAATACCTCAATGCGAAAGCTAGAGAAAATAACGAGGAACGATAAAGGACACCAGATATAACGTGGTTCGGTCCGAATGTCGGTACCTACATCCACGGGGAAAGCCAGCAAGAACAATCCACTATATCGGAGAATCGGATTTACAATCGCTCAATACTCTCGTGTTTCCCGCACCTAGATTATACCCAAACCCAAGTGTTTACAATAAACAACTCTATTGGATAAATAAAATAATAAACTCACGAACAAATATTTCCTGCGTGTGGACTCCTTCGCGCGATCAAGAACTTCACTGCGTCGTCCTTTTTCTTCTCGCGACGTCCTTCTCGTTGATTTTTTTGAGCACGGCTTCCTTTGCGGCTCGGTCTCACTGTCTCGTGCGACACAGCTTCGTCGTCAGAGCAATTCTATCGCGCGGCTCAAAAACACAAAGTCTTCTCCCTTTTTCTTTTAAAGGTCGTCTAACACGAAAATAGGAACAAGTGAAACCCTCGTTTCACTTTTTTTTTTCTCTTGTGCAGGAAGGGAAAAGTAAACCTTTTCCTTTCCTTTTTTATTCTGCATGGGACCCACAATTTTATATCTTAAAATTGAGCCCCCTTTTTTTGTCTTTTACTGCTGCTAGAATATGCAGAAACTTTTCCCTTGCACGCCCAAAACTTGATCCTTTAATTGATTTTCTTTTCACAAATCAATATATATATGGTTAAAACTCGAGACATATTTAACAATTCTCCACTTTGGCTCGATGTTTGACGCCAAGTCAATAGTACTCATCATCCATGCTGCTCTCCCATCGCCTCGAAAGGCGATCACTCCCCATAGACGCCACAGAGCTTGAGCTTCGCCAAAGGAACAGGCTTAGTCATCATATCCGCGGGGTTCTCTGCTGTTGCTATCTTTTTCACAACAACCTTACCATTCGTTAAGATATCTCGGATGAAGTGGTACCTGATATTGATATGTTTTGTCCGCTCGTGATAAACTGGATTATACGCCAGAAATATCGCACCTTGGTTGTCACAATGTATATCAACACTTTTCTGATCCAACCCAAAGTCCAAAAGCAAACTTTGTAACCATATCGCCTCTTTCGCTACAAAGGTCAGTGCCATGTACTCTGCCTCAGTCGACGACAAGGCCACGTGGTCCTGTAAGGACGCCTTCCAACTAATTGCACCACCTGCAAGCGTAAATACGTACCCTGCTAAAGACTTGCACTCATCCAAGTCACCTGCATGATCAGAATCCACATAACCTGTGGTTTCACTGCCATTACTGTCCCTCCGGTACACTATGCCAACGTCTGCTGTCCCCTTCAAATATCTGAGGATCCATTTCACAGCTTCCCAATGAGTTTTACCAGGACGCTTCATAAAACGACTAACTACACTAACAGCTTGTGAAATATCAGGCCTAGTGCATACCATAGCATACATAATACTACCCACGGCACTAGAATACGGAACACGGGACATATGCTCCTCCTCCTCCTCAGTCTGCGGCGATGACTTAACTGAAAGTTTAAAGTGCTTCGCTAATGGTGTACTTACAGACTTCGCTGACTGCATATTAAAACGTGCTACAATCTTCTCAATATATTTCTTTTGAGACAGACGTAATAATCCAACAGTCCTGTCACGCAAAATCTCCATACCCAAAATTTTCTTTGCAGCACCTAAATCTTTCATCTCAAACTCAGCACTCAACTGCCTCTTCAGCACATCAATATCAGACATATTCTTAGTTGCTATCAGCATATCATCAACATATAACAGCAGATATATCAAAGACCCATCATCCAGTCTCCTAAAATAAACACAGCTATCCATCTGACTCTTAGAATAGTCCTGACTAGCCATGAAAGCATCAAAACGCTTATACCATTGCCTAGGAGACTGTTTCAGCCCATACAAAGATTTCTTTAACAAGCAAACATGATCTTCCTTACCCGGAATAGCAAATCCCTCTGGCTGCCTCATGTAAATCTGCTCCTCCAACTCACCATGAAGAAACGCCGTCTTTACATCAAGCTGCTCCAACTCGAGATCCTGTGCAGCAACTAAGGCAAGTAAAATACGAATAGAAGTATGCCTTACCACAAGAGAAAACACTTCATTGTAGTCAATGCCCTCCCGCTGTGTAAACCCCTTCGCCACAAGTCTCGCCTTATACCTCGCTGCCTCGACACCATGAATGCCCTCTTTCCGTTTGTAGACCCATCTGCTTCCAACAAACTTTTGGCTCTTGGGTACTTTAACTAGTTCCCATGTCTGATTTCGATGGAGTGATTCCATCTCTTCACTCATAGCCCCTAGCCACTGCGACGACTCAGAACTAGCCATCGCCTCAGAGTAAGACGAAGGCTCATCTGTCTCCACCTCGTCACCTACAGTCAAAGCATAAGCAATATCTGTATAACCATAACGTACCGGTGGTTTTATTTGCCTTCGCTGTCTACCCTCAACTAGAGTCTGCTGCGGCTGTACTGATTGTTCACTATCACCGACTTCAGGAATTGCGGCCTCATCTGCAGTCTCAACCTCTGTTACCTCTGAGGTCTCCGGAGTCTCCACCTGAAACTCCACCTCACTACTGACACCATGATCTGTCTGCTCTGCTGGTAGTGTCTCAGGACTCCTCTGTCGAAGCATTGCAGTCTCGTCGAAGATCACGTCTCTGCTGATTAGAAAACCGAGTGATCTGGGATCAGTGCACCACAGCCGGTAGCCTTTCACCCCATGTGCATAACCTAGAAATATGCACTTCTTCGACCTCGGCTCAAGCTTACCATCACTAGCATGAGCATACGCAGGACATCCGAATACTCGTAATCCGGAGTAATCAACAGTTTTCCCCGACCATACTTCCTCTGGAGTCTTCCACTCAATAGCAGATGATGGAGATCTATTAATCAGGTAACATGCCATGTTCACTGCTTCGGCCCAAAATTCATTGCCAATTCCAGCATGTGATAACATGCTCCGAGCCCGCTCAAGTAGAGTTCTGCTCTTCCGTTCTGCCACGCCATTCTGCTGTGGTGTCCCAGGTACTGTGCGGTGTCTAACAATACCTTCTCTCTCGCAGAACTCGGTAAAATCTTTACCACAGAACTCCATGCCGTTATCGGTTCTCAGGCACTTGATCTGTTTATCTGACTGCTTCTCAATCAATGCCTTAAATTTCTTGAACCGATCAAACACATCAGATTTGTGCTTCAGAAAGTATACCCATACCTTCCTGGAATAATCGTCAATAAACGTCAGCATATAACGGGCACCTCCTTTCGAAGGAACCGGAGACGGGCCCCAGACATCTGAATGAATATACTCAACCGGTTGCTTGGTCGAATGAATACCTGTAGTAAACTTAATCCTGCGATGCTTCCCAAAGATGCAGTACTCACATAAGTCTAACTTACTTGTCTTCTGACCCTTTAACAACCCCCTATCACTCAGCATCGTCATACCTGCCTCACTCATGTGCCCTAAACGCATATGCCATAAACGAGTCAAGTCAGAATCTGACTCACCTGATGAAACTGCAGCAGCTCCTGTCACGGTCTCTCCCAGTAGATGATATAGAGAATTCGCTTTCTTCCCTTTCATCACTGTCATGGCACCTCGAGAGATCTTCAGCACTCCACCTTCAGCGGTGTACTTACACCCGATATCATCGAGTGTCCTCAAAGAAATAAGGTTCTTCTTGAGCTCCGGTTCATGTCTCACATCTGTCAATGTGCGAACTACGCCATCATGCATCTGAATTCGAACTGTCCCTATCCCCACAACCTTGCAAGCTGCGTTATTCCCCAACAGAACTCTACCACCATCTGCAGTCTGGTAAGTAGTAAACCAGTTCCTATGAGGCGTCATATGATAAGAACACCCCGAATCTAGCACCCATTCGTCTCCTGACGAACCTGTAGTCACACATAAAACAGCCTCTGCATCACTAGTGCTCTCCTCAGCAATATTTGCCACACTGACTATGGCTTTCTGCTTATCACCTCTGTTTCTCAACTTAGGACAATCTCTTCTAATGTGCCCCTCTTCGTGACATTCAAAGCACTTCACGCGTCCCTTGGATTTTCTATGGCGTGACTTAGACCTGCTTTTACCTCTGCTGCTACTGGACCCCCGATGTTGCTACATCCTGCGCCAGACTGTCATCTCGCAACTTTCTCCGCCACTCTTTAGAAAACAAAGCGGACTTTACCTCCTCTGAGGTAATCGAAGTACGCCCCTGCAATAGAGAGTCGGTAAAGTGCTCCCATGACTCTGGTAAAGAAGCCAACAACATCATGCCCTGCTCTTCATCTTCAAGAATCTTACCGACATTCTTCAAATCCATCATAAGTTTATTAAATTCATCTAGGTGGGTTCTGATAGACGTACCTTCAATATATCTGAACTGAAACATCCTCTTCAATATATACAAGCGATTGTTCAAACCCTTCTTTACATAGAGTGACTGAAGCTTTGCCCACAATGCTGCGGTATCTTTCTCCTCGCCTACCTCTATTAGCACTTCATCCGATAAATTCAACAGGATTTGACTCCTAGCTTTCCTCATCAACACATCCTTATCAGCATCTTTCATTAATTCAGGCAACTTAGCTTTGCCCTCTAATGCTTCTGCCAAACCTAGAGTTGTCAATAATGCCTCCATCTTGAGGCTCCACAACCCAAAGCTGTTCCTCCCGTTAAACTTCTCAATTTCAGCTTTCACCCCAGTCATAATTGCAGTAACAGAATTCCAGATAATAACCAGACAAGCAAAAGCCCCAAATCACAATCCAGAAATCTGACCCAAGCTCTGATACCAATTGTTGTAATACTATACGCGGAAACTACCAGGATCTTGCAAATACCTCAATGCGAAAGCTAGAGAAAATAACGATGAACGATAAAGGACACCAGATATAACGTGGTTCGGTCCGAATGTCGGTACCTACATCCACGGGGAGAGCCAGCAAGAACAATCCACTATATCGGAGAATCGGATTTACAATCGCTCAATACTCTCGTGTTTCCCGCACCTAGATTATACCCAAACCCAAGTGTTTACAATAAACAACTCTATTGGATAAATAAAATAATAAACTCACGAACAAATCTTTCCTGCGTGTGGACTCCTTCGCGCGATCAAGAACTTCACTACGTCGTCCTTTTTCTTCTCGCGGCGTCCTTCTCGTTGATTCTTCTGAGCACGGCTTCCTTTGCGGCTCGGTCTCACTGTCTCGTGCGACACAGCTTCGTCGTCAGAGCAATTCTATCGCGCGGCTCAAAAACACGAAGTCTTCTCCCTTTTTCTTTTAAAGGTCGTCTGACACGAAAATAGGAACAAGTGAAACCCTCGTTTCACTTTTTTTTTCTCTTGTGCAGGAAGGGAAAAGTAAACCTTTTCCTTTCCTTATTTATTCCGCATGGGACCCACAATTTTATATCTTAAAATTGAGCCCCCTTTTTTTTGTCTTTTACTGCTGCTAGAATCTGCAGAAACTTTTCCCTTGCACGCCCAAAACTTGATCCTTTAATTGATTTTCTTTTCACAAATCAATATATATCCAGAGATGGTTAAAACTCAAGACATATTTAACAGGGATATTTGGGAGACCATCGGACCGCCAAATGTGCCTCAAGTTTTTGAGATCACACAAAGCCAACATCCTCAATTTACCACCCTCTGTAACCATCCGATCATGTTCATATATGATCTGGATCGAACGACATGATTTCACATGTAGGATGTCGAGACAGCGCTGCGGTCTCTTACATATATGGGATGGGGCAACACGTTGGAGATTGACACAGTGCTTTACTTGAAGAAATTCCAATTTGCAAAAGGAATCATCGGGAATTTGATTATTCCATAGCTCTTCGCACTGGGCGCCTTCAAGTTGTAGGCTTTTTATATTGGGAAGTTTAACCTGCACAAGGATAACATGAGAGAAAGGATAGTAGCAAATTATTACATTGTTCGTTCTCAAACACGATAATGCAATAACACAAATAACCATAGTAAGGGATAGAGCAAACCATCTCATTGAAGAACGGTTGCGGCAATTCATTATTTTCTTCAGCCGTCTCACCTCTTGTAGGACTCGGGAAGAACGCTCGAATATCACTGCACCACTAAATAGTTACATGTGTTAAGGAAGGAAAACTCATCACATCTGCCTCTGATCGATCACCTTCTTCTTTGTGAACCACTTCCTTCATGTGTTTGCAGAAGCTAATTTCTAGTTTCTCTAGTTTCTCCAGGTTGCGGCCGTAAAATAGGGGAAGAGATATCTTAGCTCGAAGCAATTGCTAACAGTGACTTCCTTTAGACTAGGAAAACCCAAAACCATTTTGGAATCGCTCTTCACCATGTGCCTCAGCCTTCCTGCATACCGCACATTCACTTCTTCCAATTTGGGGAGCAATAACTTTGTTTGTTCCGTATTTGGATCAAGGGACCCACAATCGAACAACGATTCCAAAGAGGGACACCTTGAAATGACGACCCTTTTCAGGTTGTGCAATCTCCCTATGATTGTGGAAGGGAAGACGTTGAGTAGCTCAGAGCAATTTTCAAGGGTGATGTCGGCTAATTCGTAGAAGGAACTTCTGAGGAGTTCAGGGTGCCATATCCTTTTGAAGGATCCTTCTTCGAGGCGTAAATTCTCCAAGTTTGGTAAACTAACCTGCTCATAAGAGTTATGTGTCAGATCATAGCTGGGAAAAATTTGACAATTTAGCCTGATCTTGATGATCTATCCGATGCGGTGGAAGAATTTCCGACTCATGTAGTCATGATTTATGAACAAATTTTAACTAGTAAAATCAAGGAAATAAAAACCCTCAAATAGATTTATCATTTTCCCTGTAAAGAGCGTGCCTATAGCTATTATGGTAAAAATCTGAAGAGAAGGGATGCGCACCTTTTGATCGAAGAAGGAGTTGGAATAAGCATCTTGCGAATCTGAAGTAATGGTTACTAACTCTTTCTTTCCAATATGACCTGAGAAGAATTTCTTCGTGGGACACTCCGATATATCTAGTTTTCTCAGTTTCGGGAACTCTATGAGATCATATGTGCCTCCATCTCTTCCTTCCTCATCCACAATCACCGCCTCCATATTTTGGCAATCGGTCACATCTATGTCGGCAATTTCTCTAAGACATTTAGCCACAGACACCGGAAAAAGAAATGCCAACCCCGTGCCCCAGACCTGGAGCTCCTCCAGGTTTGGAAATACTGACAGTCCTGGTAATTTTGAATCCCGTTTCCATACGTGCTGCAAGTTCGGTAAATCCCATAACTTCAACTCGGTTAGCTGAGAGAGAATCTCGACATGTCTCGTGACTTTTAACTGCTCCAGGTCGAAAACTACTTTTGTTGATTGACAACTCTGAATATCCAATGACTCCAAATTCGGCAGCTTTAGTATCCAATCTGATTTCAGAATACTTGAAGCGGATGATGCAGAGTCCCATATCCTTATGGATTTCAGAGTGGTGAACTACGAGGGAGGTTGACTGTAGAGTAACTTTTCCAGGTCGAGGAGCCCTTCCATCTCTAGGGATTCCAAGCGAGGGAATGAAACCTGCAGTGGAATCCAATTATGATGCCATATCGAAAAAATCGAACTTAAAAAAACAAACAAACAAAGAGCTTCAATCGATGGGACAAAAGTTGCTAGACGAAGGCTCGTAGAAATTTCCACAAATAAGGGATGTGGGATGCTTCAACAGATGCGGTAGTGACAATTATAGATACCGGGGAAGAAGATAGAATAAGATGCTCTTTGGAAGTGTAGCCTTGGAGTTTTTTTGGATTGGACCAACCCTTCCTTTGCAAAAACATACTTTGCTTTAAGCGTACCCAATGCATAATTAAAATTTCAAAAAAAGAAAAAGAAAAAAACAAATAATTAGTAAGTTAAGCATACCTTAGCAAACATATTAATAACTATCACAAACAAAACGGCATGGCGTTTTGCTGGCAACCTCGAGATACCAGCCGCCCCAGACGGTGCTGTTTTGAAGCAACTAAAGTGGCTAAAACTCGTTAAAGCTGTGTTTTATTACATGCCAGAACTCTCAAGCGTAACCATTGTTTGTCTTTACTTTGAAAACTTTTGTGCTTCGTTAATAAATGTCATAAGGCACTTTCTCAAATTGCGTTTTCAGCATAACCAAGTACAAGAAAACAATTCATTTTCTTTTCAGAAAAAGACGTTTTCTATCGCAGAAATGGATTTAAGTGAAATAAGCATAACTTTCATTATAATTGCTGTGTTTTCCTTAGCCGATCTTTTAAAAGTGTGACCTCAATCGTTTTTCTCTTTTCTTTTCAAATCATTTACTGATCTTCAAAACAAATACAGTAGTTTCGTTGTCTTTTTCTTTTGTTTTTCTATTTTGACCTTCGAAATTAAAAACAAATTTAAAAAAATTTCAAAAATATTCTGTCAACTCATTTGTTTTCATTATGAACAAGTGAATAAGTCATATTCTGGCTTTTTTCCTAGTAAGGATTCGTAACAGTGTTCGCCTTTACTTTGTAAACTTTTGGCCTTAGTTAACAAACGCCATAAAACACTTTCTCAAATTGCGTTTTCAGTAGAGCCGAATGCAAAAAAATAATTCATTTTTCTAGAGACACGATTTATCAGGAAAGCATTTTTCAGCATCAATGGATTTTCAGCGACAATGGATCCTAAATACATGAACATGCTCGACGTCTATTAAGAAGGTCAAAATGAGACAAAGGGATGAGAAAAGGGATGACAGAAATAGAACGATGTTGACACATCAGGTTGGCATGACATCGTTAGAAGCAATTGCAACTTGCATGTAGGTAAAACATGAATTATGTTTAATCTCTTACTTTCTTCATTTTGAAATCGTTGAATTTCGTTCATTAGTTGAAGATTCATTCTTGTTCAATACAATGTCTTTTTCTTCTCATTAAAAATGTTAAATGAGCAATAAATTAGTCATAGTACAAACCCATGTTAGAGCCCAAGTAGTTAGTGCAATTATCTATCAATGAGATAAATTAAAAAAAAAAAAAGAACAGTCGTGCAAAGAGGCTTTCCCCTAGCTATTGTTGAATGTGAATAATCAAATTTAATGCAATATTTCGGAGAACATCAATACCATCTTATTCCAAATCCCAATGTAATAGTAAGATCTAGGTATGGTTTGCAAGCTTAAGAATCAAGGAAACTCCATAATGCGAAAAAATTACCTGAATTGGAGCACCCTCAGCTCCGATGAAAATTAAAGCTTATCATATTTGGTAACTTGCGCAAAAACAGAAGACGTACATTCGGTGACACAAGTCTATCATCAACGGCAACTTCTACTTTTCCTCCATCATATGTGATAATGGCTTGCAATGAGTCACATTCACGCACTCGAATCTCTTCCAAATGCACAAGTATTTGCACCTCTGAAAAGAACCACAGATTTTTCAACCGATGGCACTTAACAATATGCACAGATTTCAATTTGCTGAAGCAATCTAATGTGACGGGGCCATTCCATGTCTTTTCCAGGTTTGGTAAATCCCATAACTTCAACTCGGTTAGTTGAGAGAGAATCTCGACATGTCCCGTGACTTTTAGCTCCTCCAGGTCGAAAACTACTTTTGCTGATTGACAATCCTCTATATCCATTGACTCCAAATTCGGAAGCTTTAGTATCCAATCTGGTTTCAAAAAACTCGACGCGGATGATGCGGAGTCCCATATCTCTATGGATTTCATATTGGTGTATTGCGATGGATGTTTACTGTAGAGTAGCTTTTCTAGGTCGAGGGGTACATCTATCATCAGGGATTCCAAGCGAGGGAATGAAACCTAACAAAGCGGCACAAATGAAACTCATTAAAGGTATGTTTATAACAAGTAAAGCTATTTTTAGAAAATGACTGAAACTCTCATGCCGAAATCCAAAAAAAAATAATAATAAATAAAGAAATGAATTTATCTCCCTTGAAAAGCGAAATCATTTTTATGAGGATATCCTCACCAGTCACCACTATCATGCTGCTAATGCAGCACAACTATCACCATTATTGTTATGTTTTCTTTAGCTGATCTTTGAAAACTATGACCACAATTTTTGTCTCTTTTGTTTTGATGTCATTTACCGATATTCAAAACAACTACCGTAATTATGTTGTCTTTTTTCTATTTTGACCTTCGAAATTGAAAACAAAGTTAAAAATTTGTCACAAATCTTTTGTCAACTTATTGGTTTTCATTATGAAAAAGTAAAAATGACTATGCGGGTTTTTTCCTAGTATGAAGCCATAACAGTGTTTGTCTTTATTTTTTATTTTTGGTCGAAATAGCAGCGTTTGTCTTAACTTTGTAAGTTTTTGCGCTTCGTTAGTAAACACCATAAAACACTTTCTAAAATTGCGTTTTCAGGAAAACCAAATAGAAGGAAATAATTCATTGCTCTATAAAAACGATTTACCGGGAAAATAATTTTCAGCAACAATGAATTTTAAGTGAAATAAACGAATCCTAAATACATGAACAAGTTTGATGTCTCTTAAGAAAGTCAAAAACTTAATTGAGACAAAGGGTTGACCGAAGTAGAATGATGTTGACACGGTGAGGTTGGCATTACGTTATAGAATCAATTGGATATTGACATGGTGAGGTTGGCCTGACGTCTTAGAGTCAAATGCAACTTGCATGCAAGTGAAACATGAATCACGTGAACTTTCTTGGTTACGTGGCTCTTCCTTCCCCTTCCGTTTAATCTCTCACTTTCTTACTTTTGAAATTGTTAAATTTCATTCATTCGTCCAAGATTCATTCTTGGTCAGCACAATGTTTTTTTCTTCTAATTAAGAATGTTAAATGAGTAATGAATTAGTCACAGTACAAACCCATGCTAGAACCCAAGTAACTAGTGCAATTATCTAACATTGAGATAAATTTGGGGGGTGGGTGGAGAGAAGAACAGTCCTGGAAAGAGGCTTCCCCCTACCGATAGTTGAATGTGAATAAAAATGTATGCTCTATTTTTTCTTTGAATGGATTTTCAATTTGTAAATCAAAATCCGAATCTAGATGTACAAATAATCAAATTTAATGTTATATGCACTTATGTTCGTTGGACACCAGTATCAACTTATCCCAAATTCGACCCCCAAAAAAAAACTTATCCCAAATTCCTATGTAATGTAATAGTATGATCTAGGTATCGTCTGTAAGAGTAAGAACTAAGGAAACTTAAACCACAAAGCGAAAAAGTTACCTGAATTGGAGCACCCTCAGCTTCGGTGCAAAAGCTCGTCATATTTGGTAACTTACGCAAATCCAGACGACGTACATTAGGCAACTCAACACTATAATCAGGTAGCAACTTCTGCTTTTCTTGCATCATATGTGATGATGGCTTGCAATGACTCACATTCATGCCCTTGAATCTCTTCCAAATATACAATTCTTTGCATCTCTGACAACAACCCTAGATTTTTCAATCGACGGCACTTTTCGATACGCACGGCTTTCAATTTGCTGAGGCAATCTAGTGCGACAGGGCCATTCCATATCTTCTCCAGATTAATAAGATTTTTTAGGAACAAAGTTTCTAAAGTTGTAAAAGCGGAGAGAGGGAGGCCATTGGATGAACTAGCTATATACTCAATTGAGGGGTTGTTGTCAATGTCGAGATGCTTCAGTTGCGCAAATCCTTGGAAGCACAACTTGTGAGCGCTCTTCTTCAACTCTCTCAATCCGTCCAAATGCAAGTGTTGAGTCTTATGCAGAGTTTTCTGAACCCATTCTTTTGAGAGAATACTGTGGCATCCTCCCACTTTGAGCTTCATGGTTCTCAAACCTTGAAATTCCCTCACGTAAACATTTCCTATGTTGATCCAAAATCTGATCAGGTTCTCAAATGGCAAGTCATCGTCCTTTAAGAGTACAGTTGGATCAGGGATCAATATTTCCAGAGCAGTTAGCTTTGTCAAGCTCTTTAACTCGGCAAACCTAACATTACACGAATTTCCTTAGGCAGACTAGAAATTTTAGACGCTGCGAAGCGATTTGGCCTTTCAATCTTACGCATCCATCGTTCAAAGCTTTCCTTCATATATAATTCTTCCAAGTTGATTAAGCCTTTCAGGACACCAGGCTCGATTATATTAAGGATGTAGCAGCCGTTTAGATTCAACAATTTCAAATTCGACAGTTTCCCGATTTCCTTAGGCAGACTAGAAATTTTAGACGCTGCGAAGCTGAGAATCTGCAATGCTTTGAGCTTGCCAAGAATTGGCATGTCCTCCATATCGCAATGATCTAAATGTAACGACCGAAGACTCTCGAGGATTTCAATCGTGGAAGGTAAAGTGGGGATATGCATGGAGCGAAGATATAGGACTCGAAGCTGCTTCATGGATGAGAAATCTAGTCTACAGCAACCTCCTACGTGTCGGTGTTTAGGCATCCCATCCCAGTCTCCTGGTTGAGACAACATGAGTATCTTCAAGTCGGAAACCTACACCGCATTAGTTCAGCAATCCTATCACTGCTGACATCCATTAGGCATATTGCCCAACATTTCTCAAGCTTTTCCTCTGACCATGAATTGTTGTTCATGATTATGGAATTGTGACCTCTAAATGGAGTTGAGACGACTACCTCGCTGTAAAGATCATGTATAGTCACATTTTCCTTGTCATCGCCACCATTCAATAACAAACAAGCTGAACGAAGTTCATCGAGGGTAGTACTCAATCTATCCCTTGAACCTTGCATCGTCTTATTGAATCTCTCAAACAAGCCCAAACCCATGCCTAGAACCAACAAAGTTTCGACTCGAATGGTCCCGCCAATAAGACCACAGAGCAAGAATAAGGACTTAGCGTCCTCGCTCTTCAAATGGTTGTAACTCAACTTCACTATGGTTTTTATTTTTGACTCATCTATTTTAATCAACGCGTTTCTCCATGTAGGCAATTCTCTATATTTCAAAGTGCTTGCGACAGAGGTAATCAAAAGAGGCAAACCTGCGAGCTTCTTCACCACTTGAGCCGCTATTGGTTTCAATTCTTTTCGTCCTTGAGCCTGTCGCCAACCGTCTTTTCAAATAGCCTGAAAGCTTCGTTTGTTGTCCAAACCTTCAAGATGAAACGTTCGATCGGCATGCATCTTTTGCTCCAGCACATCTTTAAATCTTGATGATAGTAGCAACTTGCATCCCCTGCTCTCATCCCCAGTAGGAATCCCAACAGCCTTCAAATCAAGTTCCTCCCATAGATCGTCCAATATTACGAGAACCTTCTCATTCGGATCCCTCTTCAATCTCTCTAACAGAAGATCTCTTCTTCCCTGTTGGCTTTGCTTGTCCTTCAAATTCAGACTCAAGGCGTCAGCGATTTGGCCTTGGATATTATTCAAGTCCGGAGTCGGCGAGACTTCCACCTTGATGATCACGTGGAATGGTCTATTCTCTTTCCTGAGTTTCTCCTCGACTTCCTTCAACATGGTAGTTTTCCCCACGACGCCAGGCCCGTAGACCCCAACCACTTTCAGCTTCTCATCATCCAGCGCTTGCATTATGCTCTGAAAGATGTGAGCTCGTGAATCGGTGATAATGTCACCTCTATCATCGACAGAGGAATTCGCGTGGGAAGCACCGCTAACAAACCCCGGCGGAGCGCTCTCGTAGTAGACCCTCTCGAATTTACCTTGTCGGAGTGCCTGGATGGCCTGGACTGTCTTCCTTGCGTTCCTACCGAGACAATAACGCTCTTTTGGGTTGGGAAGCCATCCGCGAAAGCAAGCTTTCTTGGCTCTTCCATCGTAGTCCAGCACATCCCGCACCTTGTTGGCGACGACCTCAACTTTTTCCATCCATCCCTCGACGTCAGTTTCAATCGGCTTCATGTTGTTTCGAGCTTCATCGATGGAATGCTGCACCCTTTGCCTCACATTTTCAAGCTGGACAAGTTCTTCCTTAAGTTCACCAACATAAGTGTTGGTGAATATCACGTAGCCGCATTGACGACCAACTGGAGCCACCAGGTACTCTGCCACTTTGGAAGCTACAGATAGAACAATGCCCGCCATTCCCCCCTCTTTGACTTCTTTCTGATTTTCTTTCCTTCCTCTTTGTAGAGAAATGAAAGTTAACAACTTATGTAGGCTGAGGAAGGCTGTAGTGATGGAATCAGAAAACGAAGTGACTGAAGGAGAGGAAAGGTTCAATAAGATGGATACAATGAACAAGAGAGAGAGACAGAGAGAGAGAGAGAGGGAGAGAGAGAGAGAGAGTACTGGTGGCTTGAAGAAGATGGTGAAGGACACAGAGTGAAAATGCGAGATAGGGGAAGATGGTGAACATGAGATGGGGTGAATGGTCCCAAAATATATACGAAGGTGTAGGCCAAGAAAAGACGTGAAGAACATCTCATTTTTCCTCGGCCAAGAGAAAAATAATTTGAAGAAGAATCCCCAAAGCTAGAGGAAAAGAATCCTCTACTCTATCATACAGAAGACAAGTATCTGAATTCAAAGATGAGAAAGAATCATCAACGTGAAGGGAAAGGAAAAAAGAAAGAAAGAATCATCAGCCATCTCATCATTTCTTCACTTTGGAACCTCTAAATAAAGCGAAAAAGAGTCCTCGAAACATGAAAGAATCATCTTGCACTAATATAAATCTCTGCCATCACTCTTTCCCTCTCGATCTCTCTCTTCACTTGTACTGCTCTTTGGCCACTTCTCCCTTCGGTCAAGAAATAATTCCTCCCTTTGGTAAATAAAGATTTGACACAACAAATTATATAGTGTCTTGGACTTTGTTCCCGAAGACATGATATTCTTCTTCTTCTAAAATTAAGGTAAATGAATTTGAAACATCTACGAGATTTAACAGAAAACACACATTATATAAGCTGACAACGCAAGTGAAGGTTCTCTGAGAAGGGACCAAAGAAAGCACCTTTCACTTTCCTTCTATGTTGCGCTTTGCAGCTTCCACAGAGACTATCGAGAGGCACCACGGAGCCCACCATGGCCTTCGGACCTACTGACGCCTTTCAAATATGCCATTGGAAAAGATAAATATGATCCATGAATACACATAAATTTTTCTACGAAAGTTTCCATAGCTTTGGTTGGCAAACCTCAAGCCGAGCAAGGTAGAGATCAGTGGCCTTTTCAAATGCACTAGGGCATGACGTTGTCATGTGTTGAACATGAGCCCCAAGTCAATCCCTTTGATCTGAAACGGGATCCATAATTATATTGAAAAAGCAATCAAAGCCACATTAGCAAGTCGAAATTGGACTCTTGCCAATCGGAGTGTGGGTGATGCAAGAAGGGAAATTTAATTTCTCACAAGACTTCTTTTCATTGTTGAAGATGAAATTGATGTTGGCGTCAAAGAAGGGCTCAATTTTTATTTTTATTTTTATTTTGGTATTGAGTTTGGTGTCGTGTGCGTCGTGAGTGTGCTTTAGTATGTAATAGAACTTTTGAGAGACATAGGGAATATTGAAAATCTCATTCAAGAGAGTCTATAGTGTGAGAAAACACATTTCTTGTGATTCCCTCGGACTAGGGAAGCACTTCTGAGTGAGTTTCATTGAGCGATTGTAATCCCATTTTCGCCGATTATCATGGAACCATCCTGTTAATTCTCTCCGTGGAAAAGGTTTTACCATGGAACCAGGTAAATCCATCATGTTCAGATTTTATTTCTGCAATTTATTTCTTTCTTAATTCATTTTTTTTTTCACACTTCTGCGTTAGCCGTAACAAATTGGTATCAAATCCTAGGGTAATTGTTAACTGATTGTTTGTTGTGGGTATTTTCTTTGCTTGCAATTACTAATGTGGCTTCTAAGAAAATCGAGTTGGAAAAATTCACCGACGAGAATAACTTTAGTCTGTGGATCATTAAGATGTCCGCATTTTTGGAGACATAGGGTTTGGATTTAGCGTTGGAGAGAGAGATGATAATTTGAAGAAGAAAAGAATAACTGGAAGAAGAATCCCTACGCGGGAGTAAAATATCATTTATTAAGAAGCCAAGGATCCGAACTGAAAGATGAGAAAGAATCCACAACCATCTCAACATGTCTTTACGTTTGGAAGCCTTCAAAGTAAAGCGAAAAAGAATCCTCGAAATAAGAAAAGATAAAATGTGAAAGAATCATCTTTCACGAAAGGAATTTCTGCCATCCCTCTCTTTCTCTCTCTCCCTTTGTTTAGTCTTCCACCGCGATTCATGCGACTTCAACCCACCAAACGCATGACATCATTTTCAGGCCAATATTTGATCATCCCATACGGAAAGAATTGTCCCATTTTTTGGCCCATTTCTCGTGTCGATCAAGAAATAACTCCGGCCTTCAGCAAGTAAAGATTCATTGCAACAAAAAATGGTGTCTTGTACTTTGTTCGTGATGACATGATATTCTTCTCCTAATATTGGGAAAATTACCAAAAAAGTCCTAAACATATTGTAATTCTGCCAATTTAGTCCTAAACTTATTTTTTTACCGATTCAGTCCTAAACCTTTTGTAATCTTGCCAATTCAGTCCATCCGACGAATTTTTGCCGTCCAGCGCTGACGTGAACGCCGGCCTGCCGGCGACCTGATATTTTAGTATTTTTTTTGAATTTTTTTATATTTTTTTGATAATTTTTATGTTATTTCCTTTTTTTTCTTTTTCCCTTTCACTTTTTTCTGCCCCCTCTCATCCCCTGCCCTCCCCTCTCCACCTCTCTGGCAACCGGCCATAGGGGGGGCCGAAGAGGCCGAGCGTCGCCCGACCATGGGGGATTGACCTTGCCGTCGCCAGACGAGGCATCGACGACGAGGTCGAACCCCCCATGGCCGGGTTAGGGTCGACTTTGCAAGCCCAGATCTGGGCCGATCTCTGACGCTGCATTCGCATCCTTCCTGCAGTTGCGGCTCTTGATCAGCAGCAAGCGGTGCCGAGGAAGAGCTCACCAATGACGATGGCGAAAAGATTTCTCATCCGGTTGAGAAGAATTGAGCTTCTGGGTCTGGTTTTCGCTTTGGTTTTGGCTCTGGTTTTCATTTGGGGACGAAGAGGGCAGCGGCCATGGCGGGCTTGACCTTGCTCGGCCATGGGGGGTCGATCTCGCCGTCGTCAGGTGAGGTAGCGACGGTGAGGTCGAGCCTCGCCATGGCCGAGCGACGGTGAGATCGACCCCTCACCTCCTTCGACTGGAATGAGGTCGAGCCCAAGTGCATCGGCACCTCCAGCATCGATACCATCATCTACAAGAACTTTGAGCCCGACACCCTGCTCATGAGGCTCGTGAGGATCGCGAGGTCGAAGCCCCCCATGATCGGGCAACGTTCAGCTCTCCGGTTGTCCTCAAGTCGGTCACGGAAGTGGAAGAAGATGATGATTGGAGCAAAGCAAGAAGATGAGAGACGAAGAACTGGTAGGGGTGAGCATGATTCCAGGGTAGAACCAGACCGGTGGGAACGGATTGGTTCCAGGTTCTAAGGTATAAATAGTAGGTTCCAGATTCCAAAAATTAGGGAACCTACTTTGACAGGCAAATTCTAGGTTCTAGGTAGGTGGAACCTAGAGCCGGAACCTAGAACCTGGAGCAAGTTTTTATATTTTTTTCTTAGTATATGTCTTTGCATCATTCTAGAGTATTTCATAAGGACGATGATGAATATGTAATCCGAAACTACTTTATCATTGAGACTTTTACTTTGTTATCGTTTCATACTTTTCGTGTGTCTAAATATGAGTCGTGGTTAGTAAATTTTAGTAATAAATTATGGTCATTAAATGAAATTAGTCATAATAATCGTTCAACTAAAAATATATGTGGAACCTGGAACCGACTCTAGAACTTGGAACAGGGTAGGTTATAGGTTACAAGCATGCAGGGTAGGTTTTAGGTTCTTAAAAATGGGGAACCTGTATAAACAGGTAAGTTCTAGGTTCTAGGTGGAAAATGTACGGAACCTGGAACCGCTCACCCCTAAGAACTAGGGGACGAAAAAAAAAAGAAATGAAAAAAATGTATTTTAAAAACATATTAAGATTTTTAAAAATCCAAAAAATATTAAAAATATTAGGTCACCGGCCGGCCGGCGTCCATGTCAGTGTCTACTTACCAAAATTCGCCGGATGAACTGAATTGGCAAGATTCCAAAAGGTTTAGGACCGAATCGGTAAAACAAAATAAAATAAGTTTATGACTAAATTGACACAATTGCAATAGGTTTAGGACTTTTTTGGTAATTTTCCCCCAAATATTAGGGTAAACTTGTTTGGAACATCTATAAGAGCGCTAATTCCCAAAGGAAGTAGGGAGGAAGGAGCAAGAAACGACATGAATTTGCTAATCTTCAATTTTGTCACCGCTTTTCTATCTTCGGTCCCCAAAAGTCCCTCCAAATCAAACTAATTAGTTTAGTTGAATCTATGTAAACACAATGTCTGCTTATAAATTTTTGGCTCAATTGGTAAAACAAAAAAAAAATAGCTAGGGAAATAAAACAATTCCTGAATATACAAGGCCATTTATGTCGAAAGTGCAAAGTTATGGGGGTTGCAAGGGGTCCTATTAAAATTAGATAAATGAATCATCTTTTAATCATTAGTCCAGTTGATGACACAAAACAAAGGTGTCAATATGGCAAGGGGTCACTAGCCATTTTCACATTGAAGTGAACCAATCCCATATACATATGCAACGGAATACACAGAATTAACAGGCTCTAGAATCATCTTGAATCACTGATTGGATAAATACATCGCAGAATGAAGGTACCTCGTTTTCCACAGATTAAATGCTCAATGTTGTCCCTCAAGAGATTGTTCTTCGCTCGTTTGACGTTCCGATGAGAAGAGCAGGAGTTCGTTATTGTTTATCTATAATTGTTGGATCTCAGAGGCGCAGCACTCTGATACCTAAGTGTTTGAAGAAGGAAATTCTGGAAAATATTATTTACTCTCATGTTCTACTAAATGATTACAAAACACGCCTATTTATAGGCTGTAGGCATGACTCTACGACTTCTCTAGACAAACGAACAGACACGTCCAGATACATGACATTTAAAGCTAATAAATGAACATAATCTCCTAGATAACAACGTCTAGGACTCTTCCTATTCTCTAGATAATAATTGCAACAACTTAATATCTTCCAAGACTCCACTTTACGATGAGCTTGGATTACGAAGAGTCGTGACTCTTGCGATTCCCAACAGCCTCCCTTAAACCGAGCTCATCTTGACCATGCCGATCATTCTCTTGAATTTAAGGAAGGAGTCTGTCTTCAACGGCTTCGTAAACATATCAGCCACTTGGTCTTCCGACTTGCAATACTGCAACACAATCTCCTTGGACTTCACTAGATCTCGAATGAAGTGATACTTTATATCGATGTGCTTGCTTCTTCCATGAAAGACTGGATTCTTTGCAAGTGCTATGGCTGACTTATTATCACAATAAATCACCGTCGAATGCTCTTGCTTATGACGAAGTTCAGCGAGCATCGAACGTAGCCAAACTGCTTGAGTAGCACAATAAGCCGCTGCTATATATTCTGCTTCTGCACTGGACAAAGCAACCACCTGCTGCTTCTTTGAAGACCAGGAGAAAATCCCATTTCCTAAAGAGAAAACATAACCGGAAGTACTCTTTCTTTCTCCAATATCACCTCCCCAATCACTGTCTGTATATCCCACAAGCTGAAAATCATTAGAAAAAGTGTAGAATATACCATCATCCACAGTACCTTTAATGTACCGAAGAATCCTTTTTGCCGCCTGCAAGTGTGATTGTCTAGGAACTTCCATAAATCTGCTTATCATCCCAATATTATAAACAAGATCTGGCCGAGTAGAAGTCAAATATCGTAGACTCCCAACTAACCTCTTGAAATAAGTGGGATCGACTTCAGAACCACTTCCGTCTTTTGTCAACTTCAATCTTTCCTCCATGGGAGTGCTAATTGGTTTACAAGTAACCATCTTGAAACGCTCAAGAATATCCTTGGCATACTTCTGTTGACAAACAAAAATACCATCCTCCGATTGAGTAACTTCTAGGCCAAGAAAATAATACATGAGACCCATATTTGTCATCTCGAACTCACGGGTCATGGCCTCCCTGAAGTCACAAATCATTTCTTGACAATCTCCAGTAAATATGAGATCATCGACATATAAGCAAACAATGAGTATTTCACCATTCAAGCCAACCTTGACATATAAAGTATGCTCATAAGGACAGCGGATAAAACCATGAGTCAAGAAATAAGAATCAATTCTGGTATACCAGGCTCGTGGTGCTTGTTTGAGGCCATAAAGAGCTTTCTTCAATCTGTAGACTAAGCCCTCTTGTCCTGTTTTGACATAGCCCTCCGGTTGATCCACATACACCTCCTCCTCAAGTACGCCATTGAGAAATGCGGACTTGACATCCATTTGGTGTATTTTCCAGCGCCTTTGAGCTGCTAAAGCAAAAATCATACGAATAGTATCCATTCTTGCAACCGGAGCAAATACCTCAAAATAGTCAATCCCGGGTTTCTGTTTGTAACCCTTGACTACAAGACGAGCCTTCAACCGATCAACATCACCATTAGGCTTACGCTTGGTTTTGTAGACCCATTTTACACCGATGGACTTCTTGCCTTCTGGAAGAGACGTGAGTTCCCACGTATCATTCTTCTCGATCGCATATATCTCATCATCCATGGCATGAATCCAACCACTATCTTGGGAAGCCTCCTTAAAGTGTGTCGGATCACAATCTGCAAAAAGAGCATAATTGACAATTTCTTCATCAGATGGGTCATCATTATTCGACAAAGAATAATCCCTCAAACGAGCAGGTAAAACTCGTTCTCGTCGTGGACGGGAGGAACTTTCGACACGATCTTCGACAAGATTTTCAACAGGATTTTCGACAGGATCTGCTGTCGAAGTAGGCTGCATCGAACTCGTTGCTGGTTCAGATTGAACTGACTCCTCCTCATCGAAGACAAAATGAAACTGCTTCTTCTCTTCCCTGTTCCACATCCACTCAGCTTCCTCGTCGAAGGTGACATCTCGACTGATAACCACCTTCTTCGATATAGGATTATACAACCGATAACCCTTCGTCTCATTGCTGTAACCAAGAAAGATGCATTTCTCACTCTTCTCATCAAACTTTTTGCGAAGTTCATTAGGCACATGGACGTAAGCAATACACCCAAACACACGAAGATGCTGAACTGAAGGGATTTGACCACTCCACACCTCCGTCGGTGTCTTGAACTCAAGACCTTTAGTTGGACAGCGATTCAACAAGTAAATAGTACAAGCAACCGCTTCTGCCCAGAAATGCTTAGGCAAATGTTTGGAATGGAGCATAGTACGTACCATATCAACAATAGTGCGATTTTTTCTCTCCGCTACTCCGTTCTGTTGAGGAGTATATCGTGCTGTCAACTGATGTTTGATGCCGCACTGCTTGAAGAAAACATCTCCAACCAAATATTCTGTGCCACGATCAGTTCGGAGAATCCGAATTCCATGCCCACTTTGCTTCTCTACATAGGCTTTGAACTCCTTAAAAGCATCGATGGCATCTGACTTTTGCTTCAAGAAATAAACCCATGTTTTCCTGCTAAAATCATCGATGAAGGTAACAAAATACCTGTACCCCCGATTCGACGACTCACCGAGCGGTCCACAGAGGTCGGAGTGCACCAACTCCAACGGTCTTGACGCTCTCCATGATTTTCCCGAAGGGAAGCTTTCTATGCACTTCTTCCCAACAACACATGGTTCACAAATCTCCTTCGGAGAAGAAATTTCAGGTAGTCCACGTACCATCTTCTTCTGAGACAACAACTTTAAGCTATCGAAATTCACATGCCCGAACCGCTTGTGCCAAAGCCATGTCAAATCTTGCACCGAGGCACTAAAACATGACGTAGCATAGTTAATATACAAAGGAAAAAGTCGATTTCGAGCCATTTTTACCTTTGCAATCAATCCTCCTTTGCCATCATGAACCGTGCAAATCTCATCCTTAATGGTCATGAGATAGCCTCGCTCGGACAACTGTCCCATACTTAGAAGATTTTCTCGAAGACCGGGAACATAATGGACGTCGGAAATGCTTTGAACCGACCCATCCTTCGCCTTGATTTTAATAGTTCCCTTTCCCATGATAGGAACTTTGGTATTGTTCCCAAATCTCACCTCCGAACGAAAGGTGTCATCGAAGTTTGAGAATAACTCCTTCTCGCCACACATGTGATTTCTACACCCGGTGTCTAAGTACCAAACATTCTTCTGGTTCTCCACCGCAGAATTACATGTGAATAAAAGAGCATTACCTTGCTCACCATCTCCATCGACATGTCTATCGACGGATCTTGCTACCTTAGCATGGAACTTTTGACCACCAGTCTTCTTGCTCCGACATTCAGATTTATAGTGCCCATACTTTTTACAATTAAAACACTGAATAAAGGACTTATCTTTTTGTTGTCCGGCATACTTCTCTTGCCGCTTTGGATCTTTCCTTTGATTAGAAAGATTCTTCTTTTCATCAGGCAACACCAACTGGCTTTGCAAAGCTTCCTCCACCGTCTTGGATTTCTCCTTGATTCGTTGCTCGTGCATTTGTAGAGAGCCCACCAACTCATCGACGGACAAGACAGAGAGATCTCGTGACTCTTCGATGGAAGTCACAATATATTCGAACTGCAAAGTTAGAGTTCGAAGAATCTTCTCAACAATCTGTTGATCCCGAATAGTCTCACCATTGGCCTTCATTTGATTGACAAGAGCCAACGTCCGTGAGAAATAATCGGAAATGGACTCCGACTTTTCCATCTGAAGGAGCTCGAACTGTCGTCGAAGAGTCTGAAGCCGAACCTTCTGGACCTTCTCAACGCCTTTGTAAATGTTGATGAGAGTGCCCAAAGCTTCTTTCGCCGTCTTCGAATTCGCCACTTTCTCAAAGATTGACGAATCTATCGCTTGAAAGATGTAAAAGAGAGCCTTACGATCTTTCTTACGATTCTCTTTTAGCGTCTTCTGCTCCTCCGTTGTCAAATTTGCTGCCGTTTCTGGCTCCTCGAATCCTTCTTCCACAATCTCGGTCAGCTCCTGAAACCCGAATAGCACCTCCATCTGGATCTTCCAATGCTCAAAATTCTTCCCATCGAACCTCGGGAGTTGAGGTTGGACCATCCCGGTACCACTCAGAGAAGCCATCTGACTCGAGAGAAAAAACAACTTAGCCAAACTGGCTCTCACTGACTCTGATACCAAATGTTGGATCTCAGAGGCGCAGCACTCTGATACCTAAGTGTTTGAAGAAGGAAATTCTGGAAAATATTATTCACTCTCATGTTCTACTAAATGATTACAAAACACGCCTATTTATAGGCTGTAGGCATGACTCTACGACTTCTCTAGACAAACGAACAGACACGTCTAGATACATGACATTTAAAGCTAATAAATGAACATAATCTCCTAGATAACAACGTCTAGGACTCTTCCTATTCTCTAGATAATAATTGCAACAACTTAATATCTTCCAAGACTCCACTTTACGATGAGCTTGGATTACGAAGAGTCGTGACTCTTGCGATTCCCAACAATAATGGGTCAACGGCTATGATAGCCTACATGGACGGATCACGGTCCTTCTCATGCACCCTTAAAAATCCATCACACGTCATATACAATTTTGGGGAATTTCGCACTGTTTCTCCTTTCACAAATGTTGGGAATGATCATTCTGAATTGGGGTCTCCAGGATGATTTTCTAATCAATTTTTGCACCTCTAATGTTCGATCGTCTTGGATGCTTCCGGTTCCAATGGTGGTTTCTACTGTATTCCCCACGTCCTTATTTCTCTCGTCATTTAGTAAATATGGTTCTACAAAAGATAGCGCGGAACACAATTTCATATGAAATGCTTCGTTTTAAAAAATATAATTTACATAATATCAGAAGAACTAAAAAGTATTGGAAAAAGTAAAATTTTCTCAAAGGTCTCGTTACCGAATTAATCATGCCTTGTAGGAAATTATTATTATTCATAATACGAGAAAAAAACGGAATTTTTAAAACGGTGAAATTCCTATTGCAAATGTTTAACAAATGGAATTCAATCGCCGATTAACAAATCAACTTTTTATTAATTGCTTGATTATCAAAATTTTGGGGCAACTTTTTATTAATTGCTAAATCCAGTCTGTGGAGATGAGACATTTATGATAAAACTTTCCAATATTTTACTATTTCCTTTTAGTTCGCTTGAATGATATCTTAGCTTTTCTAAATCATTCCAAAATTGTATGCTGTATATAATCTACCATACGACGTCACAAATATTTTTGTCATATGAATAAGAGGTTAGCATTTCTCTTATTCATCACTCCAGGAATGCTGTTGTCGTTTACCGCGAAATTTATTCATCCACTCAATTTCAAAGTGCCGCAAAAACAACCTTGCACGCCCGTGAGAATCAGTAGAATTATGTAGAAAAAAAAAAGATGAGGAGTGAAAGAGCTGGCAATTTCTTACACGATACATGGTTATCTGGCAAATCCCAAATTGACAAGAATCTACACAAACTTAATGTGCATAGATTTTGTATCATAGTTAGCAAATTATGGTGATCTCTAACGGCGTAATAGCAAAACCTAATTGCGACGCGTGAACTTGAAACGCCAACTAGTCAATTATTTCAATAGAGAGTACATATTTGGTAACGTGATGTTGTGAATTATTCAATTAGTATTAATGAACTGGTAATTAAAAAAATTGGTAGAGATAATGGGAGGCCAGCATTGATTTTGGCCGGTTGCTTGCCATATCCAAGACTCGGTGACTGGCGAAGTAATAACGAAAAAACAAAAAAGAAGAAACGAAAAGAATGAAATAGAGTAAAAATAACAAAATAACAAAATATTTTAAAAATTATCTACATGAGCACTGACCTAGCGATTTTCGACAAAAATTGGTTGGATGGACTATATTGGCCAAATGTTTAAAAGTTTATGACTCAATTAGTGCAATCGAATGTTTAAAACTGAATTGACATTAGTACATTTTAAAAAATTCTTGTACTTTTCCCCATATATATTTGCATATGTAGCTTCTATATAAAGCAAAAATATGATAATAAAATATTAAGGCAAGAGTAATTCTTTGAAAATTATCCGAATCTGGTTCCTCCATTGTCTTTAAAAAAGTGCTCTTTTTGGTGTGGATTTCATAACATAATATTAGGGTAACATGTGAGAGGCCAAATTTGAATTTGGCCTCTCACATGTTACCCTAATATTATGTTAGGATAAGGATAATTTGGCCTCTCACATGTTACCCTAATATTATGTTATGAAATCCTTATCCCTTCTCTCTCTCTCTCTCTCTCTCTCTCTCTCTCTCTCTCTCTCTCTCTCTCTCTCTCTCTCTCTCATTGGAGAAATATTCCCTGCCATAATGGGAGGGGATCATTATCCCCTCAACCATTGGATCTTCCCTCTTATAGGGGGAAGATCCAATGGCCCACATCACTATTGGCAGGGGATCTTGCTTCTTCAAACGGGAAATGATTTAGTGACATAAATTTAGATGTGCCATTAAATTTGGGCCGTCCAATTCAAAATGGACGGCTCAGATCAATCAATAGTTTTTTAGTGGGAAATGATATGGACTGATCTGGACTGTTCATTTTGAATTAGATGGCCTAGATCGATCATAGTATGAAATGGTAGGAAATTTTTAATGGTAGGAAATCTAGATCCCTTTCAAACACACCTCCACGTGGGGCCCACTAGTTTAAACTACTAAATGAATGAATTGCTTAATATTTAAATATTCAAATAATTGAAAGCACAGAAATCAAATTAGTGTTATCTCCACAAACGTAATGGGTGAAAGCCAGCAACAAACTAAAAATTAATCTCATCCTATATACACACACACCTCAAATTTGTTTTCTTTTTGTTCTTCTCACCACATTCACGTTCCTTCGTCCGGCGATAATTCTGGATGCCTCGTTCATCTCTTGGGTTGACAAGCTCATGAGTGAGTGCAAGGTACAATTTCCAACTACTTTAAATTCCCTTTAAAATCGCCAACAACAATTCTCGTTTCACCTCAATCTCATAAAGGAAGGAAAAATCAAAATTAGATCGTTATTAAAAAGATTTTAAAAAGAATGGAGAAATAAGGGACAGAATTGTTATCCTTATTCTTAATAGTACTATTATTTATAGGAAATTAGGGCAAAAGACTAAAATAGAAATTCAACAGGATAAGACCGGTTTAGAATCCATCCAGCGCTAGGACTCTCTACAGAAGCCCAGTGGCACTCGAATTCAACAAAACCTCCTCTCTCTCTCTCTCTCTCTCTCTCTCTATCTCTCTCTCTGTGTGGCTCCTTCTAAAGATTCATGTGTTTTTGGGGTTTTTTCTTTGGTTCTCTTTGCTAGGGTTTCTGGGGGAGTGGGGTTCGTAGCTACTAAATTTCCTGTTCTTCTTGCGATTTTATTTTTGGCCAAAGAAGAGAAAGAAAACATGACACGTAACGGAGGGGAAGAAGACTTTTCGGACTTATGGAGTGATGAAGATTTTTTGTTACTTGAGCAGCACCTTCTAAAGGAGGGTTTTCCAATGGCCGAACCTTCGAATGATGGTGATGATCATTCGGGTGTTTCCAGGGCGCAAGGCAACAATGCACGAGTCTGCGATCAGCAGCACGCTCAAACAACGGTTGCGACAACACTCGCACAGGTTCTCTCTCTCTCGCTCTCGGGTGTTTTTCATCTTGGCTTGTAGTTTGATGAATTCCTCTCATTATAGGGAGAGGACCGTAGAAAGAAGGCAAAAGTATCAGGTTTCGAATGTTCGAGGGTTTTTTATTTAGGTTTTCAAGAAGATATATTTGGAAACTGTGGAATTAGGTCTTCAAGAATCAGTCTTGTTGCTAGCTAGTTACATCCTTCGCATCATAATAGGGCTCTGAAAATTTTGTTGAACTGCAAGTGAAAAACATAAAAAAGTTTAGAGTGCCTACGCATGCTTCACCGTCAATAGAATGCAGTCGTGCACTGGGCACTTGATCACTGGAAGACTGCTTCTTCTTCTTTTTGTCGTTGTTTTCCGGTGACGTGATCTACGACTTGTTCAGGGCGATTCCAACGGAACTCTCGAGTCTTTGACGGCGCTCAACTTGGAACCGAAGAAGTCGCTTTATATGATCAAGAAAGCTGAAGCCACGCTTCGCGAGGGACAGGTCGATGGTCAAACATGCAAAGCACTCGGGTTGCAGAAGTTCAAGGCCACAAGTGAACCTTTTGGCGTCCTCAGGATTGGTAGATACGAGGTATCTTGTACCTTATATGCATATGTGTGAACAAGTATGTGTAGAAATTTCTTCCTGTCATCAAATCAAATTTCCTCTTTTGGAATTGTCCTGCGGTTTTCGTGTGGAAATATGTGCAGGTAAGAACTCAATATGCGGATCACCTGATAGCAAAGTGGTACTACACGAAGAAACGGCTGAACTGGGAGATACTCGAAAATGGTCTGAAGAAGAAGATTGAAATAAGCTGGCCGGATATTTCCGCAATGAGAGTTAAATATGGCGGCAATATGGAAATTCTAGAAATTGAGGTGTGACCCTTAACCTTATATTATGTTGGTGCCAAATTTCTTCTCCATGATTGTGGATTCAAGGATAGTCCATTTAGTCATCGTTTTTGCCCTTTCCATGTTCCTATAGATGTGTAAGAAAAGTATAAAATCGCCACCTTGTCAACTTGTTATCATAAGCTTTTTATATTGCCACGTAAGAAACTTCATGTTCAAATCATCTACTATGAATGTGCACGGCTCTAGCTCACACAAAACAACAACATCGGCTTTACTGTTTTAGCGGTTACCTGATATATACATACACTCTGTGTATGGTGTGCTAACATATTAAGCTTACTTTTAGTTATACAAGCTGCCTCATTTCTACTGCGAGATAGCACGCCCCAAAAAGCATACCTCTTGGAAGCTGAGCTCCGATTTCACTGATGGTCAAGCTTGCACTTACAGGTACATAATGTTGTCCTAATCAAAATTGTGTAAACCTCTTGATCGCCATCTTTTACTAAGTAAATGTTCCGACATAGAAAACGGTTGGACAATACAACCCTTCTGAGGTATGTTTTTTTTGCCCCCTCTTATAAGGAGGCACTATCTTGAGTTTCCTCAAGGCACATTGAGGAGAAACATGGAGCCACTTTTTCTCTTGGATTCTCGTTTGAGGGAATTGATGAGAAGGCCATTCCCAAGTTCCCAAAGTCCATTCTTTGTGGATAATGTTACTGATTCAACGCAACCAGCTCCACCATTAATCAACTCTGAACTGATTCAACTGCACCATCATCAGCTTCCTCCTAACCATTCAAGGGTTCCTACAAGCTTGGTCAATGATGAATTGATGGTTTTGATTCAACAATACAAGAGACGATACCTGAATCATCAAATTCCATCTCTTGAAAGTTCACTCCCTCCACAAATCTCAGGTACATAACAATTGTAGATGACAGACATGGTCTTTATTTTCCGCATGCTTTTCTTTTTTCTTTGTTTATATTTAATCAAAGCAAACCCAAAGAAAGAAATTTCTCTGTGTCTTCAAAACCCAGATTATGGTTACGCACCACCTCCATTGTTGCCGAGAAACGAGACGATCTTCAATGGACAATTCATGGGACACTTGCCAGGCGTACAACTCATAAGGTCTTTGAGTTGTTCGCCGGGTAATGTTACAAGAGACACAAGCCATGTACCCGAGGGATATGATCACAACAACAACCCCAACCCGGTGATGGCAAGCAAGGAACCTTCATACATGAGTGCGGGGATGAATGTCGTTCATCACACCGATCCATGGAACGATCAAGGCATCTTCAACCAAGACATGGGGCATCATCATCCAGGATTGGCTTCATTGTCAAACACCACGGGAATGGACGTGCCTCCAAGCTCAATTTATTACCCCATAACAAATGATCATGCCGGCTGGAGGTCACATGAGGGATATAATAGCAACAATGAGCTTGTGTCTGACCATGATCATAATCATCAATATCCCAACAGCAGCCACACCAACATGACAATGGCAAGCAAGGAGCCTTCATACACGACTGGAATGAACATCGCTCATCACGTCGATCCATGGAACTATCGAGGCATCTTCAACCAGGACATGGGGCATCGTTTAGGACCGGCTTTGTGGTCGAACACCACAGGAATGGACGTGACTTCGAGCTCCAGTTATTACCCCCTAATGAATGATCATGCCGGCCAGGGATCTCATGAGGGATACAACAGCAACAACGAACCATGCATGAGTGACGCCAATCCCATTCGTGCTCATGCTCATGACTTTCTGATCTACCCGGAGCCTGGGTCTAATCATGATCGTGATCATCGAGATCATCACTACGTGGCGGATTATAACACAACCAATTTCCTTCCGAACGAGCACAAAGCTGTAGATGATGAGGTGAGGATGGGGAGTTGTTTATGGGGCGTCAAGCCGCCCCATTTTATGCCTTAAAAGAGGAGGAGGCATGCACATGACATCGGTTTTCCTCCATTTCCCTTCTTGTTCTATTTTACTTAATATGTCCGATAAACTGTCTTTTTCCGTTTTTGGAAGTTGGAGAGATTTCATGTTATGCATCACGTGCTCAACAAACAAAGTTTAGAGATTCTTTTTTTTTTTTTTTTGTTCAGACGGTGATTATAAAGTTTCAAAATGGATTTCTTTATTTATCTTCCGTATGCTTGGGGCCATGTATCTTTTCCTGATTTAGCATTTGTTCCATTGGAGTTTGGGTACTTCCGTATGCTTGGGGCCATCTATGAGGAGAAAGTGATGTGCCAATATTATGTGCTTTGGACACAGTCATAAGTTAAATCAATCTATTTCGAAGCTTACATGATAACATTGCTAGAAAACCCTAGTATTGAAAATCTAAAAGCTGTCGGGGAAAAGAGAATTTGCCACTGTTAAAATAGTATAAATATAAAATCTCCGGACGCTACAAAATAAAAGAAAAATAATAAAAGTGGGCTAAGGGACAAGATATCTCTTTTGGCACAACTCTTGCATTTTTTTCCTTGTGGACCGCAGAGAAAGAGGGAAAAGAGGGTTTTGTATAAAGGAAAGAAATCGATCTCTTTTTTTATATATAAATATACAACATGAATTCAAACAATGAGTTTGGTGGTAGAAAGTCGCTAGCATGACAGTTTGAAAGTACTGTTATTATTTATGACCTCACGATTTTCTAATTAATAAGTATTTTATGCAAAATACCAAGGGCCTAATTCCAAAAAAAACCTCAAACTTTGACGTTTGTCCCAAAAATATCCATAACTTTTTTTTGTCTCCTAAAAAACCTTCAACTTTTGATTTTGTCCCAAAAAAACCTCAAACTTTTGTCTTTGTCCCAAAAATATCCACAACTTTTTTTGTCTCATAAAAAACCTTCAACTTTTGATTTTGTCCCAAATTTACCACAGTTATTAAAAAAAGGGAGTGTTTCACGCCCAGTTGAACAGAACCCATGATTGTTCGACAAAGATCAAAATATACTTCCAATTGTTGCAAGGAAAAATGTTTGACACATTGCAACCGCATTAATTCATTTCGAGACATAATTGAGTTACCCGAGATTCACATAAAAATTTAAGTGGGAACAAGATATTAACAAATATTTTTCTTATACTTCAAATCTTTACCGAAACGATGATCACAAGAAAGCATTGGGGGCAGCAGTTTTTCGTCACAGGGGCAGGGTCGACAGCAGCTTGTTGTCACAGATGCAAGGTCGGCACGATGGTCCTCGGTGGAAGGCTCGAATGGTATCGAGGACTATCAACGGGTAAGGAGCCGATGACGAGGGTTGCTATTGTCTCGGGATAAGGCTACACCATCGGGCGACGGTTGAGAATCACTTGGAGTTTCGACAGAAGCTAAACAGCCAATGCCGGGTCGTCGGGAATTCTACGTGATAGGTTTTGAGGGTTTTTTTGTGATCGAACTAATAGATTTGGGACAAATTCAAAAATTGAAGGTTTTTTAGGAGACAAAAAAAAGTTGTGGATATTTTTTGGACAAAGGCCAAAGTTTGAGGTATTTTTGGGATTGGATTGGTAGATTTGGGACAAAATCAAAAGTTGAAGGTTTTTTATGAGACAAAAAAAAGTTGTGGATATTTTTTAGACAAAGGCTAAAGTTTGAGGTTTTTTTTGGGATTGGGCCAAATACCAAGTGATGGTGTGTGGATCTACAATCAGAAATAACTAACAGTACTGTCAAGAAATCAATTCCATTGGTTGTAGATACGAATGAAGTAATTAATTGGGCATTTGCTGCCAAATATTTACTACTTTGCTCCGTCGCCTTTACATTAACTGAAATTTGTTTTTTTTTTTTTTTTGTAAAAAAGGCCTTTAGTGCTTAGGGTGACAGTATTCTTTCGGCAAGGCATGCAGGCGACAAAATAAGGTGATTGTTTTCTTTATAGTGCAAAATACCTCCACCATGGGCTAAATTGTTGAGTTAGAAGGCACGTGGCAAAATAGTATGCAAAGGAATCGAGCAAATGTAGGAATACTAGACAAGCTCAGTAAGAAGTGGTTTTAATCTGCAGTTTCAGTTAATGTAGGAGTACTAGAAGCATATGTAGTCAAACAACCCAGTGCATGCAGCTTCAACTTCTTAAGTGGTAATGGCTTGCTTGGCTTCAACTAGAAAACACTTAATTCTGTTTAAACTTGGTTTTACATGATTATGAATCTTTTGATATGTTAAGAATGCCTAATTTTCCATCATTTTGCTCCATGCCACTCTTCGAAGCGAGTTGAGTTAGCTAGAGCCCTGTCTGCTTTCTCCAAATCAAATGCCGACCTCATTGCTCTCAAGGAGTCACGTCGAACGGCTTGCCGGTAGCCGCGAGCAAGCCACAAGGGAGTATACTACAAGAGCATTCTTGCTTCAGCTCATCAAGTCGTCAATTCAAATGTAGTTTATGCTTAGGAGATTAGGTTTGAGAGAAATCTAGATAAATCAGGCGAAGATAAAGGAATTAAAACTAAAAGAGAAATGCTGAGCTTCAAAACAGAATAGTGGATTTCCATCTCAAAATTTCCCACGAAAATTGCTTAAATCGTTTAATTGGTTTCTTGGAGAAATTAAAATTAAAAACTCTCGCTTGGTGGATTTCAGGAGGAAGAGGAGAGACAATAGATGCATAGAAGAACAATTTAAAATGAGGAGCATCGAGAGAAGTTTCTGGCTCAAATCTGAGATTCTCTTTAGTTTCCTTATATTGTGCATCATACTTGATACATACATTCACACATTCATAGATATACTTTCTAAATATGGAAAACTGCCATTCGTGGGTCTTTAGAATCTATCAGATAGAAATCGCAGAATCTGAACGATATTCAGAAGCAGTCTTTAGAAATAAAGACTCTCTAAATCTGAACATATTATTTTAAACTGTGATACTGAGTTTCAACAAAGTCTTTTTGACACGCCATATAAGCCTTCAGACGAATAAGCCTTCAAATGCAACATACTCCATCTGAACATCTTCAGAAACAAGTCCATTTGAACGTCTTTAGAAACAAATATATAACTACTGCTTCTTGAGTCTGGATGCCAGAAATGGATCAATATAAGCTTTTGTTCACTTGTTCATTCTGCAATTAAAACATTATAAACATTATATAGATTCTATCTGAACAAAGATAGTTTTGTAAAAATCAAAATATTCAAAGAGAATGTTTTCTCAACACTAGGCTTCTTAACTTGGCCATACACATCTTCTAACCAATTTGATGAATTTATATCAAGTGTAAACTTGGAGAATGAGATCAGGAAAAGCACTAGGAAAATTACCAAAAAAGTCCTAAACTTACTGCAATTGTGCCAATTCAGTCATAAACCTATTTTTTCGCCGATTCAGTCCTAAATTTTTTGTAATTGTGTCAATTCAATCCATCTGGAGAATTTTGGCTAGCCGGTGCTAATGTCGATTGGCCGAAGATCTAATATTTTTAATTTTTAAGATATTTTTTATTTTGTTCCTTTTCTTTTTCTTTTGTCCTCTTTCCATCTTCTTTCTCCGCGTGAGTCATCGTCTTCCTCCATCCGGCAACAGAGCAGAGACCAGCCGGCGAGGCTTGCCTTGCCAAATCGCTTGAAATTCGAGCTCGACTCGGCATCCATGGCCGCCAGTTCAGCTTCCATTCTCTCTCCGATCAATTACTTCCCGTCCCCGGTTGCAAGGTGAATTGAATTGATTGGACATTTTGCAGGTCTTAGTATTGCCTCAGCCCATATTTAGGAGAGGTTAAGCCTCGCCAGTCCAGATCTGGGCAACATCGAGCCTCGCCAGCCTAGATCCAGGCAAGACGGAGCCTTGCCTAGCTATAGCAAGGCTCGGCACAGCCAACGAGAGAGTGATGTACACATAGACGTCGAGCGGGAACCCATCGGCCTAGTGGCAGATATCGATCAAGGTCTCACTCGTGCTTCGCTAAGACAAGGAAACAACCAAATTGCATAAGGCGTTCATGACGTCTATATCCTTAACAAAGGAGATTCTCTAGCTTGCCGTCGTCTTCGCACTCAATATTTGACCACCATCTACACCATGAGGTTCTCTAGCTTCCCAGCTCTGAAGCACGTTCACTTTGTCAAATCTGGGCTGGCGAGTGAACCTCGCCCGGCCATTGCAATGCTCGACTTTACCTAGCCACGGCATGATCGGGCCTCACCCAGCCATAGTGATGCTGCCGAGGCTCGCCGACCATCCTCTGGTCGGTCGCCGAAGTGGAGGAAGAAGATGACTAGAGCAGAGGAAGAAGATGTGAGGGACGAAGAAGATGGGAGGAGGGGAAAAGAAAAAGAAAAGAAAAAAGTATTTTAAAAAATATTAAAACTTAAAAAATCCAAAAATATTAAAAATATTAAGTCGCCGGCTAGTTAGCGTCCATATCTGCGGTGGCTAGCCAAAATTCGTCGGATGGACTGAAATGGCACAATTACAAAAGGAATCGGCAAAAAAAATAGCTTTAAAATTGAATGGACACAATTGCAATAGATTTAGGACTATTTTTGGTAATTTTCTCAAAAAATAACTAATAGTCTTGCAAGTCGACAATGAAACACTAGTCATGGAAGTCTTCCTTAGATTGAACTGGAAATAACCAAACTCTAGTGCCCAGCTCGACCTCGACATTTTTAGGCGTAAGGGGACTACGATATTTGTCTAGAATGGCTCCTCCAATGCTATAGGTCGACTATAGTAATAGGAATGCTTAATATATCTATCAATTGAACAGCAAGGATGAAAAGTGAAAGTAAAGTAGTTTTGACAAGTAGGTACTTCAATTTGAAAAGTTAGGACGTTTTTCTTTCTTTCTTTCTTTCTTTCTTTCTTTCTTTCTTTATTTTATTTTATCTATAAACGTGTTAGTTGTAAATGAATACTAGGTAGATCCATTTATAAGCAAGGTGCAAATATATGGGGTCTTAAAGAACTTTTAATATAGCACGTAAGCCCCACTATAATTTTAGACAAATCATTTTGAAGGCATGATAAAACAGGCATGTGTAAGCCCATATGTTAAATATATAGGACTCGCTACTTAACAATCATATCATACAGTTTTGTCTTGAAGTAAGTCATTAGAAGCAAACACGTACTCTAAACAACTCACGCTAGAAAATATGACGCATAATTGTGATTCTTTTAAAATAAAATTAATGACTTGTGAATAAGGTCTCTATCAAATGTTCCCAGTTGCATAGTGTGTTCTGAGGCACAATAAACTATTTGAACTCATTTAGTAACTAAATTACTTCCTGATCTGGCTCTTGAACATGTTGATAAGGTGAAAAAGGTTCTGTCCTTGCGATTCACTATCGAAAATGCATGGAGAGTCTCATCAGGAATAGGGCTTTAAAAGTTCCCTGGCCACATCTGATTTGGTGTGAAACAGGCATTCCAAGGACATAGTTCTATTAGCGGGCTCGTGATCAGAAAACGAGTTAGAACAAACGAGAGGTCTAATGGAACTTGTCTTGATGCAACCTGTGTGATCTGCAAAATAGGTCAGGCGTGTAGGCATCAATTGTATCTATTGTATAGAATCAAGCCATGATCAACTAGTCGCCACAACAACTAGTCACATGTAAACTCTAACGATTACACGTATTTAGTGCCTGCGCCTCGCTCATCCATTAACTATGGGACTAGAGTAAGATGGATGAACAAATCAAGTTTCTAGCCTTGAGTTCAAGATAATTCAGCCAATTCCACAAAGTTAATTTTGGTGAATGTTCATTTCCAAGGATCATTAGCCTTCTCCACCTTGCTTGCTCTAGCCGACCATGAGATGGATTTAAAGACTTTGCGTAAGTCTTTTCACGTATTGACCCAAATTACGGGGAATTAAAGTGATTACTGGTATAACATAGGAATTATACTCTTACACCAATAATTTGGAGTCTATTTATTTCTACCCAAGATCATATGAGTTTATATTCGAACCAATTGGTAGGTTCTCTAAAGTCTAATGTAGATGTTACATTTACTATCGACAATTTTAAAACCGCAACACAAGGAATACAAGCACGATATGTCGAGTCAACCCCAAGTATTGCTCTAATTACTTCAATAAAAAAAACCAATATTCTGGACTCAAATTAGAAGTTAATCAAATTACACTCTTTTTTGCTATGATTTAGTTTGATTTACGAGACAAACGAGTTTTTCATAGGTCGTGGGGAATTTTGCAGAAAGTGATGACGAACCTCTTTTTCGCCCCCAATCTTTCATTTTGATCCCTGAAGCGTTGAAATTTTATGCTACGCAAGGTGGATTTGTTCCGTTGATGCTAGTCCTGGACATTCTAACTGAGCAAAGTTAACTAATCTCATGCTTCGACCCAAAAAAAAAAAAATGGTTTTGATGAGAGCTTAAGAGTAGAATCAATCATGACAACTACTATTCCAATTTCGCTGAAAACCCAGTCTAACGAATTAGCTGCTGCAAGTCCAAACAACTCCGAGAACTCGGGAACGGCCAACCGACCAACCTACGTACTTGGGCACAAAGAACACGATGCTTAAAGCTTGTAGAGTTGGTAATGCGTATCTTCCATTTGCCTGAACGGAGCTGACAACAAAATGCGCTGAAAATCTAAAAAAGAAAATGGGAGAGATTTTTCTTTCTAAGTTTGAACATAAGAAATGGAAATGCTGAGGATTGCAGCTAAGACATCTCATGTGAACTCTGTGGTATTATGACTTAGTTCCTCACACGTTTGATGTAATGCCAATCATTATTGTAAACTGAGCGAGCTGTCAATTTCCCAAATTCCGCTCGATACTACAAGCCAGCACAGCCCTCGGTTCGTTCTTCTTACTCTCATATCAGCAGTATCACAGATTGCAGTAAGCAGCATGATTGCGTAAGAAGTATGATTAGCCTAACAACAACTTTCAATCATCAAACAGAGTACTAGTATTCAATCAAAAGACAGAGACCAGGTTTTGATGAAGGAGCATGCTGTAAGAAAATATTCTACTAGGTTAGCCTGGCCTCTAACTAACAAGCTCAAACCCAAAATAACAACAGCAATAATATTAATAATTACAATAATAATAACAACAGCTGAAATTGTTGTACTCAGTTTGTTTTCCTCTCTTCTTCTTCCTCCTCCTCCTCCTGCTTTTCTTTAAACGCCATAGATTATACTTCATGATAGGGCCAATCAACGCCTTCTCTTGGACAGGGTAAAGGAGCAATTCGGGCAATGCGCGTGGGAGAGGGAGCTGTTGGTCTCCAAGAATCCCTGTAGACGTGCATGAGTGCGCACATGCAAAAGAGAATGATCATGGCCGTGAGGCTGTAGTTGATCGCCTTGAAACACGGTGGGTATTGCCCTGTTTGCTCGCACTTCCACAGAGCTGTGTACGCCTCATCGGGCGTCGATCCTTCCGGGACAAACGCGCTCATCGCCGGCAAGTGGGATTCGACACTGCCATTGTGAACAAGATTTCAGTACATTAGGCCGAGCAACTTCACAAGAATGAGACGTTGGGTGCAATCTGCTTAGCATCATCTCTTTGTAAACACGCTCAAAACCCCTCTTATAGCTAAATTCTTCTGTTGCTGGAATTTACACTATGAGAATTACTCTGAATGTGAGGTCGTGGCCTCGATCAACTGTAATGCCCATTCAAGAAAATGTCCACTTTACCTTTTCTTCTTCTTTCTTCCGCCTCCTTTTTCTTGTATTTTGACCTTCTTGTCTGAAAATCATTAAACACGACTGATCCTACGTTTGATTTAACATATATACATATATATTCCGTTTTATTAAAGACAATTTTAAATATCAAACTTAACCCCTAAACAAAGAAAATATTCACATTGCGCTTGCATTCTTTCTTGCACCTTCTTCCATTTAGGTACTTAGGACTAAGACATTTGCACCAAAGGTGAGACACTGGGGAGTGAAGGTGCTAAGTTTCTTCAATCAATTTCAAAAACATCGCGCGTTGCCAATCAACTCAAGTCCAAGCACGAGTGCGCAATTAAAAGAAAAAAAAAAGGTAAACAATCACAATCGATTCAATAAAAGAAAATGTAAACAAAATAAACTCACTAAAATGCAAGTATAGAATAAACATAGCCTTGTTATTAAGCCCTGACGTAGCATTCTATGCGCTACCATCAAGACGAGTTCAATCTCTCTAAAAAAAAAAAAAAAAAACATGGGATCCTATAAGAATATGAAGCCAAACCAATTCTGACACTAGGAGTTAACATCCCAATCCATGCCTTTTCCTAAATCATTTTTCTAATATTATTCCCATTTTTTTCGATTTTTAATAACTTTAATCTTTATCTTATTTTTATTTTTAGTTTTGGTGAGGCCCTCGGGCCTGATGCAGTCCGCGAGAGGGAGACCAAACTGGGCCTGGCCCTTCCCTCAAGGCCATCCTGGGCCGTCACCCAACGACGTCGTCCGCTACCATATGCTTCCACTGACAGCCATCAAAACGTAAACACTCCAGGAAAATTACGTCACAACCCAGCACCGTGACGCGACAAAACCCACACAGACTCGACCCACAAAGGAAACGCGAAGCGAACACGCAGAGAGATGTAATGTCGGGGTACAACGAGCTTCACTCGAGCATTTCATCAAACGCACGGTACGCGTAGAATAGTGAAAGAAACATTGATCATCTTAGAAGACATGCGTTCACGCGTGAGCCGAAAAGGAAAAACACCGATAAACGTTCGACACAAACGAAAATAACTCAAGTCAGACGGAGAAAATCAGAGGCGGCTCTACTATCACAGAAACAGGGGCAGTCGCAAAACGGAGGGTTCCAAGCGAAAAGCTGATGTTCCTACTCGGCTTGGTCGTATCGAGTCGAACTCCGGCCGACCGTTCTGCCATCACCTTCGAGCCGAGATCCTCGGAAAAATGAGGGTTTGAGCCAAAAATAAATTAATAATAAATAAATAAAGAAATGAACTCACCGGAGAAGGACTTTGCCGGGCTGAGTGGACCGTCGGACGGCGGTGACCGAGGCTACTGGTCAGAGGGGGTGCGCTCTTACCCTCGTTTTCTATCGTCTTCTTTACTTTTTCACCCCCCTCCTCTTCCTCCAAGCCTCTATTCTTCTCAGTCTGCTCTCTCTTTTCATCGTGGGTTTTCATGGCATCAAAACTATAAATGCGAGTCAGCAATCAGCATCACGATTTCTAGATTGGCAAAATCATCATGATCATCACCCCCCATCACTGAAACTCTATTAATGAAGCGAAGGGGAAAGCTTCTTCACTTGGGTTTTAGGTCAATAGGTCGGGCAGGAGTGGGAAAGCGACGTCGGTCCACAGCGCATGTGAGGATGAGTGAAAATGAGGACGGGGGAGGCCCAGAGGGGGGGTTGGCTACATTGGAAGGCCCGCTCATTTTTCGCTTAATGTTTATCTAAATCAACCGAGCTTTTAACATCCGAGGCACGCAATTACAGTCCCAAGTGACTCTAATTAAGATGATGATCCATCTTCTTAGAACATTATTCATTTTGTTTATTAAAATGGGAACCCTTTTGCATCATTTTTTGTTTAATCGGAAAAAGATTTTTCATTAATTTAAAGGAGAACTCAGTTCCTTAACATCTAAATAAATGATATCTGAAAGGACTTGCGGGGGCTTAGATAGCTAATTAAGGAGAGGGGATAAATAACACCTCCGGGCAGAGCTCTTGTTGAGTTCTATTCCTTGAAGGAAAAAAAAAAAAGACAAATGAATCACCATCTTAATTAAATTCACTTGGGACTATAATCACTTGGCCCCAATGTTGAAGTTACTTTTTAATTTGTGGTTTTCGAAATCTTTTGGAGAGGAATGTTGGTTTTTACAGCGTTTGTAAGGAAGGAGCTAAAGAGGAGAAAATCAAAATAAATAAATAAAAAAAATTGGCCCTCATACCCTCACAATTTTGAAGAATAGTCCATTGCCGTGAGAAATCTCGGTTACCATAAAAAAAAAATCAGGAAAATGACCCTTTGAATCCTTAGTCCAGTTGATGTCACAAAACAACCATGTCAATAGGACAAGGGGTCTCTAGTCATTTTCACATCAGACACAAATTCGGGAAATTTCACACTTTCTTTTCTCTTCCAAACAAATTGGGAATGATCATTCTGAATTGGACATCCAGAATGATTTTCTAATCAATTTTTGCGCCTATAATGTTTACTCGTCTCGGATTTCGACAACTGGGTGTATGTGGGGAGGCTTTTTCTTAAGTGGTCTAACTTGAGGGTGTGGGTAAGGGAGGGAAACAAGGGGAAAAAATAAGGAAAAATATGCCCAACTGTATGGTGAACAAATAGTGCGGTTACATGGGGTCCCGGTATCAATCACTTCCGATCGTGATTCAAGATTTACATCCGTTTTCTGGCAAAGTCTGCAAACGGCAATGGGAACGCTGCGGTACATTGTGGCATATAACCTGCAGACCGATGGTCAGTCAAGGGAAAGTTCGCGTGAAGGAGTTGTTTGAATTAGTGCTTCTCACAGATTTTGCATGCAATAATAATTATCAGCAAAGTATTGAGATAACACCATTTGAGGCATTGTATGGAAGATCCTGCAGAACTCCAATCTCTTGTGACGAAGTTGGAGAAAGGAGTTAATAGGACCGGAGTTAGTCCAAATGATGACTGACCACATGAAAGTGATACGGGGATCAAATTAAGATGGCTCAAAATCGACCGAAGAGCCATGCCGACAAAAGAAGAAAACTGTTAGAGTTCAGCATGGGCCAGAGAGATAAGTTAAACCTGAGATTTATAGAAACCTTTCAAATTCTCGAAAGGATAGGAGATCTGGTTGCTGGACTATCTATGCCTTCAGAAACAAAGATCTCGCTCGACAACGTATGATTGTTGTTTGTGTGAATCCTACATTTGTTGTGGTTCCTCTTGGTCCCATGAGACATCATAAGACCTCGGGAGCTCGTTATCTACATCATTTGTACTTTAGTCCAACTAGGATATCCGAGGAACATAGATTATATACATCATCGTACAATACATTTATTTATTCCTCCCCTTTTTTAATTATTTCTCTAGTTATTCAGTAAATATGGTCCTATAAAAAAATAGCGTGGAACATATTCCATATGAAATGTTTTATTTTTCGAAATACAAATAATATAACAGGAAAAGACTAAGTGTGTTGAAAATAAAATAAAATTTTCACCAAGGACTCATAACGAATTAATCATGCCTAATAAGAAATGCTTTAATCTTCATTCTTCAGTACATTGACTATGCATAATACAAGAAAAAAAAATGAAATTTTGAAAATGGTGAAATTCCTTGTGTGAAAGTTGAACATATTCCATTCAAACGATCAGTAACAAAAATTATTTTTTTATTAATTTCCCGGATTAACAAATTCTCGGGCTAATCGTATAAAATCAAGAGTGCAATAAATATATTTTTTTTTCGGGGGTTGATGTTGGCGTTCTGAAATTAAAAATGCAAGAAGACAGACTGCAAATCGCCAAGGAAGTGCTCAGAGCCTATGTAGCACCGATACTTCTATTTGGCGGAAGTAAAGGTGTCGGACGCGTATCGGACATCGATACGCGTCCGATACGCGCCGATACGCGTCCGACACGCGGTCAACGCGTGTCGGAATTCCGACACCGGTCAGCGTGTCGGATACGTGTCCGACACGCGTGTCGAACGTGTCGGACACCCGGGATGGTTTTTTTTTTTTGTGCTATGAAATCAAAATATTATTTTAAAAAACTTGCTTTGCTGAATTTAATGCATATAACCTGTTTCGGCTCTAATTTATTTTTTTATATTTAAAAATATATATATTTAATACGACGTGTCCCCGACGTATCGGATTTTTCTGTTTTTGAAAAATGACGTATCGACGTATCGTGTCAGTGTCGGTATCGGTGTCAGTATCAGAATCGGTGCAACCTAGCTCAGAGCAGGCCGCATTTATGGCGACGGCTTAATCTAGTCTTCGTAGACGAGAGATTTATGATCAAACGTTCCAATATTTTTTTTTTTACCTTGTTTTAATGACGTCTCAATTTTCCTAAGCATTCCAAAATTGTATGCTGAAATGTACATAATCTACCACACGATGATTAACATTTTTGTCATATGAACAAGAGGTTAGCATTTCTCTTTTTCATCACTCGAGCAATGCTATTTTCGTTTACCGCAAAATTCATTCATCCACTCAATTTCAAAGTACCCACAAATTAGGTAGCACCGACACGCCTAGAAGGCCGCCGCATCGGTGTCGGATACATGTCGGACACCGAGACTCGTCCGACACCCCGTCCGACAAGCAAGTCAACACGTGTCGGCCATCCAACACGTGGTCAACACAGGCGACTCGCCAGCGACACGCGTGTCATTGAGGAAGGAGAGCAGGCAAAGCATGGAACTGGAGGGCAGAGAATGGCGGAAGAGGGGGGAGTCGAATTCGAGGACCGAGAGACAACCGGATATGCGAGTCGGCGAAAAATAGAAGCAGCAGCTGCCGTTTAGGCTGCTGTGGACCTGTGGTCGTTGGGGCAAAAGCTGAAGGGGAAGGAGATAGGTATGTGGAAGAGAGCTGCCTCGATTTAGGTCTTCGATAGAGGCGGCAATCAAAGGAGGCGAGGAAGGCATTGCGAGGAGACCGACGGAGGAGCGCGGCGATCCAAGTCCCGATCGAACCCGTCATCTGCTTGGGAAGAACTCTGTGTGGAGGGAGGGAAATAGATGAAGGAGATGATGGAGAGAGAAAGTGAGAGAGATGATAAGATCGGTTGTTATGCAAACAGAAAAAGGGCGTATCCCAGCATATTCACATGAGCTGGAAGGCAAGAAGCAATAGCGAAGCAGCATTACACGAAAATATTTATTTACTCTATTTTGATTTTTTTTGCTGATTTTTTTCTTGATTTTTGACATTTTTTGGTCGGAGGGACTCAATCTTGATTAGCGAGATCATAGTTTATCCCAATTTTAATTTAAGTTTTTTTTAGTCCATATATTTGCGTATTTGAATAAATCAATTATAAAATGTTAATTTTAAATATATATATATATATATATATATATAATATAAAACGTGTCCCCGACGTGTTGGATTTTTTTTATTTTTGAGAAATGTCGTGTCGGCGTATCGTATCGTATCGTGTCGTGTCGTATCGTGTCCGTGTATCGATGTTGGTGTCGGTGTCGATGTCGGTGCTACTTAGCCCACAAACTACTTTGCACGCCTGTGAGAACCAATAGAATTATATAGGAAAAAAAAAAGATGAGCAGTGAAAGATTTGGCAATTTCCCCCACGAATTAACACGTCTATACATGAATATATGACATATCTAAAAGAGATCAGATTAGTGAAAAGACAGTGTTAAAATAACAATTCTGTTTTATAATATTGAAGGAAATTCAAAATTCGAATAGCAATAGTAAATGTTAGCAAACTGCCTCAAACATCGAGTCTGTTTTAAAATTGTAGACTAGAAATATATTCAATTGCCAGAGGCACAAACATTGAATTGGCAGAAGCACAAACACTGAATTGGAAAAGGCACAAACACTGAATTGACAGATGCACAAATACTGTGAATAGAACCACAACAATATTGAAAGAAAATGAAATTGATACAAATACCAAGGTCTGTATTTGACACGATTTCCTTAAAACATATTGGTCCCCTCCCATACGTGCTTTGAGATTTCGTGAACGTCCGTCTCCCAGAATACAATGGTTGGCAGCGATAGAGGCAAGCATAACACTCCAAAGCTTTCGGCGAACTTGAACAAAACGTGAACACTATCGAAAACAATGCAAATGCAGAAAATTAAAAGAGCGGAAGAAGATGTTTTCTTTTCGTTCTATTGTCTTCTTTCTTTTAAATAGAATGCAAAGCCACCTATTTATAGAGTAAGTGAGGGCATTTCAGAAATAAAGAAATAGCGGCTGAATAAATCTGCCGTTATAACTTTAATTCTGTAACAGCAGAACCATAACAGTAGAGCCGTTATGTTTTTAATTCTGTAACGGTAGAGTCATAATAGCAGAGCCAGTTATGCTTTTAATTTTATAACGGCGGAGTCATAACAGCAAAGACGTTATGTTTTTAATTCTGTAACGGCACAGTCATAACAGCAGAGCCGTTATGCTTTAAATTCTGTAATGGCGGAATTTAATGCCATTAACGTGCCGTTACTTATTTAATTCAACAGTTGTTGCAATAGAGTTGGAAAAAATTAAAACAGAAGGCAAAAATGGACTTATCGCGAGGCCCACTTTCCGGTTCTGCATTCGTGTACGTGGGTCGTGCACTCGCGCCCAAGTTTGAACTCGTGGGCCTCCGTCGGGGTCTGGGATTTCCACTCACAGGGTGTTCACACGAGGCATAGTATTTGTGTTATGATAGTTACCACTTAAAAAGAGTATAACCACATATAAAGTACTCCAAGTCCTTCCTCATTTCCAATGTGAGACTAGTGTTTTGTCACTTCTCACTTCCAACTCAATGGCGTTTTTTGAGAAATAATTTATCATTCACTCATCCACCAAAATATCTCATATTTTCCAACAATAAGAATCGACGCAAACTTAATGTACATAGATCGTATATCATAATTATGGTATTTTCTACCGACGCAAACTTAAAGAGATAAGAATCGACGGATTTCTCTGCCAGAGAAATAGAGAAGGAAAAGTGTTATCATGCGAAATTGAGGGGAGGGGAAAATGCAAAACAAGATAAGCGAAATTGATAAGGGAAAACGGGTAAGTTTCGTGCAATTGAAAACGGGAACGATCTTGTTGTAGTCGCTGTCGGCCGTGGCGAGAGACAGCCCTGGACGCTCCAAGGCGGACGGAGGGATCGAATTTGATCACCTGCTGCTTCTTGAAAAGGGATCAGAGATCGCGAGGACCAGACCAATTGGAGCCCGAGAACCGCCGGGACTCTTTCCAGATGTCGGGAGGAATTCTCGAGGTCAACATTGGGCAGGACATCACCAGACGAGATCATACAGCTTGTCATGTCGATGTTGTTCCACAAAATGCCTATATTTTTTTCGATTGCCTTCAAATTGATTTTAATAATGCTTTCGTTAGCATTTTCCAGCGTTATCATTTAAACGGCATATATATATATAGACACACACACACACAAGAGAGGAGAAGTGTCAAAAAAATCATAGACCTATTGTACTAGTGCCAATTCAGTCCTAAATCTTTTTTTGGTGCCAATCCAGTCCTAAACCTTTTGCATTAGTGCCAATTTAGTCCTAAATCTTTGATAATTTATACTAATTGAGTTAATCCAACCAATTTTGATCGAAAATGATTGATGTGGACATCGATTATCTTACGTGACATGACATGACAAACGCTGATTTGGATATTTTTTAATATTATTCTATAATTTTAAATAATTTTTAAGCATTTTCTTTTGTTTTTTTAAAAATTATTTAAAATATCAAAAAATATTAAAAAAATATCCACGTTAGAGAAAACCGTGCCACGTAGGACAATTGATATTTGTGCCAATGATTTTCGGCCAAAATTGATCGAATTGACTCAATTTGCATAAATACAAAATATTTAGGACTAAATTGGCACTAATGCAAAAGGCTTAGGACTGAATTGGCACAAAAAAAAGTTTGGAACTAAATTGGCACTAGGGCAATAGGTTTATGACTTTTGGAGACTTTTCCCTATGAAAGAGTATGTATGATGAACATCCTGTAGGTCTATGCACAAATATATTAAGAAAGCAATGCTGAGGACATTGTAAACCAAACTAGAACCATGGGGATTGGCAAATTCCAGAAACCAGTTGCTTGGAAATCGGCTACGATGGTGATGAAGAGGAACATGTGTAGGTCTGTGCTTTCCTTAAAAATAGGCTAAAAAAGGAAGATCAGATTTTGGACTCTATCCTGTGTTTGTCCCTTTCCTATCTTAGGAAATGACCGATCGAATACTTAATGAATTATTGAGCATTTTTATGACCAGCATTGAATGCCAGTCCATTCTCATCTTCTCCCATTTTCTGTTTTTGTAAATAAACGTTTCTTCAGTCTTTTTTTTTTTTTTGGTTTTTCATGGACGTTGGTTTTATAAAAACATCCATTTTTGAGTTGGCGGAATTTTCAAAATCCAGGTTTTTGTAGCCTAAACACAATAATTACGGTCCTTGAAACATAATTGAGTTAATAATTGAGTCAAACAATCTCACGATAGAAAAAGCTATATGCAAACCAAGCTCCGCTCAATGGGAGATTCGTCTACTTCTCTCCGATTGCTTTGACTTGCTCTCGTTGTTCTCGAAACTCCGAATCCAGCACTGTAGAAGGGAATCTAATTTTGTTACAGATCATGCCGCCAAAGCCCATAGAAGCAAGTCATCTTTGCATTTTGATTTTGGACTTGATTTTTTTTTTGTGGTGTTTAACATTTTAAATTAATATACAAACTTGGTATACTAAAATCACTAGGGATGTCAACGGGCCGGGTCTCGACCCAACTCGAGCCGGCCCGAGACTAAACAGTCCAGCCTCGGCCGGGCCCGACCCGGCCCAGCCCGAATTATATATGCCCAAATTTTTCAGGGTCAGGCCGGGTCGGGTCGGATTCTTTTTTTCTTTTCTTTGGAATTAAAATCACTTGAGAAGCCCATCGAAAAAAAATTAAAAAATTAAATTAAAAAGAAAATACGAATGCCAAAAAAAGCCGGAACCAGGCTAGCCCAACCCGGCCCGATGAACAATACCAAGCCCATCTCGAAAGGCCCGAAAATTAGGTAAATTTTGAGGATGTGTGGGGTCAGCTCGGCACGTGCTTTTTGACACCCCCTAAAAATCGGAAATGGATCGCCTAACCTTTCCTTAGAAGGTTAGCTCTAACCTTGCAATCTAGGCCATTCGTGTTATGAATGGATGGCCCAGATTATCACTAATAAAAAAATATATAAAAAATTCTAAAATTATCCCATAAAAATAAGAGATCTGGGCCGTCTGTCCAAAAATGGACTGCCCAGATTGTAAGATTAGGTGCCTAATCTTTTGAGCGAAGGTTAGGCGATTCGAATCTCACCACAACTTAACGTTTATGAATGAAAGTAGATTTCCTGTCCAAAAAAAAAAACATCTCAATACATGGTCAAAACTGAATAAATTTTTACCTACTCACTTAATAGTTGGTTTTACAGGGCATTAATATCAGTCTGATTTTATTCTTGGAATAAAAGGTGTTTTCCCTTGAAAAGAAGCTCTCTCTTGTGGAACACTGAAGTTGAAGTGATGAGTCGTGAAAAGCCATAAAAAAAAAAGAATCAAATCTAAAATGTAGCTTTATGTGTGTGTACATTTTCATAACTACTTATCACAACTCTGATTATTTTACGAAAAATGAATGAATTGAAAAAAAAAATTCTTACAATTGATTGCACGTGTCTTTTGAAATAATTAATCAATAAAATATATTTTCATTATCAACGGTAATTAATGTCCAAACATTTAGCACAAAGAGAAGCCTACATTTTAGCACAAACGTTAAATCAAGAACCCTCTCTGTGAACTAACTTTCATTTCCTAATATAATTAGTCTCAGAAGCAATTTGCATGTGCGATTTCAATCCTCACGAATGGTCGGAGACTGCATGAATGCGGGAAAAGACATTTTGGTACCATCAAAACTAGAGGCGTCAAATGGGTGGGTCGGGTCGAATATGGTCCGACCCATATTGACTCATTTAACCCATTTTGACCCATATTCATCCAATGCAAATTTAGTGACCCATACCCGACCCAACCCATACCCGACCCATACCCGACCCGTATTACTTAAATACTTATATATTTAGCTAAATTATGAAATATTTATTTCTTATAATTTATTAAGAAAAATTATATTGCTAAAACATGCAATTGAATTTTTCTGAAAAAATTTAAATTTTTTCTTTATAAAATAATTTTTTATTATAATCGGCCACCTGCGACATCTGCTCGCCACTGTTGACCGTTGCCTGCTTCCTACCATCGTCGTCCCCTCAAACTGCTGCTCGCCACCTCCGTCGCCGAAGCTGTAGCTCTCCCCGCACGGGCTGCCGCTTCTGAAGGCGTAGGGGGCGTAATCGGAGCTCGGGAAGGGAGGTGCTCCGGCAGGTTTCGACGCTGACTCGTACTCGATTCTGGTTTATCTTGCCGAGTTAAGTTAAAAGACTTTAATACTAATTGACTCGTACACGCACAGTGGCGGCGGTCGACGGCCGGCGGCGGCGGAGGGTGGTGGTTGGTGATGGTGATCGGAGGTGGGCAGCGGTGACCATTGGCGGCCAAAGTAGAGCGACGGCCAAGGCAGGAGAAAAAAGAAAATAGAAAAGAAAAAAAATTATATAAAAAACAAATTATTAAAAAATTAAAAAATTAGATTTTTAAACAAATATTCACAAAACTTATTTATGATTGCCTTAAGATAGTTTTCTTAGCTAACCCATTTATAGCCCATTTGAAACCCATTTATGACCCATAAAGTTTTTAAGCAACTCATTTATGACCCATTTAAGTACTTAAGCTAACCCATTTTTGACCCACCACCATCAAATATGGGCCAAATGTAGGTTCTAGACCCATTTTGCCACATCTAATCAAAACCAAGGTGCACACGGGATTCAATATGTCTTCAAAACTCTCGAAAGTGCAAAAAGCCCTTACCGCCACATCGACTCCGATCGCGAATCGGGATTCGCGATCAGGCCGCGTTTCTAATACAAACCTCTCCCTTTTTGCACACCAACTGTTTTATCATGTGAGTGATTAAGTAACTCCAAGGCCAATGGGGAGCTTGTCTCTTTGTAATAGGAAGTCTCAGATCAATGCGAGGGCAGATTCTTAAACCACCTTTTTTGCGACCGTGTACAAGTGAGAGAGAGAGAGAGAGAGAGAGAGAGAGAGAGAGAGAGAAAGCTCCATCTCCTTCGCTTCGCGATCATTCCAAATGGCATGCCTCGGGGATGTCCATGGCTTTTGTATGGAGATGAACTAGTTTTGCTCAATGATGAGGTTGTTGGAACCTTTTCGCAAAGTCCTATAAGGAGTTGAATGAGAAATGAAGAGATGTTTCGGTTCGTAACCCTTTATCGATGAAACCATACGACATCGTAACATTTCGTCGAAACTATACGACTTCGTGACATTTCGTCGAATCTTTTCAATAAAATCATACGACATCGTAACATTTCGTCGAAACTATACGACTTTGTGACGTTTCATCGAATCATTTCGACGAAATCATGCTTTTTCGTTGACGAACCCTTTCGATGAAGTCTTGTGACTTCGTGACTCTTTGCTTCACTCTCTATAAACGTAAAGCATTGTCCGTCGCATTACGTATGTATGTTAAACGAGTATTAGATACAATTGTTATGTTCGTCATTCATTCATCATCGTCATCATTTTGTGCGACTATTCCAGGAAATTGTGTTCGAAGGTTTCCTCTGAAACAAGTACCGATTTCGAGGAAAGGCGATCTGTTCTATCTTGGGAGGCAATTGTCCAAGAACCTTGGGTACCAGTTGATGGGACAAATTTGTCTTAAGGACACAACGTGAATTCTTTGGGCTCGGATCATTCATCTACATTCATATTACTTATTTGCGATTGGTTTCAGGTTTTTTATCAACCTAATTTTCTATACGAACATCAAGTCCTGCTTATAGGCGACAACAATCTTAATATACGAACTTCTACCCTCTTAGTGGACTACGGAGGTTGCGCCAAAAAAGATAACCAGGTGCTTTCTTATTGGTTTGTCCCAGCGGGAAGAGGAGAGATCCGACGAGGTTTCCGACATTCGACGCTCCACTCGATAACCAATTTGAACGTGGAGTCAAACCCTAGCAAACGAGTTTATAGGATAGTGAAGCGAAAACCAATTTCCTTAATTTCGTTTAATAGATCATTCTCCTTTCTTTCTCTTTCTTTATTTCTCGGGATAATTTCATGAATCCAAAATCGCTAAAATAACTTAGGGACGGTACTGGTTTCACGAAGAAACTAAAGCCTTTTATATGGGTTCGCACAAAATATAAATATGAAGTAATTCAACTCGTCGAGAAGTTGAAATCAAGGTGCACCGCGAAGATATGTTTGGTTCAGTTTGCAAACCATTCTTTCGAAAAATTCATGTTGAACGGTTCATTGCCTCCTTTGCCGAATCAAAAGTTTGTGGAGACATATTATATTCCTATGAACTTTATTGTTTACTCTGTACATTTAGATGGGGTGTGTGTGTATGTGCGTGTGTGTATATGTATACGTATGTATGTGACAAATTGCAAATTGCTTGGAGAAGGACAAGAAGCAAAGTGAAAATGGCACTCGTGGCCTGGTTCAAAGCGCGAGCCGAGCACGTGTTGTGAGAACGAGATCCCTTCGTTCACGAGGTTTGAATGAGAAGCACGGGTGCCTATGGGTTTTAATGTCGTATATACGTGAGACCTTTCGAGCGACTCATGCATTGGCCAGAATCTTATGACGTTGGCATCTTTTTCTGCCTCTGGGAGACTATATGCTAGCCTTTATCATATGTATGTATCATCAAACCTTTTTTGTTTGTAATAATTTTAGTTTTTACCCACGCTCGTTGATGTGGATAATAACATCGAGTTAACATGTTGAATAAGAATTTTCAACTTACTACTTAGATTACGTGTTTCCATTATTTAAACAAAAACTAACCAGAGGATCACTCTCAAGTCAAAGTTCTGTATTTATCAACGAACATTTAAAAATTTGTCACAGCCATAACCGAGCCAATGTGATTGGGTTGTTATTTTCCTAAAAAAAAATGTCTTTATTGAGAAAATGATCGGTTCCCTTCGAGCAGAAGATTTTCAGTCGAGATTGAATTCAAAAGTTAATATGAGACTCACGAAAGGGGCATGTCGAAGATTCACGCTTTGGTTGGTGTTGTCTAGAAATAAAATTGTCTTTCTTCATTAATGACTAGTCCAATCCATCCACGAGGGCAGTGTTGGAAATTTACGCCCATTAAGAGCCAAATTGATTAATTGTCATAATTACGATAATTGATTGATGGGCTAAATTACTGATTGTATGGCAGTATAATTCTTGGATCGGATCCTAGAATTATGCGTGTATATGTGTGTGCAATGCATAATCAAAGGATTAGATTCTTGGATTAATGGTGTGAATTTTGTGAGCAGAAAATTCAGATATATATATATATATATATATATATATATATATATATATATATATATATATATATATATCTCTCTCTCTCTCTCTCTCTCTCATTTTTTTGCTTTCGCCCATGGTGACCAAAAATTCAAGAACGATAAAAAACATCATCACGAATTGCTAGCACAATCGAGTGGTGATTCCGCGAGTTCGTTCTTCCGTTCGTCGTTGTGATTGGTGGTGTGTCTGAACTAGAGGCTTGACACTTGTGGGGCTTGGATCGAAGAACATCTGAGCCGTTTTTCATTATTCAAGCACGTTAAGAGAGGTAATCTTTTAACTCTTTTCGTCTGTTATGATTTTCGATTGAAACGCCCGAACTATGCCTCTGGAGATACAAGTATGGACATTTATTTTAATTTCCGCTGTGTTTATATATTTTTTATTTTGCCCGTACGTGTTACGTGAATCCCAACGGTGGTATCAGAGCCAATCCTTAGGCGTTTTCGTGCGTTTAATTGTTTTTTAGTGCGTATTGATTTTTGCGATGCTATGGCCAATTTATTTTAAAAATTTGTTCTTTTTACATGGCCGATAGAAGTTGATTATTTTTATATGATAAAAATTAATCAACGTAGCAAAAATTGAGACTAAATCAAATTTGAATCGAAAATTTGTAGTGAGTTTTATATTACGTATGAATTCTGCAAAATGATTCATGGCTATGAATAGAGGGGCGAGAATGCTAATACCGTTTGGAATTACGCACGTAAAATTTGTTACGTCGGCGTTAATTTCTTCACGTGGCTTGCATTGCTTGACCTTGAATATGATTAAATGTAGAATTTTTTATTTATTTATTTGTGCCTTCCGAAGTTTTAAATTATGAATTTATTGCTCACGTGGAAGGGTGGTGATCATGGAAAAACCCCTAATCAATGTGATTGATGAATGTATGAATGTATGGTGTTTATTGGGATTTTTTGGAGTTGTAATTATTAAAATGAAGGCTGCGTCTTTTTTTATTTTTCATGTAATTTTTATTTTTTAGCGTAGTTTAGCATAGTCATTTATTAATGCAAATGCTACGAGGACTACGTGGAGGATCCATAAAGCCAAAGAGCTATTTGGGCTCGATTTTCGAAGAGTCCGAGTAACCAAGAAGAAGCAAAGAGCGGATCTCCAATATTAAAATATCAAAATGGTTAAATGTGGTCTCATTGGCTCGAGACCCATTAAATCATAATTCCATGATCACCACGTAGGATAGATGTTTATGTGATTGACATCTATTTATTTATTCTGTTTTTATGAGCATGTTAAACCGGTTAATGTGCAAAGTGAGACATTTAATAATGACTCAAAATCTCCTTAAAATAATATTAAGTCATAACGGGTTTTAGACTCATGGCCTTCCATCGTCGTGGTTTGATCTTTTATTATAGTGATTGATTGACTAGCTATGGATACATAGGGGTCAATTGTCATCCATAATAATGGACTAATCCATTAAACATATGATGTTGTAGGGCTGAAGCCGAACGATTTCCAATAACTGTTAGGTGAGGGGATCGATTGCGTTTTCAATACTTGCATGAGACGATGAGCTAGACTTAACTATGATCATGAACTCAATAACTGTTAGGTGAGAGTTTCATGGTCTAGAGGCCGAAGTTATGATTGGAACTCGCATATGATGCGTTGAATAAGTTGATTCACTCACTAAACTTATAGAACACCAATAATTGTTAGGTGAGGTGGACTATTAGCTGGTGGGACTCCAATCCCCACTAGTAATCTTTACCCGACAAAGATTGCCGTTTCTCATTTTAAGGAGTATGGGATTCGAATATAAATTTAGTGGGAGGATCTATTTCATTTAAAGGCCAAAATGAAATAGTTATTTTGAAAGACAACGGTTAACAATTTATTTTCTGCACAGATATTTATTACTCTGAAAAATGGTGAACACAAACCCGCTCGCTTCGATACTTGAGAAGAATTGCTTGACTAGACCTAATTTCACCTACTGGATGAGGAATTTGACAATTGTTCTCAATTCAGAAAAATTCGGGTATGTGCTTAATAAAAATATGACAACCTCCTTTCCTGAGGGTAGGACCCAAGAGGAACGCATAACTTATGATAAATGGCATGATGATGACTTAAAAGTTAGATCATATATGATTGCTTCAATGAATAATGAATTTCAGAAGAAGTATGAAGTAATGGAAGATGTTAGGTCGATCATATTGCACATGAAGGAATTCTTCGATGAGAATGGTCGAACCTCTAGATATGAGATATCTAAGGCATTGTACCGTATGAGGATGACTGAGGGATCATCAGTTAATGATCATGTCCTGAAAATGATCTGGCACATAGAAGAATTGGCTAGGCTGAATCTTGTCATGGACAATGACTTAGCTGTGGATTTGATCTTCCAATCTTTACCTGATTCCTTCTTTGATTTTGTCCAAAACTTCCACATGCATAAGATGGAGAAAACTCTATCTGAGTTACATAGTATACTGGTAGTTTATGAGAAGGAAATGCACAACACAAGGCCCAATGTAGTGGCTATAGCTAAGGCTTCTTCTTCAAAAAGTAAGACTGTTTTGAAGAAAAATAAATGGAAAAAGCCTATGAAAGCTGCTGTGCAACCAAAGCCCAAGCTTGAAAAAGGGAAATGTCATTACTGTGGTGTCATGGGGCACTGGAGGAGGAATTGTAAGAAGTACCTCGCAAACTTGAAGGTCAAGTCCAAGATCCAACCTTCCGAAGGTATGGTGTCTATGCTTATTGAAACTAATTATATGATTAGTACTGAATCTAGCTTATGGATTCTGGATTCTGCTGTAACCTCACATATTTGTATGTCCTTACAAAATCTGCAAATAAGCATAATGTTGGGGTGAAATGAGATTATCCTAACATTTGCAAATGGGGCAAGAGTTGCTGCATTAGCTATAGGGACTTACCGTTTATGTTTGCCTTCTGGACATGTTTTGATTTTAAATAATTGTTTCCATTATGAGAATGATGTTCGGAACATCATCTCCATACCTCGTTTGGGTAAAGAGAATTATAAATTTTCTTTTGCTGATGATGTATGTTCTATTTATTATAATAGAACGTGTATTGGTTCTGAATTATTAACTAATAATCTTTATACTATTACAATGTCCGGTAATCCGATTACCAATGTCAATAAACAACAAAGTTACGATGTGAATGCCATAACTAATAAACTCCCTAGAGATACTCCAAATCCAAAGTATGTTTGGCATCTCCGATTAGGTCATATTAGAGAAGATAGGATTAACAAGTTGAGTAATGATGGATATATTAATTCAATTGGTTTTGAACCATACTCGACTTGTGATGCATGTCTTCTAGGAAAAATGACTAAAGTGCCCTTTGTAGGACATGGTGCGCAAGCTGCTAACGTATTGGGGTTGAAACATACAGATGTATGTGGACCAATTAATGAAACTGCTAGGAGTGGTTATTCTTACTTCATTACTTTTACCGACGATCATTCGCGGTATGACTATTTGTACTTAATGAAGTATAAATCTAAATCCTTTGAAAAGTTTAAGGAATTCAGGTCTAAAGTTGAGAAACAAATAGGAAAGAGCATTAAGGCTCTTCAATCTGATCGAGGAGATGAGTATCTTAGTACTGAATTCTTGGATTATCTTAAAGATAATGGCATTTTATCACAATGGACACCTCCTGCAACTCCAGAATATAACGGTGTATCTGAAAGAAGAAATCGCACTTTATTAGATATGGCGTAATCCATGATGAGTTACACTAATTTACCTGTATCCCTTTGGGGACATGCCCTTGAGACAGTTACATATTTACTGAACAGAGTGCCTTCTAAGTATGTTCCAACTACGCCTTATGAGATATGGCATAGTAGGAAACCAAGTTTTAATTATATCAAGATTTGAGGTTGTCCAGCTTTCATCAAGAAGCTAAAAACAGATAAATTGGAGGCTGGGTCTGAACAAGGTCGCTTCATTGGATATCCAAAAGAGACTCTGGGATATTATTTCTATTTTCATTCTAACCAAAGAGTTTCGGTCGGTAGGCATGCTTCTTTTCTAGAGAATCAGTTCATCCAAGAAGGTTTTGTTGAACTTGATCTATGAACACGGCTAAACGTTTTGGTTTGGGAGCTTGATTTTGACTTTTATGATTTCATCTTTCTTCTTCTTTTTTGGTCGAATTGATCTTTCTACCTCACAGGCTGAACCATATACCGGTGACTTACTAAGTTTTGAAGTAGAAAGAACGCCCAAGCCTTATCACTATGCATGGTTGGGAGAACCATGGTAGCTATGGTAATCAAGCACCGAAGCCGCAAAACATCATTTGCCCCTTCCTTCCCTCCTCTGCCTAGCCTCTCCAAGCTCAATAATCCATTCGTTCCACCTTTTTAGGTTGCCTTCCCTCCTATGCGCAGCCTCGGGCAGCTTGATATTCCTTTTCAGGCCAATTCTCTAGGCGACCCACAGTGTCCTTTGCACCATTATCAACTCTTCCAACCTCCGAGCACTGCTGCACTCCCTCTTCAACCTTCACGTGTAAGAATGCCGATTACTTGCCCTTATTACAATTTGCATTCAGGGTCCTGGAATTTCCAGCTCTTTCCAACTCCCTCGCCGCCTCCGACTCCTCCTCCACCTGCCGATCCATCAAATGAGGAGATTGATATATATAACAATCTCGTTGCCCATGCATTGCCGGCCTAATACCCAAAAAAACTTGCAACTTTACCATTTGTGATAACTATATCTAAAACTTTTTTTTTTGTTTCATAAAAAACCTCTAACTTTTACATTTGTCCCACTTCTACATTAAATTTTTACTCTTGTCCCAATTCTACCAACCTAGTACAATAAAAACCTTCAATTTTAGCATATGTCCTAATTATATCCAAAACTATTTTTTTGTCTCATAAAAAATCTCAAACTGTTACTTTTTCCTCAATTCTATCACCATTAGTTTATCCTATGTAGCATTTTCATGTTGTTAATGAATTCCCTAAACTTCTCTTCTGTTGTTTGCTTCTTTCACATATTATCGAGAGATATAAAATCATTCAAAACAAATGTTTCATATTCTCTTCGGCATCAGCAGCCCCAAAAAAAAGCTAGATGTGAAGATATTTGGACTAACGATGTAAAATCTCGTCATTTTTTTTATAACCGAGGTGTCCGGGCTAGCTTGCGCGCACCTCGACTATTCCTCACGAGAGACTAGCACAGCAACTCACCGCCATGACCTCCCACTTAAATCACAGGTGCTCAGCTGGAGAATCGAACCTGAGACCAGTGCGCCTAACCACACAATCCCAAATACGCCCTAACCAACTGAGCTACCGTTTCTAAATTTCAAAAATTCACTAGTAAGTTCGGCGAAAAAACTGGAGTCACATAGGATTAACTAATAATGATTATGGAAGGAAGGTTGACGGCAGTAGAATTGAGACAAAAGTAAAAGCTGAGAGTTTTTCTTGATATTAAACAGGTAAAATTGAGATAAAAATAAAAGTTGATGGTTTTTTATAAGACAAAAAAAGTTTTGGATATAATTAAGACATATGCTAAAATTGAGGGTTTTTTTGGGTATTAAATCGGTAGAATTAAGACAAAAGTAAAAGTTTAGAGTTTTTAATGAGACAAAAAAAGTTTTCGGTATAATTGTCACAAATGGTAAAGTCTGAGGTTTTTTTTTTTTTTTTTTGGCATGCATTGCCATATGGTTACTGATTAAGAAAAGAGTTGCACAATGATAAAAATATCAGCTTGTGTGATCCACCGTGATAATTTGGACATCACGTAATTGACATCCTATTGGAAAAAAGCTAGTGTTGAAGGTAAACAAAAAAAAAAGTAGCTAAATTTCCATTTTTATTTAACTAACTAAGGAAACGTAGTGCAAAAAGTAAAAAAGAAATAACATTCGAGATTTCAGTATTTGGTGACATTGGTAATCTAAATTTCAATTTCTCAGTGATACTGTTTAAAAATCGTTATTATCCGCAGTTTATTCAGTTTCGTGATTAGATCCAATCATTATTAGCATTTATATTTTTCATTTCTCACATAAATCGCGTGCGCTCTGCTCTGTTGCTTGTCCACAAAAAACACAAGAGTCTATAGTACCACTTTCGTTCTATCTCGATACCAACTGTTCACAAAAAAAGAAGAAGAAGAAACTTCAAACATTTCCAACATAAAATTCAAACATTTCCTATACTGTCGTTTTGATAAATCTTTTGGATTAATACATAAAAGCAATTTCAATTTCAAAATTCTATAAACATTTCACCCTATTTTTTTTTTGTTTAATAATGGGAAAATTTGCCAGAAAAGTTTTACACTTAATGCAAATGTACCAGTTTAGTCATGAACTTATTTTTTTTTTTCGATTCAATAATAAATATTTTGTAATTATGTTAATTCAGTCCTAAATCTTTTGTAATTTTTTCAATTCAGTTCAATCGATCAATTTTGGTCGATCGATGCTGCTGTGGACACCGGTTGGCCTGATGACATAATATTTTAATATTTTTTTGAGTATTATTTTTGGACTTTTTAAAAACTTTTTTTCCTTGTTGAGCTAACCAAATCCCCATACAAGTTTTGATCCTTTTTGCGATCCCGATCCCCAACCCCAAGCCCTCATAACTCATCGTGGACGACGACGACAAGCTCTTGCCAAAGATGTTTCCAACCATTGACGTCGACCGGCCTAGAGACCATGCCTCCGCTGACTGAGCCGAAGCAGCGTCGGCGACTACGTGGACCGGCCTAGAGACCATGCCTCCGCTGACTGAGCCGAAGCAGCGTCGGCGACTACGTGGCGGTGCACGAGAAGGGGGTCGTTTTGTTCCTTTGGTTGTTCAAAGACCTAGGTTTGTTGGAAGTGATTCCAATATCAAAATCGAAGCTATTGAGAGAACCGGAGCTCCGTTGTGGGTTATTGGGTTTGCCATATTAGGAATTCATCTTAGAGGTTCGTGATCAAATCCGCTGATTGGCAAGATCGGTAATTGAAATTCCAGTCTCAATCACTTTCGGATAATTGAGGTAGAAAGAGGAAATGAAATCTGTGACGAAATGAAGGTGAACAAGCAAGCGTACCAAATCGAGCAAGTAGATCACAGCTTTCTACTTCTCTTCTTCGTCTTCGGTAGTTGATGAGAAATCTTGGCCTCGCTAACGGCCGGCCGGAAGGAGAAGAGGGAAGAAAAAAGAGAAAATAAAAATTATTAAAATATTATGTTGCCGGACGATCGGTGCTAGCCGAAGTTCCATGTCACTATCGACAGGCCAAAATTAGCCAGACAAACTGAATTAGCATAATTACAAAAAGATTAGGATTTAATTGGCAAAAAAAAAATTAAGACTGAATTGACACAATTACAATAGATTTAGAATTTTTTTTTGTAATTATCCATTTAATAATGAGAAGAAGACATCTTTTTTTTCTATAAACTTTATTTTTGTCTTAGAAAATCTCCAAACTTTATGTGCAGTCCCAAATCTGTTTTAAAATTTATTTCGTCTAAAAATATCGCAAATTCGCAATGTATACTCAATATACCATGTCGATAAGTCTCAACTTGACATTATATGTTCACATCTATGAAGAAAACCCACATTAGGAAAGTAATGGCGTGATAGGTACAAACCGACAAGGCATTTTAACGTCGATAACCAATTCGCCCACGATAAAAAAAAATCTTCAAAATGAAATCGTTTTAAAATATGAAAATTAGAGACGACTAATGATGATATTTTGACATAGGGTTAGTGGGGCAAATTTGAGATTAAAGTAAAATGGCTAATCTGAAAAGATTTGTGACTGAACTTAAACTCGATTTTTTTTTTGGACAACTAATGTTGTTTCTTGGCTTCGTACTTATTAATTAGTAATTACTTACTGAACATTTTCCTTAGAAGCATTCAAGGCCAAAGTCCGAGTCTTTTTCAGCTCTGTTTACCGTGGGTGAAAATGCAGGAAATAAAACACGAAAAGATAAATAAAAAAAATAAAAAGTTGCCTACCGCCAAAATGCGTCGCCAATTCCAAAAGAATAAGACTCGGGAGGAGCAGGGTGATCCATTTTCTATCCGATCCAATGGTCTTGATTTTCAGTTTTCTTTGAAATCAAGAAGGAGACGTCTTTTTTTTTTTGGTAACCCAGGGAACCCCCGCACGGCCGACAGCCGGGGAGTAAACCCTGGGGTGACGCTAGCGGAGGACCCACCACCCTGACGCCACGCTTAAGATCCCTAATGACGCCTCTGGGATTCGAACTCGCTCCCCTTCGTGAGGGGGATTGAGCGCAAGCAAAAAAAAAAAAAAAGGAGACGTCTTTATTGTTAGAATGAACTGTAAAAGATATTGTAATCATGGAAGATATGCATTGATTGTAATTAGCTAGATTAGTAGATCTAGATTAGAGAATATACCTTCTGAAATTCTTTTCGTATATATATACATCTAGGTCATTGTAAAAGATAAAAATGAGATATATAGAAAATAGAGGAATGCGTTTTCTTCCTCGAAATCTCTCCGAGTTAACATTTAAATCGGATTGGACCGGTTTTCAGAGTGATTCAGAGTGCAAATGACAATAGATCTCTTTTCGGGCTATATTTTTAGCCAGAAATAGATGTTTTTCTAATTTTTATTCCATAAGCGAGTTTTTTTAGTAAAGACGCGCATTTGCTAACGACACAAAATTTCAATTCCTAGAATAGAAATTCGTTCAATAACCAACATAAAGTTTCTATGATTGGACGATCGATAGACTGCAATCGACGGTGGGTGAATTACGGCCGGAGACTAGAGATGGTGGCTAGCAAATGGCAGACGGTGGACTGTGGCAGGGACGGGAGAGAGATGATCGGCGTCGGATAGCGACCGATAGTGCGTGACTAGTGCAGGGCTCCTGTAGAGAGGTGGACAGACAGGAGAGAGGCGATTGACGATCGACAACGGACGAACGGTGACAGACCAAGGGCGGCTAGAGATCGGAGAACTGGGAATGGTGGACGGAGACCGACGGACCAGCGACTGGCAATGGCAAAAAGCAATAGGGGCCAGCAATCGACCACCGAGACATGAAAGAAGCTACCGACGGTAGATGCCCTACCGCAAGAGAGAATGACATCGCATGCGAGAGAAAGGAAGTAAAATTCTTATTTTGTTTATTTTCAAGAAATAGAAAAATAGAAAATTTTTACTTCTCACGTTACCAATCAGATTTTTATTTTGCACTATTTATCGAAACCCAAAAAATAGAAAAATAAGAAAAAAGAACCCATTTTAAATCGGATTGAATCGGACCAGTTTCTAAGGGCCTGCATGATAACACTTTCAGAAGTCAATTTCTCTGCTAGAAGTTAATATGACAAAGAAAATTTGACTTATGGTAGGATTTCTCACTTTTAATATAATTTTTTTGAGGATTTTTTTTTGCCAATTTTTAGAAGTAAAAAATTTTAACTTGCCTCTCCAACCACCGCCGCCTGCCATTGTCGCCTGACCGCCACCGACTACTGACCTCTGCCATCGCCGTCCTCCGCCGCCGCCGCCCTCGCCAATCGCCAACGGACTCTGACCCCCGAGAACTGCCACCAAATATTTTGTTAACAACGTTTCAAAAATGAAAATTTTCAGCTATTACTAAATAAATTTTTCTAATCAGAAGTCAATCTGAAGCAAAAGTAAAAAAAAAAAAATCAACCGTTACCATGCACATTCATTTCAGTGTAATTAGCAAAACATCAAAGGTAAATCTTTATAAATACAGATAACGACAGATAGACACGTCCCCATCAAATATGTATATATATAATTTTTTTTTTTTGGGCCCTTTGCTCGGGTAGATTTTAAAGATCTTTCCCAGATTGGAAGATAGAGACGGAGTGAACTGTGACGTTTTTTTCATGGAAAATTTCAAAGAGATAAGATCCGACGGCCGGGAATGAGTCCTACGTTCTCGAGAGTCGGTGAGACGTAAGTAAGAGTACGACAAAAAAAGAAGAAGATTTCTCTCTCTTCTGCTGAAAATTCTCTCCCTCCCTCCCTCTTCCCCTTCTCTTTTGCACTTGGAAGGATGTCGGTCGGTCTTCTTTAGCGTTCGTCTTCTTCGTAGCGATAAAGCTCGTCAGGTACGTCTTCCTTCTCGCCGATGCCAACGTTTGATTCTGTCGTTTTCTTCGTTTTTCTGTCGCTCCAGTTTGAGAATAAATGATCAGTTCTTCACCGTCTGGGTTTTTGATGGTTTTTAATCCTACCCTCTATTCAGTGCGTCGCCTTGATGGTTCGGTCCCTAATCGAAGATTTCAAAACAAGCGTTTATCTATAGAAACAAACGATTTCAATAGCTAGGAACGAATTAGTTAGTCGCTCGCCTAAGTCCAACTTAGTTGTGAATCATTTGCTGTTGAAATTGAGAATGAAGCTGAGTTTGAGCAGGGGTGAACAAGCTAAAGTTTAGATTTTGCGCTTTTTTCTTGTTCTGCCCTGCCTACCATGTGCCTTTGGTTTCTGAACTTACTGTATTAACATGGTTAAGCATTTTGTTTTGGGAGCTTGATTTTGACTTTATGTTTCATCTTTCTGCTTCACAGGCTGAACCATATACGTTTATAACCGTGGTCTACTCTCTCGTAGTCCGTTTCTTTCCTGCTGTTCTTCGATGCCCGAAACCTCCGTTTCTTTCTCGGATGTTCCTCAATGCTCGAAACAGGTGGTTTCAGGCATTGAAGAAACATCCAGAAAGAAACGGATTCCAAAGTCTACAGCTTCAAACCCTGTTGATGGGGGAAGACCACGGTTAAGAGAAAATATGCGAGGAGAAAAGGGGTTGAGGAACCATCAGCTTTACCCAGAGAAGGGGATGAGATGAGGATTCCTGCATTGATCTAAAAGTGACTAATCCTGCACTTCCAAAGGATCAGTCACTTTTGGATCAATGAAGGAGTCCTTGTCTCTTGTTCTTTATAAGAGGGATGGAACCATCTTGCAGAGCTCGATCAGAGAACTTTATAAGGATTATATTTTCTAATTTGGTGCATAGTACCTACTCTAGATTGAATTTATGACGATCAGTCAAGTTACAAAATCTTTGCATGCAGGTTAACAATTGGAAAGGTATGATATTATCCAGTTCCAGGTGTTCCTTTTTCCTTTTTTTTTGGCTAATACAGATAAAGAGTTCCCTTACAGTACTCATGGCAGTTGAGAGTGATCAACAGTCAATGCAATGGAAAGAAACATAGCCAGCCAAAACATAGCTTCTTTTTTTACAACTGGCAAAGGAGAACTCAGAAGAACATCAACAAGAAGCAAGACCCAGAGCAAAGAAGCAAGACCCAGAGCAAGTGTCAACCTACCATAGAGGAACCTGCATCCCCAGAACCAAACTGCTCTTAGATAGCAGAAAATGACATGCAGGATATGTTTTCAGTTAATCCCAACGAAATTCCTAAACTCATATGGTTCTTTGCAAACGTATATGGGAAATACTAGAGGGACAACCTCTTATGAATGGGGTAAGTTAACATTGCGACTTCTTGGAACTATGACGATCTACGTTCACTTTGTGTTGATTTTGCTAATGCCGTTTTCCCATATGCAGCTATACAAGCTGGAAGCTGATGATCCGTCCAAATACATGCTCGCAATAGGAATAAGGATACCAGAGAAGCTGATGATCCATCCAAATGCATGCTCGCAATAGGAAAAAGGATACCAGATGAGTATAGAACATAAACAAACTTAACGAGTCCAAGTTCATGACATTGATGGCTGTTTACAGTGATATCAACAGTAAAAAAAATGGAAAATTTCGGGCCAAGTTGACTCCAGTGTATTTTGTGTTCGAAATGGTTTGATGATCAGGTGAAATTGCTTCTTCTGTTCAACCACCTGAACATAGGCGCAACTCCCAAGAATGTGAAACGCTATGCAATGGAAAGTGTCTTGTCTAACAGGATTAAAGAAGCAAATTCGCAGACTGTTCGTAGGACATTTCTGGTTAGAATGTCCATAATCTCAGGATCTATCATGTATATAGCAGTATCTCAAATAATAAAATCCATCTAATTGGGTTACACGTGATTAAGCAGATTCCATGTTGTACAGCAACGAGGGGAAGTTTTCCGCTAAATGGCACATATATCCAAGTTAATGAGGTCGATTATGCTCTGATTGTCTACATAGCTTGAAATGCCCCCAACTCCTTATGCTAACATTGACTGCTATAATGCAGGTGGTTGTTGTCCATGAGACCAGTATAAATCCTGTAAATATTCCTAGCAGTTTGTTGGGGAAACTCCAAAGGAGGGCTGTGTACTTTGGAACCTCTATTCCAACAATACTCAAGGGTAGACAATGAAAAACAATTGCTGAGTACAATGAATGTCCTGATGGATTCTAAAAGCTAGTCTTTGCGTTACAGTTTTGTCAACCAAAGGCATTTAGAACTGCTTCTGGAGAGGTATGTAATGACCACTTCTCTTTGTTACCATTATGGTGCTAGAAATGAAATTTATGCGTCTTCATGCCTCTTGACTAATTAAGCCAAAGCATAACTAGCTATGGTTTCATGGCTAGCTCACAATATTTTCTATTTCTACTATAATAGGTGAAAGGTGACTATGCATCGTGTATATTCAATCATTCAATCATTATCATAGATGAGTCTGATGCATTGGAATTTATTGCCAGCTTCAATATTTTAGATGCTTAGGACATCCAGTAAACAACACTTGGCAACTCCTAAGAAACATTTGTTTCCATTGTCTATATTGCAGTTAGTTTATGTGACACTCAAGTTCTCATCCTTTTAAACCATGTATTGCCTATGAAACGGAATCACATACATGATCAACTGGCCCATTTCGGATTTAGCTGTATCTACGAAGAGCCCTGTGAAGGATTCGTGAAGCATTCAGTCTGTGTCAATCTTTCTGAGTCCTTTGTTTGCAAATGTCTCTCTTCCAGAGAGTCTAGGTCTACATAGGTTTAGTATATATTTAATGCTTCTTACGCTGCCGGTAAAGGATATACAAGAAGAAAAATCAACATTTAGACATCATGTTGTATTAGCATCTTCCATTGCATCATGTGCATTGGAATAAGATGCTAAATGAGCAATTACGACTGCTTTTTGCAGGATTTGCATTTGTGAGGCGATTCTACAGCAAAGCATGGGAACCCCCGTCCATTGATAGCTAGGCTGCACTTTCCAGCTAGTAATTTACCTAAGGCAAAAGGTAAGAAGGATGATGGTCGATAATGCACACTAGGTTGGGTGCGGGCGACCAGATTAATAGGGAAGCGACTTCGTCAGCACACGGAGCTGGTGCGCAGGGCGGCAGCAGTCATACGCCCAGATAGTCCTTAGGAATTTGGTGTCGACTGAAGAGATTTATCCGCTGGAGACGGAGGTTGCCTTTATAGAGGAAGGTTTAAAACCTTACTAAAAAGATAGAAGAGTGATGTCAAAGAGGAAGAAAAAAAGTACCTGCTTTGGGTTAATCGAATCTAGAGTGACTCTTTCAATTGAATCGGGAATCCTACTCTAAAATTTCACTTATAAAAGCAGCATTTTCGAGGATTGCAGGACAGGCAATACCATGACAATTGAGTTCACCGGAGATGGGCCGCGAACTTGGTCATAGGCGGTGGAAGCGGTTGCGAATTAGATAGAGAGGTCGTGAGCAAGTAAGAAGAAGAGAGAAGCGAGCTGGTCGGGTTAAATTTGACCCATCTAAGATACTGTCCATTTACAACCCAGGCTAAAAAACTTTTGAACCACTTCCACTGTGAAATGCTAAGTGGGACGACTTTGTTTTTTTGGCTTAAAGCTATATATATTAAATACTTGAACCAAATTATTATGTTCACATTTTTTATATAGATTAAATTAGATTATATTGTAATTATTTTATGGTGTGTGTAATGTGAATTCTGAACTATATGGAACGAGGGTGGTAAGTAGCTCGAGGAGAAGTCTGATCTTGCTGGCTTTGTTTGGAAGTTTTTTTAGTATAGAATTCGAAAGTATAACGTTTTATGAGTATATACATGTAACAACATTTTATTTACTTTCGGTCATAAAAAAAAAAAACATTTTATTTACTTTAATGGAAAGAGAAATCATTACAAAATCTGAATAAAATGCATCAGTCCACATAAAAAAAAAATTTATATTGCAAGCTACTCGATTCTATTCTATTGATTATCCTTTTCAAAACCTTGAAATCATGGGTAAGCGCGCCTTTTTTTTTGTTGGTAAGCTAGTTTACTATAAAGAGCACTAGTCCCCTTAATTTTGATACGATGATCAACAGAAGTATGACCGCTTCATCCTAAGCTCAAGCGGACAAACCAACATCATTTTTACTGTTTAGATTAGTTAACATGACAATGCCAAGTCATTCAAATGCAATCTATAGAAAGAAACAGAGCGCGGCAATATGTCACCAAGCAGCAATTATCAACAGCATCCCATGTGCCCCAGGGGCAATAAGTACTAACCGACATGTTAGATACCGCGGTGCTCCTGAATCCAGATGCAACCTTATTTTTTCCTACACAAGAACTAAGAGAACTCTCTAATGCCCAGCACCAAAACTTAAAAGAGGCATATTCGAGACAAAACTGACATGTAGGCAGGACAATGTTTCACATCACACTGTCACTACCAAATGCTACTGCATCCATGCAATAAATATTGTAGAGAGGTCGATATCAGCATCTACTTGGGCCAGCCAAGCCTGTGAGTGAACGCCAGCAGTCGCTGCTGCTCCACACTGCATCGACACGACATAATCAATGTGACTTTATAGGTAAAAATGAGAGTGAGAGCGCACAAATATCAGACGAAGGGCAAACTAAACATGCTAATGAAGGAATGGTGGTGCACGACCTTTCGAAGGCTGCTCTATCCAAGGCCCATTCATTACATTCAGGATGCTACATGCTTCGCTGTATTCCAAATCTGGTAGCAACTTTGGAGTAAGAAGAAAACACCTGCATCATATGGTTTGAACAAATTATTTTATTCCTCTCTCTTGCTCCATCTTTCTCCCGGACAAAACCAAATGGAATTGATTTCTTTCTTGGCAAGGGAATCATCTAATCTTTCATAAGTACAGGCTATCAAACCAAATGGCATTGTCTGTTTTAATCTTGAACAGAAAGAATCTGTATATAAAAGATTTCAGGCATTCTTACTATGCTGCATACCATACTCAAAATTGGGACCTATACATTCCACACATTGGGGGAAGAACAGAATCAAAACCGTATGTCTAGGCTTTCCTAATAAATAAATGCGGAAGTTATATACGTCAGTCGTAGGTTAGCTTACTGAGGTGTATTGGGTTGGCTGGCAGATCTGACTAATTGCTGAAACATCTTTCTTTCATTGATAGGGTCCATTCCTGGAAGAACCAAAAGATATCAGAGAAAGTGTTCCTAGGTATTAGTCAAGTCAACAGCTCAAAAGTACCAAGTGGCGGCAAAACCTTGATTTATCTCATCAACCACCCTAAATGGGCAGTTAGTCAGGTCTTGAAGGGAAACAAGATAAAGAATAGTAGATACGGAGCGTTCCTGTTTTTCAAAAATCTGTTACCCACTCCTGTCATGCTTAAAGCAATTCAAAATTAAATCTTGAGACTACCAAAGTACCCCTCCGGATTGGTGGTGAGCGCTAAGAACTTGAAGTTGTCCAGCTTGCCTGATTTACCACACGAGGATTAAGATCAGAATAAACAATGGAACAAGTATACAGCTGAGGGATACATGTAGAGCAGAGGGATACAGTGGCTCTATGGCAAGACAACAGTGCATCCCATACAGAAACTGCAAAACAAGTGCTTAAACTTAAGCTGTTTCTTCTTCAGTAACCCATGATTTTGAACATATTCCACAGTATGTAAAGAATATACATAGCCGAAAAATTATGTAAGAGTGACCAATGCTTTATTTCTGAGTTCAATCATATCCTTCCAAACTTTGACTCCATAAACCTTTTGTGAAAACCTGAGAAATTACCCGTGAACGAAAAAATAATACTTCTGCTTCCACAATCAGTTGATCTCATGATAACTACTCTGTTTCAAGAATCCCACTTAAAGCCAAGAACGCAATTAGCTCCCATTTGTTGACCAACTGATGGCCGGAACACCGAACATCCTTTGAACTTCCAAATTCATTAACATGATTATTACAATCCTCCCATAGAGTCCCAGAGGTTTCCATAAAGATATTCGAAGACGGTAGCATAAACTGATCAAGTTGACAATACTCACATTAATAGTTATATCAATTCCTTTTCTTTATAACCCTGTACCTGAAATGGGTAGTTAACTAAATAGGAATGATTTTGCATAAACTATTAAATAAAGTTATATTACATGCATATAAAGCTTATAAAAAATCCTAAAACAAGGGATATTGGATACTTTAACACCCCTTCCTACATGCAAACGAGACTGCAAACAACACATGCAATTGAAAAAAGGAGGCACGCAAGTAAAATAAACCTGAGGCGGAACTTGACTTTGTTACAAATGAAAGAAAGTACAATCCAAAACCATAAACTATTACATGGAGGGACACTACATGCATATAATGCTCATCCCGTAGATAAACAATGAAAGATAGTGTAATAAATTTTAAGTTGTCGATGGATCATCGAAGCAACTAGTGCCAAAATAGTTTTCAAGTCAGGCACACGCTTCTTCACATTGATCTTGATTATTGCGTCAATGAAGATTCCTCTTGTATGCAGGCAATAAGTTCAATCAAAAGACATAAAAACATGAAGCAAAGTTGAACAGACTTAACAGAAATTATGGCAAGCTCGCATACATTTAACTGAATTTCACTTTTATAAGTATTCCATATTGATCAAAGTCCGAGCCATGCTCATCTGGACAATACCACTAAATAAGTGAGTATGTAATCAGTCCAGCATATTAAGAAAACCAGCGCTATAATCACACGCACCCAATGAAACCTCCCCAGCAACAGCCATCTCTTTGAAATTACGACCAAAACTTTCATTAATCTGTCTCACAATATTTCTCAAGGCAGGCAGCCAATAGTCCTGCAGATAGTTTCACATCAGAACTCCTACAGAGAAAATGAACTCATGTGGATGCTGGTAGTAGCAATCCTGTAGTTAACACATGCATCTTGGGAAAACCCAAATGATGACGGCGGAAATGGGAAAAGAAAATTATAATAACCAAACAACAATTACCCATAATGAAAAAAGAAAAAGGAAAGAAAAACAACACCGATACAATTGAAAAAATAATCATAGCAACAGTTAAATGCATGAAACAATGTTGCATTTGTCTCTAGTATTGATGACTAAATGCTCTCAACACTTGTGACCGGTGCCAAAATTTTACGTAGGCTTATATGGCAAAATGCCAAACACTTAAGCCCTCCACCTAGTAGTTGCACTTTTAGTTTGTAATTGGTAATATAGTAGATAAGCACAAAAAATACCACGAGACAAACTTCACAGGGAGAATGGAGCTCTCTTTTTCTTTTTTCATTGTATAATGTAGAAGAGATTGGCGCACAATTTGCTTAGGATGGAGTGGAGGAAAGCTATTAGCAATGCGAAGATGCAGAATTGATATGAGCCTGACTGTCCTTTTTAGTCCTTTCTCCCTATGGATATTTATACACATATTTTTTTATATAATTATTTCTTTTCACCTCAATCGTTCTTGCTTTTATTTTATTTATTTTTGAGTTCATCGACCACGGACCCCAACTAGATTGGAATAAAGGTGATGTTGATATTGATAATGCGGAAGAGCATGAAGGATTTGACACTCTAATATTCTAGTCCATTTATTTTGTACCTATATTTTTTTCAGCCAGCATCACAGGAACCAAACAGTGAATGGCTCCTTACTGAAATTTCAATCCTAGAAGGAAAATCCATAGAACCAAACAAAACTGTCTTCTATATTATTTCTACTTGGATCATGAAACCAAGAAAGAGTTGACCCACCATTGCTTCTCTTTTCAAGTAAATTAGGTTTTCACCCAAAACTACATTATTTGGAGACTGCAAACATTAATTGCACAATTTACAACGAACTCAAAAGCATAGGCATCATCAGTATATATGTAGAATTATCAACTAAGTATAACATAGTAAATTTGGTCCAGGCTTTCTATTTACCCTATCACATGACTTACTATGGTCGAAAATTTGCCTTTCATTTGTTAATACGCACAACGAAGCAAGTAATTGCAAAAACTTAAGATGGCAAATCTTATAGTGATATGTGACGATTGGGCCAAGTTTTAGCATTAACGAGAAAGATATCATTGCATTAATTTAGCCACGTTGCCTTAATAGTATGGCAAAAACTTAAGATGGCAAATCTTATAGTGATATATGCGACGATTGAGCCAAGTTTTAGCATTAACTAGAAAGATATCATTGCATTAATTTAGCCACGTTGCCTTAATAGTAAATGTTACGATACAGTACCAAGAGCTTATTTTGCATGAAACCTTCCTAGATGCATAACTGAATGGAAAACAGCAATATCTAGCAAGCCCATGCTCAAATTTGGCAACAAATCTACTGATCATATATGCCAACTTGTACATTCAGATAAAACAGTAGATGTCATACATACATCAATCAACATCACCTTTATCCCAATCAAGTTAGAGTCGGCGGTCGATTAACCCAAAAATAAATAAAATAAAAGCAAGACCAATTGAGGGAAAAAGAAATAATTATATAAAAAAAATACAAATAAATAAATAAATAAAATAAAATAAAAGCAAGACCGATTGAGGTCATACATACATAGTGAAGATAAATGTATATACAGGCGTGCTACATATTTAGCATTTCAGCTTTGAGACTACTAGTCTAGTTAACCCATCCAGAAACAACTTCAAGCAACAACTAAAGCCCTCACCTTAAGGGCATTTATTTCTGCTAAACATCTCGTCAGTTCCCTTTCATCAGCTTCATGTTTCCTCGCAATAGCCTCTATCTGTAAATTAAGTGAATTTAATGCTGAAGTAGCATATGTTTGATACTAATGAAACGGCAAGAAAGAGCAAGAGTTGCCTGACGCCGACGATCCTCATATTCTGCCAATATATTGGGGTTTAGAAAGAGAATCGAATTCGCTTGAGAAATATTATCTTGTATAGCAGCCTCAAGTTCCTCGACAGTAGTTGGCATCTGCTCATAAATCCACGTACCGTCAGGCAAATATACCAATACTGCCAAGTGAAGTCCTTAGTTAATCTAAACCTAAAATGACAGCCTAAGCATTTGGGTGAAATTACAAAAGAAATAAAGCAAGCACCAACCTCAAGGAATGCCTTTTCAAGTTCTGGAGTAATCACTGTGACTGATTCTGCCTGCTGCTTCGCAGCAACTAGCTGTTGCCGAAGATCTTCTACCTCCTTCTTACCTGATGGTAAAGCAAATTCCAAGATTGCCAGAGTAAACACATTTAAACTGAGATTAGAATGATTGGTCGAGTAAACAGAGCCACTTGCAAAACATTGTAACCATCTACATGAGGTTAAGAATTCTTTTTCAAGAAGTCCAGTTTATATTTTGCATTAACAGAATACCTATATGTATCTTTCATTTACATCCCTCAAGATGATACTGAGATAGTAAGAAACCTTTTGTGATCTCTTTTTACTTTTACATGTTTGTCTTTTATATGTTGTGTGTTATCTGCTACAATAGTTTCTGACATTTCTCAAGATAGCATGCAACATGTTGTTAATACCCCTTTTATGTTTAACTCCCAGGTAGTGCGCAGGTCTACTACTAGTTTGATGAGGGCAAATACATTAAAAAAGCACTTCAATCAAAAGAAATAAAATCACAGAACACTCACAATACTCATGGTGCAGTGACGCTTGCAGTGCAAACTTCTCATGCTCCTTGAGACTGATTTCCATTTCTCTAATCTAAACAAATAGAACAGGAAATACTAAGAAGTAAGATTTAAGATGATGTTAGCCCAAAAAAAGAAAACTATCCATGACAGATTAAAGATGATTAGCCAAAAAAATGATCCTGGTGTACAAACCAAAAAGAGAATAGAAACGAAACTCCTTGAGAGGTGAGACTTGAAAGCCAAAGATGGAAGAGACACAGTTATGGGAGCTTGAAATATACTAGGAGTCTTCTAAAGATGAAAAGCAAAACCAACACTATTGAATCACTTCATTGTGGGTCATCCTTTATCCCTGCCCTGAGCATGCAAAATGACTGCTGTGAAAATGCACATGAAAAACTGAAAACTTGACTAGTGACCAGCTAAGTTTTCGGCCAAGAATTTAAACGGAACCATGCAATAGCAATCCTCTCCTTTAATATATAAATGAAAATGTATTCCCGAATTACTCTTACATGAGATATATTCAACAGCAATACTCAGTTAAAACAAAACTGAAATAACATCACTTGGTACAACACTATCTTTTGTTACAAGCACCAGTGGATGCAACACTATGAGATGGAAAAGTCAGTACAAGAACTCAATAATCGTTTCAAGAACTCCAAAGCGAGCCGCACTCCAAAAATTCTTGGGAAGATCAGAAACAATGGAAGAATTTCAACACTGAAACAATTGAATAATGGTTCTCAGCATTCCCAAGACAAATTGCCGAAGTTGAGAAAGAGCCTCCAGTATTGTTCAGACAAATCACGGTGGAGAAATAATTTATGAGTAGATTCATGCTTTGCACAAACAACACTAGTCTACTGAGATAAACTTCCACTTGAGACAGAGGAGATTTTTATTTCAAGTCCTTCCAGCAGAAGGAGATCTCAGTTGGCACATTTGCAAGCCGTTTAGCTTAAGCAGAAAACGGCTGGAGGGATAACAAAGAAGTTCCAATAGCTAGGTAATAAGAATTAAAAGGGAAAACTTCACTCTTTAGAAAGGTTCAGCTTATCTTCCCACATATCCTCTAATTATAGCATTAGAAAGGGACAAAAAGAAAGAACAAACTGAATCATGTTCCAATGATTAAGACGGGACACCATTTAACGGAGGGTTAAACAAGAAGGGAACCAAGAATCATGAGGGGAATCAACACAAGAAATGTCATTGAGCATTAAACTCTACAACCATTACCAACATCGAACTAATGGATTATGGTATCCTGGCCTTTTTGAATGTGCATCCGTATGCCACGACCAGATCGGCGAGGCAATTTCAGGATTCTCAATGAACTTATGCAGAAGAGGAATGAAGGTGGGAATAAAAAATGACGTAAGAGAGCAAACCCAATCCAAAAAAGCAAAAAAGGAAAATTCACATCTTTGACTGCTAGAGCTACCTTAGCGATAATTTGAGAAGGATGCTAGTCTGACATATTAGAAAAATAAGGAAATATTCTCCGAAAACCTACTACGAGTCATATGAGATTGAAATATATTTCCTCCAACTTGAGGTATCTTCAAATGGTTAACAAGACAAAACCTGCGTCTGATGAAGGTCAATACCTAGTAACATTTTATACACCATGAAGAACGACTCTGCTTAAAAGCATATAGATCATAGAAATAAATGAAACTAAAAATAGCTAATGATCAAGATAAGTGGGATCCACTTAAGCTTGTTGAGAATAACTACTGAAACATGCCGTGCAACAGACTATTGGCATTTTCTTTGGCACCAAGTCAACAATATTTGATGGATAAAGTGGGAGCAGAAAACACAAAGGAATGGAAATAAGGCCATTGATATGAAGCTCCAGATAAATGTATTAGCGTTACCATTCTTAAATCATCATACAGGACCTCACTACGGTCTCTCTAGCTTCATTTCCGGTTTTCTTCCCCTTCAATTCACAGAATGTGAAAGAAAGACATGGATTTGTCCTGGGTAAGCAAAAGAAACGACGCATCGTATAGCTATGGCATGGCAAGTACCTTTGCATCAAACTCAATAGAAGCCATATGTTTATCAGCAAAGCTCCGTTTGTAAGAAAAGGCCTCACCAAGTAATTCCTGCAGAGTGTAAACAGCAACTAAGAATCTGAAATGCCTAAGAAAATGGGTCAGGCTAGATATCAACGTTTTGAGGAAATTCTGGCACAAAAGAATAACAAAATATATTGCAGAGGTAATATTAAAAAGGTAAACGAAGCACAGAGCTGGAGCTTAAAGGCCGCTCTAGACCTTCACACGAAGTGCACATTTATGCCGCTCTAGACCTTCACACGAAGTGCACATTTATATCGCTCAGCGTTAAATCCAGCAGCCTGATCAGCAAGACTTTTCACGATAGTATCCAGGTCATCCTCCTCTTGCAGAGAAGCCAACTTCTTTTTCCTTTGATCTAAAATTGGTTAATGAAACAACCATCAAGATCACGAGCCAAACAAATAACAACGAGATATATATATATATATATATATTCTTAATACGGATTGCTAATTTCAACTTACCAACACGATTTACCATTTCTTGCTTCTTTATTTTGTGATGATTGATAGCATTGACTATCTCCTCCTACAAGATATTAACAGTAAATAGTCTTTCACTACTGGGTCGCAAATATTGTCCACTATCAAGTCTATCTGAAATTGGCACTCATATATCAAGAACCACTCCAATAAAGGAAACAATTGCACTTTTTTATAAAAATAACAAGTGTCGATGACAAACACAAACACAAAATGGAAGATCCATATTATATCTTTCTGCATACTCGCTGCTTGCGAAGCTTCGAAGCTTCATCCTCTATCTGTCTTATGTCAGACTGGAGTGGTTTCAGACTCTCCTCTAAACCATTAATACGATCTTCAAGTTCCTTTTTCCTGGAACGCAACCTTTCTATTTCCCCAGCATCAGAACCTACGCAAATGGTATGGAGACAAAATTTAGCAAGCATAATCCGACAAAGATAAGATACAGGTATATGAAGGTCTCTAGGATACATACCACACAAGAGAAGACGCGAACGACCAACTGGCTCCACACTCCCTGAAACATGATTACCATATCTAGACCTTGACCACCTGTAGTGATTATCTGGAGTCCAAAAATCTAAAACTCCCAACTTTGAAACCTGTTGAAATGGCTGAATATTCTGTAATTTAATACCTAAAGTAGGCTTCTTACCTAATTTAGGTGTATCTATACCTAACTTAGGTTCCCTACCTAACTTAGGTGTATCTATACCTAAATTAGGTCTCTTACCTAACTAGATTAGGTTTCTTACCTAACTTAAGGTTTCTTTCTCTTGTATATATATTCACTTTGTAAGAACCCAATACATTGAAGAAAATATAGATTCTTTCTTCATGGTATCAGAGCTTTAGGCTCATTTTTCTGGGATAGTGTTGCAGTTGCAGCCTTCATTGCTGCAATAATCCTTCAATCAGAGCCTTCATTGCTAGATTATTTTCACAGCCGTGCCTTCATTGCTGGTTCTACTTTTTGCAGCCTCCATTGTTGCATTAATCTTTCAATCACAGCCTTCATTGCTGGATTATTTTCACAACCGTCATTGTTGTGATCCCTTTAGCTATATTTTTTCCCACTTCAAGCTTGTCTAACTTTTTGCCCTAAAACCTCAGTCACTTGAAGCCTTCGTTGCTTCCGTTTTGCTATTCCTTTAAAGTGAAGAGGAAGAATGGATGCTTCAAAGCCTACATGGAAGGATAACCGAAATAGTATGTGGTGTACCCACTGTAAGAGGCCAAGGCATACAAAAGAGCGGTGCTGGAAACTGAATGGCAAACCAACAACATCTATTGCCCAAAAAGGTAGTAATGCAAGTGCTCTTTCTGGATTCTCTACTGCTGCACCTTGGATTATTGATTCAGGTGCCTCTGACCACATGACAAGTCTTCACTACCTATTCAAATCCTATTTTCCTTGTCCAGGTAATCAAAAAATTCGAATAGCCGATGGTAGTTTCTCACCCATTGCAGGGAAAGGCTCTATAAAAATTTCAGATTCTATAGACCTTCTGAATGTCCTACATGTTCCTAAACTTACTTGTAACCTTTTGTCAGTTAGCAAATTGTCTAAAGATTCTAATTGTCGTGTCATTTTCTTTGACTCCTATTGTGAATTTCAGGAGAATGTTTCGGGGAAGACGATTGGCAGTGCTAGAATGGTTGATGGTCTCTACTACTTTGATGAGTTCGTCTTCGATTAAAAAGCTCAGGCATGCAGTACTTCTTGTTCATCTCCTGTCCAAGAACAGATTTTACTTTGGCATAATAGGCTAGGACATCCAAGTTTTGAATATTTAAGACATTTGTTCCCGTCTTTATTTAAAGGTGTAGTTATGTCATCACTTCATTGTGAAAGTTGCCTTCTTTCTAAAAGTACTCGAGTCCCTTATACTACAAATCCTTATCGTGCATCCAAACCTTTTTACTTAATTCATAGTGATGTTTGGGGTCCCTCACCTATCACTACTATGACCGGAAAAAGATGGTTTGTGACTTTCATTGATGATCACACACGCTTGACCTGGGTCTATATGATGAGTGCCAAGTCTGAGGTTGAGAAATTGTTCAAGGATTTTTATCACATGGTTGCAAATCACTTTCAAGCTCAAATCAGCATTTTGCGGACTGACAATGGCACAGAATTTTTCAATCAGTGTTTGGGGGCATTTTTGAGGGAAAAAGGTGTACAACACCAATCCTCTTGTAGGGACACACCCCAACAAAATGGTATTGCTGAAAGAAAAAACAGACACCTTCTTGAAGTAGCTCGTACTCTAATGTTTTCTATGAATGTTCCTAAGTACTTATGGGGTGAGGCTGTATTGACTGCATCATATTTAATAAATCGGATGCCTACTCGGGTTCTTCGATATATCACACCTTTAGAGTGTTTCAAAAAGGAATTTTCAACAGCCCGTATTCATTCAGATTTGCCTTTAAATGTATTTGGTTGTACTGTTTTTGTTCATTTACCTGCTCCCTTCCGGTCCAAGCTTGATCCTAGAGCTGTGAAGTGTGTTTTTATTGGATACTCTCCAACTCAAAAGGGCTACAAGTGCTATGATCCTCAAACAAAAAAAAATTACGTTAGCCTTGATGTCTCGTTTCTTGAACCACAACCTTTTTTCCCCAAAAAACTTCTTCAGGGGGAGCGGGATAATGAAGATAATTTTTTGGGACCATCTCTCCCTAATCCGGTCCCGATTTTGACTCAAACCGAATCTATTCTATCTCCTGTGTCAGCTGAATCTATTCTATCTCCTGTGTCAGTCCAAATACCTTTTCTGCCAAAAAGTATTAGATTCTGAGTTTCAGGTTTATTCTAGAAGAAAGACACTTCAAACGGCAAGAGACCATCTCATTCTCGAAACACACCAGTCTGAAGCCTCGAAAGATGACTCCTCTCATCCTTCCGGTAATTATGATCTCACTTTACCTTCAGTATCTTCTTCTGATTTGAATCCTTCTAACCTTGATATTCCTATAGCACTTCGAAAAGGGATAAGGTCTTGTACTCAGCACCCTATTGCAGATCATGTGTCCTACAAAAACCTATCACACAACTACAGAGCATTCATCGCAAATCTATCTCACATATCTGTCCCTAGAAACATTCAAGAAGCCTTGAATGATCCAAAGTGGAAAGTGGCAGTAGAGGAAGAGATAGGGGCACTTGAGAAAAATGGCACTTGGGAGTTAGTTGATTTACCAAAAGGGAAGAAGATAGTTGGCTGCAAATGGGTGTTTACAGTAAAGTGTAAAGCAGATGGAAGTGTTGAGAGGTACAAGGCCAGACTTGTGGCAAAGGGATTCACACAAACTCATGGAGTTGATTACCATGAGACATTTGCTCCAGTTGCCAAGGTAAATTCTATTCGGATTTTATTATCCTTGGCTGCTAACTTTAATTGGCCTTTATATCAGTTGGACGTCAAGAATGCTTTCTTGAATGGTGACTTAGAGGAAGAAGTCTTGATGGATATGCCACCTGGTTTTGAGGAAGAGGATGGCAAAAAAAGAGTTTGTAGACTAAAGAAAGCGTTGTATGGACTGAAGCAATCACCCAGAGCATGGTTTGAGCGGTTTGGGCATGTTATAAAGAAACTTGGCTACTGCCAAAGTCAAGGAGATCATACCCTGTTCTATAAACACTCAAAGGATGGTAAAAGTGCTATCTTGATTGTTTATGTAGATGACATAATATTAACCGGAGATGATATTAGTGAACTAGAAGATCTCAAAAGGAGTTTGGCCGCTGAGTTTGAAATTAAAGACTTGGGTACTTTGAAGTATTTTCTTGGTATAGAAATTGCAAGGTCTAAGGAGGGAATATTTGTTAATCAACGCAAATATGTGCTCGATTTGCTAAAAGAGACAGGTTTACTTGGGTGTAAAGCTGCAGATACACCTGTGGAACCCAACATGAAGCTAGAACCTGCAAAGAATGAAGAAGTAGTGGATCGAGAACGATATCAAAGATTGGTGGGGAGGCTGATTTACTTGTCTCACACACGGCCAGATATAGCCTTTGCAGTGAGCGTGGTAAGCCAGTTCATGCATTCACCAGGTCTAAAGCATTTTGAAGCTGTTTACAGGATCTTGCGATACTTGAAGGGATGTCCCGGAAAAGGTTTGATGTTCAAGAAGCAGGGACATCTACAGGTTGAAGTATATACTGATGCAGATTGGGCCGGGAGTATTTCAGATAGGAGGTCTACTTCTGGTTATTGCACTTTTGTTGGTGGTAATCTCGTTACTTGGAGGAGCAAGAAGCAGAATGTGGTGGCAAGGAGTAGTGCTGAAGCCGAATATCGATCTGTAGCTCTTGGTATGTGTGAGGTGATGTGGATTAAAAGGATTCTGGAAGAACTGAAACTTTCAGATTCCCAACCAATGAAGATCTACTGTGATAACAAAGCAGCAATTTCAATTGCACATAATCCGGTCCTCCATGATCGTACAAAACATGTGGAGGTGGATAAACATTTTATTAAAGAGAAGCTGGACAGTGGACAAGTGTGTATGCCATATATTCCAACAAATGAGCAGGTTGCTGATATACTTACGAAAGGGCTACATAAGAAGCAGTTTGACAGATTAATAAGCAAGCTGACGATGGATGATATTTTCAAGCCAGCTTGAGGGGGAGTGTTGAAATGGCTGAATATTCTGTAATTTAATACCTAAAGTAGGCTTCTTACCTAATTTAGGTGTATCTATACCTAACTTAGGTTCCCTACCTAACTTAGGTGTATCTATACCTAAATTAGGTCTCTTACCTAACTAGATTAGGTTTCTTACCTAACTTAGGTCTCTTACCTAACTAGATTAGGTTTCTTACCTAACTTAAGGTTTCTTTCTCTTGTATATATATTCACTTTGTAAGAACCCAATACATTGAAGAAAATATAGATTCTTTCTTCAAAACATCATCTGCCTTCTGATCAGTTTCTGCTGTACCAATGTACTGATGAACCAAGAACACAGTAGTTAGGCCGAATAAAAGGGATCTGTCCGTTACTTATTAACTGACACCCTGCTATTGAGTTTCTTTTCTTCATATTCCAAAACAGACTGCTGTGGAAGGCTTAAGCATACCGAGTATTCCAGACCAAATTGACTGATCATAACCTCCTTGACAGCATCAGGAGCATCAAAGACTTGGTCAAGCCGGGAACAGATGCCAAGCGCACGCAACTGCCGCACAGTCAAAACTACCGTGAATAATAGGAATGTCAATTACCTCAACCCCCCCCCCCCAAAAAAAAAAAAAAAGCAATAATAAATAATAAAAAAATCAACAACAACAAATGAAAAACGACCCAGGAAAAAACGAATTTCAGATTTCTCAACATTAAACTGGCCTTTCAGTTCGTACCTTCTCTGGAATATGAAGAGGTTCTTTATGACGACCACTTCTACCCACATAATTCAATACAGGAACATCAAATGGCCGGAGATTTTTTACAAGAAAGTCTCGATCCCCAGAATCTTGAGTTATGAAAGACTGAAATCAAGTAAGTACATTATCCAATGAGGTGAGAAATTCATTCAGTGATATATGCGCTTGTGCAGAAGAAATAATAATATAAGTGGGTGCAGAAAAATTACTGTAAAAAAGAATATGTGCTGAAGAAGCAATACAGCAGTATAATCTAACATTCTAAAAGGTAACCAACTATATTAAAACGTTGTTAAAGCAGATGAATAAAAGTCTCAAATCCATGCCCCAATTACCAATTCTCAGTTATTATCCTAGGAAAGCTACACTATGCGTCATTCTACAGCAGCAATACTCCAAATTTGTTATCTGAGAAAAGGATAAAATTGTGGAATTCTTCACCTGCCAATATGCTTCCTGCTCAAGACTTGCAAGGAAAAACACAACTCACTACTTATTGGGCAAAAGTTTCAACACAATCCACATGGACTTGGGCATATCCCCACTCCTATATAAACAAGTCTAGGATTTCTAAATTGACGAAGTATTGAAAATACAGGCTGTTAGAAAGTCCAACCCAAAAGCTTAAGCTATTAGGTGGAGGGAGACTACATGAATATAAAGAGCATACAACACTCATCCACAAGCAATGTGGGACAACAACAACAACTTCAACACCCCCTCTCACGTGCAAGCAATCTGCACGTGGAAATTAACTAATCGGGTGGGTTCACATACGCGGAAAGGAATAACACTGGCTCTGATACCATGTTAGAAAGTCCAACCCAAAAACTTAAGCTATTAGGTGGAGGGAGACTACATGAATATAAAGAGCATACAACACTCATCCACAAGCAATGTGGGACAACAACAACAACTTCAACACAGGCTAGCTTCCCGAGGGCTTAATTCTAAATAGTATGCTTCGAATTCCAAGTAGCATTTCCTTATTCCTGTCCCTTGCTGATTCTCAACTACGCTATAAATAGAGAGAATGCATCAGCCTAACAGCAGGCTCTGTAGTCAAAATAGAAATCCAGCCTTGATATGAAGCAATAGCTTCAACAAAGGCTTCATGATCCCAATAGTCTCATGGCAAGCATATGCAATCAACGAAGAACAATTGACTAACATACTCGTGCAGATTTTCATTAGTCAGATAAAAGGATCGAAGAAGGCCAAAATTGGGAGGGAACAAGTATAAATGAGGATCATATGTCCATTTAGTAGATAAAACGTCTAGATCTGGAAGTTGACCTCTCTGAGACTGCAAAATATAACAATTCCATGGCCTAGCAACAAGACAACTATGCTACTACTTCAATTTACCAGGTGTCGGATATGTTTATCAGAGCTTCAAGTGGAACTTAATAGCTGCTTTCCTTTCATGTCTTAATGACATAATCTGGCTCATTAAATTTTTCATATCACAAGTAAATCATCTGATAACTACAGACCTCAGGCCCACCAAATACATCTCCACAATTGAACTAGAAATAACCATTCCGCTGAAAAAGTCTGGATTTCATATTCAAGCCAGCTCGGTTCCTGAGAAAGGCAAATCACCAGCTCTTTCAAGTGCCTCACTATCACGTTCTTCAGATAGGCCTGTTGAAAAGTTGTAAAGTTGTTTGAAACTTTGTAATTCTATACCTAACTTAGGTGAGTCTATACCTAACTTAGGTGAGTCTACACCTAACTTAGGTTTCTTACCTAAACTTAGGTGAGTCAATACCTAAATTAGGTTTCTTGCCTAACTAGGGTCTCCTTTCTCTTGTATATATATTGACCTTGTAATTACTCAAGAATAAGAGAAAAAATACAGATTTTTCCTTCATGGTATCAGAGCTGAGTTTTTGAATCCAGCTCCCACTATGGTGAAAACGGCGATGACCGGTGCTCGTAAGGACACCAATTTAGGTGTCGAGCCAGAGAAAATTTCAACTGATTTCTCTGGCCAATCGGGCAATGATGGTCGCGCGTTCCAGGCGACAAATGAGGAAGAGCAAATAAAATCAGATTTGGTTCCATTCACAAAGGAACAATTAGAGCATCTGTACAAACTTCTTCAACCTCCACAACCTTCTTTAAATCCCTCTTGTTCTTTAGCCCATCAAGGTAATCATTTTTCTACTGCTTTCCTCATAGAAAATCCACACCAAAAAACTCCATGGATTCTTGATTCTGGAGCAACCGATCACATGACAGGTTGTTCAAAGCTCTTTTCCACCTATAATCCGTGTGCAGGGAATAAAAAAATAACTATTGCAGATGGTTCCCTTTCGGTTATAGCTGGATTAGGATCCATCAAGCTGTCCTCTGCCCTCACGCTTCATAATGTCCTTCATGTTCCAAAGCTATCTTGTAACTTGCTGTCCATTAGTAAAATAACTTCTGATCAAAAGTGTCGAGCTAATTTTTTCTCATCTCATTGTGAGTTTCAGGACTTGACCTCGGGGAGGATGATTGGCAGTGCTAGAGAGAGTGGAGGACTCTATTTCTTTGAAGATGGAACAAGCTCGGCTAGACAAGTTCAGGGTAGTTGTTTCGAATCTGTTACTGTTTATAAGGATGATGATATTATGTTATGGCATTATAGGCTTGGTCATCCAAATTTTCAATATTTGAAATTCTTGTTCCCAAGGTTGTTTTTGAATAAAAGTCCATCTTCATTTCAGTGTGAATTCTGTGAATTAGCCAAACATCATCGAACTAATTTTCCCTCTCAAATCTACAAGTCGTCTAAACCATTCTCTTTAATTCATAGTGATGTTTGGGGACCATCTCGGATTCCTACACCCTCAGGAAAGAAATGGTTTGTCACATTTATTGATGATCATACGAGAGCAAGTTGGGTGTACTTGTTAAAAGAGAAATCTGATGTAAAATCTGTTTTTAAAAACTTTTACACCATGATACAAACACAATTTCAAGTGCAAATCCAGATTTTCAGGAGTGACAATGGGAGAGAATACTTCAATAAAATTCTGGGACATTTTTTCTTGGAAAAAGGAATTATGCATCAAAGTTCTTGTCCTGACACGCCTCAGCAAAATGGGGTGGCAGAGAGGAAGAATAAACACCTTTTAGAAGTAACTAGAGCTCTACTCTTCACCACTAAAGTTCCCACATACCTATGGGGTGAAGCTCTTCTTACATCTACATACCTTATCAATAGAATGCCCTCTAGAGTGCTAAAGTTCCAAACACCCCTGAAAGTCCTTCAAAGTACCTATCCAACCTCTAGATTTACTGCAGCCTTGCCTTTAAAACTATTTGGTTGTACCTCTTTTGTACACATCCATGATAGAAATCGGGGCAAACTTGATCCTAGAGCAAAAAAATGTGTGTTTGTTGGTTATGCACCGAACCAAAAAGGGTATAAATGCTTTGATCCAATTTCCAAAAAAATGTTTGTCACCATGGATGTCACCTTTTTCGAATTAACACCTTTTTTTGGAGCTCATCTTCAGGGGGGGAAAGAAAGTGTAGATTCGCACAACTCCATTATTGAGTCTTTTCGTCTTGCAGAATCTGAAAATCCTCTTCCAGCAACTCTTATACCTAATTTTGAACCAAATAATGGAAGTTCGGGTCTACCTATTTTGGCATCTCATCCTACTTGTGAGAGTAACAGGTGCGAAACTAGTACCAAGAATGCTGAACTTCCATCTTATGCTCAAGTCTACACGAGAAGAAACAAAACTCAAAGAAATGAGTCTTCTGCTCCTTTAGGGTGCCATGAGTCCGAACCAGGACATGACCAAAACTCCATACAATCATCAGGTAATGCTCCAACTCAATCTGTCCAACCTGATAGTCAACAAAATGATGAGCCTACTGATGAACTTGACATACCTATTGCTATTCGGAAAGGAGTTAGGTCTTGTACCAAACATCCTATGTCTCATTATATGTCTTACGAAAATCTCTCACCCAATTTTCGTGCTTTTACCTCAACCTTGTCTTGTGTGGAGATTCCCAAAACTGTGCAAGATGCTCTACAAGTTTCTGAGTGGAAGGAAGCAATTCTTGAAGAGATGAAAGCTCTTGAAAAAAATGGAACATGGGATATGGTGGATCTACCCAAAGGAAAGTCCACGGTTAGATGCAAATGGGTATTCACAACCAAGCATAGGGCTGATGGGTCTCTTGAAAGGTATAAAGCTCGTTTGGTTGCCAAAGGATTCACGCAGACTTATGGCATCGATTACTTTGAGACTTTCGCTCCAGTTGCTAAGCTAAACACTATCAGAGTGCTCCTATCACTTGCAGCCAATCTTGATTGGCCTCTGCAACAACTAGATGTGAAGAATGCATTTTTGAACGGAGATTTGGAGGAAGAAGTATACATGGACTTCCCCCCAGGCTTTGACAAAAAGTTTGGGTCAAAGGTTTGTAAATTGAAGAAGTCACTATATGGACTGAAACAGTCACCAAGGGCCTGGTTTGAGAAGTTCACTCAGTCTGTGAAGAAACAAGGGTATGATCAAGGACATGCTGATCATACCATGTTTGTGAAGCATTCTCGTGATGGGAAGGTTGCAATTCTGATAGTATATGTTGATGACATTATTCTCACTGGGAATGATATTGCCGAGATGAACAGGTTGAAAGAATGTCTTGCTTCTGAATTTGAGATCAAGGACCTGGGAACTCTAAGGTATTTCCTTGGAATGGAGGTGGCTCGATCAAAGAAGGGAATTGTAGTTTCACAAAGGAAATATGTCCTGGTTCTTCTAAAGGAGACTGGAATGAGTGGTTGTAGACCAACAGATACTCCAATAGATCCAAATCAGAAATTTGGAGACGACAAAGATGAGGTTCCTGTTGATACATCGAGATATCAGAAACTTGTAGGAAAAGTAATCTATTTGTCGCATACTCGGCCAGATATTGCCTTTGCTGTGAGTATGGTAAGCCAATTTATGCATTCTCCCTATGAAAGACATCTTGAGGCTGTGTATAGGATCTTGAGATACTTAAAGAGCACACCTGGAAATGGCCTGCTATTCAAAAAGTCTACTCAAGAAGAAATTGAAGCATACATAGATGCAGACTGGGCAGGGTCAATTACTGACAGAAGGTCGACTTCAGGATATTGTACTTATGTCTGGGGGAACTTAGTTACTTGGCGAAGTAAAAAGCAGAATGTGGTAGCCCGAAGTAGTGCAGAAGCTGAGTATCGAGCAATGGCCCATGGAGTTTGTGAGATGTTGTGGCTAACACGAGTGCTAGAAGAACTTCGAGTACCAGTGAAACTGCCTATGAAGCTGTACTGTGACAACAAGGCTGCAATCAATATTGCACATAATCCAGTACAACATGACAGAACTAAGCATGTTGAGATCGATAGACACTTTATCAAAGAGAAGATTGATGCAAGAGCTATTTGTATGCCATTTGTGCCAACAACGCAACAAACAGCTGACATTCTTACGAAGGGACTGTTCAGACCTAACTTCGAGCATCTCATCGGCAAGTTGGGCATGATAGATATTTACGCACCAACTTGAGGGGGGGTGTTGAAAAGTTGTAAAGTTGTTTGAAACTTTGTAATTCTATACCTAACTTAGGTGAGTCTATACCTAACTTAGGTGAGTCTACACCTAACTTAGGTTTCTTACCTAAACTTAGGTGAGTCAATACCTAAATTAGGTTTCTTGCCTAACTAGGGCCTCCTTTCTCTTGTATATATATTGACCTTGTAATTACTCAAGAATAAGAGAAAAAATACAGATTTTTCCTTCAAGGCCACTATACAGAGGCCAGACATAGGAGGGCCACGTCAATCAGCCAAAGGAAAGATAGCATCTACCAGGCACTATGCAAGTAGATAAAGGGACACATGGGCCAAACTTTGCAATGGTTTGAGATGCCATGAGTCTTTGATAAGAGAAGGCATTTGCTTTTGCAACAGAAGCTAGTCAATAAATCTCCTGAACTTTCTAAACTCTGCTAAGCAAAAACTGTCACTAGGAATGATGACCTAGAAATGAAAACCTACTAAACAAAAATGTAATCAAGACTAACTCAGAGTGGAAAGGAACAAAATGTCACAAAATAACATCAAATGGTACACTGATCACATGTACCTTCCACATGTAATAAGGGATGTGGCCTTCTAAGTAACTAGCATGGTCCCTGTCCGAAACATTAACCTGATTTTACAGTGCAAAAGAGTTAACAGTGAATTGAAGGCAATAACTATCAGATGCGAAATTGAATTTACTGAATTACTTGAGTACCTCAAGTAGCACAGGACCATACACCTCCTTATTCAATGCAGATCGATGTTCTTGCAACCATTGATAAGCTTCATATATTTTCTCAGTTCCAGAATTTTTTAGCGCATATAGAAGTTTGCTCTTTGTACTCTCCATATCCTTCAACCTACAAAAGATGCAAGTGAAATACTGACATTTTTCCCAATTTAAATAGGGGCAAAATTAGCCATCTTTTACAGGATTAAAGTGCATTTCTATTACACCTGTCTAAACAATGCTGCAACGACATTTTAAGTTGACCCAAGATTCTTTCCTGGTCTGACTTCCTATGCCTCATGTTCCTCTCAGAATCTTCTATTTCTAGGATAGAAGCACGTAACTTGCTCTGAAGAACAACAAACAAAGTATCAAGAGAAAAAGGATAGACGATGAATAAAGCTTGCAAGTTAATAAAATTCCAACAGTACTATGTACTGTTGATGTTTTTTTAATAAGATTGGCTATTTAACAAGATTTATGTGACTATGGCATATAAGGAAGCTGTGTCATGAGTGTAATTGGATTTCTTTCAAGAGGCACTGCAGGTGTTTTTTGCAATATGCTATTTATTCAAGCTCCATACGATTTCAGCTGTCGGTGGCTCGTATGCAGTCAAATTTTTAAGTTCTGATTCAGCAGCAGCAAGTTCCTCCTTTGCTCTTACGATTCTTTGCTGCCGAGATGCTTCTTGCTTCCTCAAATCCTGGATTTCCTTGTACTTTCCCTGTGCTTGCACCTCCTAAAACATGAAAATATGTTCGGAAAAAATGGAAAATTTCAACTAAGAAAGTGAATCACTACAAATTCCTTACACAGTAAGAAATACAAATATAGCCACTATACCAACTGGGTTTCTTTCTCCATAATTTCCATTCGTCTCTTGGCGTTGTCACTTATAAGACTGCCGACTTTTTTACATTTAGCTTCCAGTGCCACTTTATCCCTCTTTTGTTTCCTATATCCAGTTAATACATCAGCCAACAATTAAGGTTTCAAAACAGCAAGGGAACACAGCAAATCAGGAGTTCACTTTAAGCTTAAATCTCTGACCAAAGAACAATTTTAACTTAACTCTAACTGCCAACAAAGAGAAGACATCGAGCTGCTATTCCTCCAACAATTTTTATATTAGGAGGGAGAGAAACTTGAGGTTATTTTCCAGTCTAGAGTCTCATTTCTTTGATGTAAAAAAAAAGATGTTTACGCGTTTTGAATAGTTTGTTAGACTTTGTAGACTCTTTCTGTATAACTTTTCTAGAAGGGCGGTACTCCCTTGGTATCTCTCTTAGATTAAATTCTCTATTTCCATAAAAAAGAGAAAAAAATTCTTTTGCCCATACACATTTTGAACATCAAAATTATTCATCGACCTAAAAAATGGAGAAGCCACACAATGGAAGTCAATCTTCCTCAGCTTGGGAAAACTAAATCCATTGCTCAATAAAATCCAAAGTCATCATCATGCAAAATTTGCAATCAACATGAGCCACCAAAGTATAAAATAAGAATGAAAGCGACATGCATACATACACCGGTATCTTCTACTTCATTATATTTTAATCAAAATTGCAGTTGGTAAGATAAAGCACAATAACTAGAGATATAAGTTCGATTAACATAACATTAGAAATACTATGAAAAAATGCTTGAAAGCATACCACCACAAGACGCAACCATGATATAACAATTCTACGACAGCAAACCATAGCAAATCTCATTCCGATTTCTGTAGTGTGGCTTTAGCATACTAACATTAAGAAATGTCATCATCACTACAATTTGCATATTTTCTTATATATAGGCCTCCTCAATTATAAAGATCTAGAATTCTTAAAAGAAAATAGATCATGGGCTGTGAGAGAGACAACGGTCATCTCTTGCGAGCAAGCATTTGGGAGAGAAAATCTCATAGATAGACCAACTGCCAAAGATATCCATAAATAACAAGGATGATGTTGCAGAAGCCCAGTGACATCTCAAAGCGCACAATCAACTGCTACAATTGCCTTGAACATAAGCAAAGTGGCACCATGGTGATGCCCAAACTGGAAATATATACAAATACTCGGACATTACGTGAGCTTAAGGGAAAATAATACAGGACAGCAATAAACCATTGATACTTTATATGATTGGGAGGTGAAACACCAACAGGTGCAGAAAATCAGTAGCAAACATGAGAATGACTAATTAGATGTACTGAAACTCGAGAAAAGAGAAAAGACTGGATTAGAAATGAAACTTTTCAAGGAAAAGTTGGTGTCCACCTACTAAGAATAAGAAAAGAGAACCTCATTTTAGATGGTTTGGTGGTCCCATGAAATGATGACCTCCCGATGCTCCACTGATGATATAATCATTGGATGGAGCTTAGGAGAAGAGAGATAAAGGAAAAAAAAGACGTGGAATTCGACAATAAGGAAATATATAGAGCACTTGGAACTTTCAGAAGACTATACACAGAAATGAACCAAAAGGATTCACATAACCGACTCCACCTAGTGACATAATGCTTATCTTGCTAGTTGTTCAAATATATGCAACTTCCTACACACACGTAACAACAACCAAGGCTTTTCCAATGTAGGTAGGACTAGTTACTTGGATCCTCTATTTCATCTTGCAACCTTCCAATACACACACACACATATATCACAAGCTCGTGTGGACAGTGAATACATGTCCATTCTGCAAAAACAGACACAGATACAGGTACAAATAATAGAACAAATAACATATCCTCCACATCTATTAGGCATTAGCACACTCACAGATCAAGTCACATACTCAATGGGCTCTTCAAAATCATTTAAAGTCTTTGCAGCTTCATTAAATTTGTTCTTTGCCTCATTTTCCAGCTCTTTAGCCTTAATATATTCAGCTTTTTTCATATCATACTTAAGCCATGGCAACTTCTTCTTCATCACCTTAGCCTGCAAATGATCAACAAAAGTATGTAAACATAGCAATTTGGAACAAAATCAACAAAAAAAGGACACAAACCTTTTCTAGCAGTGCTTCCCTTTGTCGTACACGCTTAACATCTTTCTCTTGTTCAGCATTAAGGCACTTCAACTGATCCAGTGTTTCTCCATTTCTCTCAACAGACTAAAACAAAGTGGAAGAATTTGGGAAGTTTGGTTATTTCAGAAACTTCGCACATCATTGATAGGAGGGAGAAACAGAAAAAGTATAAAACGGACCCGCTCGATAATCTTCAAGTCATGACTCTTCTGAATAAGAGAGTCATGCTGGATAGGAAGCTGAGGATCACCAACAGCCTTCTCCGTCTCTTTCAGAAGTTGCACAGGAGTCAACTTGGCAAATTCACAGACCCTGTCTTGTGGTAGAAACTACATAACCAACAGCCATGCACCAAAGAAAAAAGGATGGAGTAAACCATCCAAGAAAAGAGATTAGTTGATTATGAAAGTTGCAAGCGAGAGACTTACCTGATAACAACCTGTTTCATAATTCATTGTTGTATTATATATAAATAAGCTATATGCAATGCGCCAGCAAAAGACAATAAAAAAGCAACATATTGACCAAAAACATAAAAAGGAGGATGTTATAAGAACAAAGCACAAGCCAACATTACATATTCCTCGTACAAACAATCAACTAATTTAGATGTAGAACTGCATGCATTAAACTAGAGAACAATAAAATAGTGGTACCTCAATAAAAATACACATAGATTTGCATTTTTAACAATATCTTCTGTACGAGTTCTACGGGAGCACATAAGCAGCAGGCTTCCCGAAAACAGAACAGAGCCAGACAATGGTGATATCATAAAGGAAGGGCAAGTTGGCTGCAAAGATTTCTATAACGAAAGCGAAGCAATACCCATAATTCTAGCTACAAAAAAATTAATAAAATCACCAGAATTCATTTTCGAGAAAGTTCGCCCCACAATTATTTGTGTGCAAGGCTCCCACTTCATCAATTTTACGTGCAGTTCACAATTTGGTTTGCACGTGAAAGGGAGTATTAAGGCATCTCACATCTCTTGTCTATGGAGTTTCAATAAACCTTATATTTCTATGTTCTCCCTCCACCTATCAGCTTAAACTTTTGAGTTGGACTTTCTTAACATCGTTCAATATAAGAATTTCATTCATCAACCAAAGAATGAGAAGAGTTAGACATATGATAGCCACAATATGATATCTTAAGACTAAAATTAGTTTGGCTTCAAGGATATTTATGCAGAATCAAGCTAGACCGCAAGTTTAGCTTCAACTAATTTATAGAAAGCATCAAAATTGGTTTTCAAGACAGCAAGTCTGATTTATTGTGCCAAAAGATGTGAAAAGACCGTTTGCTACGTAGCAATATTCTAAGGGGGAAAGGTGAACCTTCTCTTTCATCACCTTATTGTGGTACAACTAGCTTCAAAGAATATGACCTTTTAAAGCTTAGGTTAAACCTAAGATGCTTAAGAAATTTATAATTAGATGTGAGACTACTGCCTATTTAGGAAAGATTACTTGTCTTCCTTCTTTTACAAAATTCCCCCATTCATCTTAGAATTCACCATGCATACACCATGTTTACTTGGTTTCTTCTGTCAAAATACCACATAGCAATCTAATTACATAAAGAAAAAGCAAAAGAACATTAGTCCGAATATAGAGCACCCTTAATGCTAAAACCAAACTTACTTGAGTTAAATTGTTGACTTGAATGTTAAATCTTTGAGTAACAGCGAGTATCTCTTTCTTGGGAACTGCTTTGCCTGAAACACGGCATGTATCAGTAAGTAGACAGCATATCTACTATGCATTGCCAACAAAAATGGTCTGATAACAACCAAAATGGGTGATGACAGTCAGTCTCATAATGTCAATTTGCCACGCCAATAAAACTAGAAAACATATATCTCAAAAGACAACTCCACCAGCACTATGCACATATGTGGAATTATGGTGGCTGTCTACTTCATATAAGCCTCCATATCTCAACTAAACATGATCATCGGGAAACAAAATGCTAAATGGTGAATGCGGTGGAACAAACCCAAGTTCCATTGCATGTCAAGCATTAGATGTCTTACCATTAAACAACCACTCGGAATTGTTCTGAGTACTTATTTTACGTGTGATGATAATATGCTCCTCCTCCGTCTCCCCTCTCAAGGAAATTTTAATGTATCCATTATCCTCTCCGCGCTTCACATATGCTCCAACACTTGTTGCTCTTCCAAGTAGCTGCAAGTAACATATAATTCTGAACAGATTATAGATGCACTTGTGCATGGTGCACCTGCACACACGCTCGCATACGCAAACAGACACCAGCATGCATGGACTCACACAATATGTAACAAGCTAAAAAGTGATCAAGTCCCGAAGATAACTAACCGAAGGGTCGCCTCCAAGACCTAAAGCAATGGCACATACAATAGAACTCTTCCCAGAACCGTTTGGACCAATCACAAGGTTTAATCTTGAGCATGGTTTGCATTTCAAGTAATCAAAAGTCATAAAATTACGAAGTTCAATCTCAATAATATTCCCGGGCAAGTAATCATCTTCTCCCCTGAAAGAAAAGTTCAAAAACATAATTAACTCTCTGGAATTGCAGAATACGCCATCAATTTGGAAAATGACAAAGAAGGAAAAAGGTATCCTTGGTGTGTAAAAAAGGATGCAGCTTAGTAGGAAGACTACATTCCCATAACTAATTCCAATCATGCATCCAGTCAGCAGACAAAGCTTACTGCTATCTGAGATATTTGGATTGGCTGTTTGACAAGAACTTCACATAGCTTCCGTGCACAGACCTGACATCGCTTCACGGAAGCCTACGTCCCACTAGGCCTAAGTTAATTTTTTTTTATTACAAAAGCTTAATCACCATGTTGGCTCACAAACCTCCACTCTGGATGTCGTCTAACCTTACCATTTATTTCTTTTCCTTTCTCGGGGCAAGTCACCCATTCAATCCACTAGTTTAATCTTTGACAGAATTACCTACTTGTCCGCCCAATCAACCGATCAAATCATCTACTCTCAGCAATTTCAAACTCTGTTTTTGGATTGTGAATCTAGCTGGGGACATCACACCCCAAAATTCTGTTAGTTAGAAGATATTAGTCGGCTGCTTTTGACTTCCTTCAAAAAGCATTCGTATAAGATGATGATGATTTCCAAGAAAACATCTTCAAGTAGCGCGAATTTAGCACCACCCCATTTGGTTGATCCGGCCATCACCAACAAAGAAAGGGACAAAAGAAAAAGAAAAAGATCGGCTCCAGTCCTGGTTCTTGTGGCGGCAATTCTTGAAGGACGGGATTTAGGAGGACGACGGAACGAATACGAACAAGCACAAAAAGCTCCACAAACAAGCACAAAAAGCTCCACAGAGAGAAGGGAGGGATAAGAACGCGGACCTGACGATCTTGGGGCGTTTAGCGAGAGGCTCGGCCATTAGTCGCTTCGCACTCGTTGAACGGCTTTGAACTTGAGAGGCTGGGGCGTCGGTGAAACCCCTAGGGAATGCGGATCAAACCACGGCGATTAGCGAGCTAGGGCTTTCCGGAGAGAGGCGAAGCATCCCCAGGGATTGGAGATGGACAAGCAAGAATTGGCGCGAAACGAGAGAGGTGCCACTGCCGTTCTTGTACGGCGCAGCGTCCCAGGAGCGACGTGACGTGACGTGAGTCGGGCAAGTCTTTATAAATCAATATGGAATTGCCAACGATATCGTACTACATAATCTCTAAACTACTTTAGTTTTAGAGTAGCGATTTGAAATTATGGCTAAACTATTTAAAAAATATAATCTTTATTAAAGTAGTCCTAATCTGAATCCAAACATCCAAACGATGCTCAAAACGAAAGATTCAACGAGAACTGAAAGCACATATCCAGATATCTCAAAAAACTTATAATGAAAAGCTTGGATGAAGAAATCAAAATGATGAATCTACCTTGAAAATGTGGATGTTAAATTGTCGCATATGTTGGAATTATTAACAGGGTTATCAATGAGATTGCGCACTCTTGTAAACATAAGAATCGCCAATTAATAGTTTATTTCAACTTGATGTTTTCATATTTCTAATAAAGATATGATGAAGAAATTAATCTATTCGTTGAAAGAATTTAAATACGAACTTTACTGAAATAGTTTAACAACTACATTGATAAAAGTACGAAAACCTAAAATACAACCTTTTTTTTTCAGAAATTGCACGGATAAACCGTAAACGCCTGATTCCATTAAGCACCTCTTCTTTGCTTGTCCTACGTCGGGCGCTCTTGCATTATTTTGGGCTTCTAATTGCAACTTGGCTTGGCGGAATATGTCTTGGTCGGACACAATCTGTTGGGCCATGCGAGAATTTAGCGGTCGCTCTTTTTCTCACCGAATAGCTCGCTTCTCCTTTGGTGTTCTATGTCATATGATCTGGATCGAGAGAAACCACATTCTCTTTAGGAACAAGCAGTTAATTATACCGGCTCTCCTCCATTATTTTCGAAAAGTGGTAAGGGACAAAGGCCTCACCTTTCGTCGTGTTGAAGACAATCTCAACAACAGACGGGTGCAAAGGAATTGGGGTATCGCCACATCCATTTTTGATGACGGTCCTCTTGCTTCTTAGTATTTTGGTGTACTTGGCTTTTTCTCTAGACTTTGTTTTTGCTGGCTGTTCAGTCTTGGTGCTTACCTTTTGTAGCTCACTGCTTGCTCCGGGCATTGTTTAGCCTATGGTCCGTAGGATTTAGCCATTGATGTATTTTATAATGCCTTACACCTTTGCACCCCTTTAGGACACATCTAAGTGTCGTGATGGGTTCGAGGATTTTGTGTTTGGCATTTCTCTTGTACTTGGCGCGTTGGAAAGTATTTTATAAACTTACTTTACCAAAAAAAAAAAAACCGTAAACGCCACCACGCGTTGGTTTACTAATTTTGACTCGATATATTCCGTCCACATTAAGATAAAAAGTTGGATTTTGTCTTGCCACAGATACCATAAATTCGATGTTCTTTACAATTATAGCTTAATGGGAACTAAATATATCAAAGGTATAAACAAGGACCCAAACCGTGATATTGGTATATATCTTCTCCTCCTTTGAAGTCTCTCTCAGCAAACATAATGCATGCTCATAGGTGATCCTAAAGTTAACTTGCAAACACAAGAGGAAACCCAATTGATCACATAAATTTTCTACAAAAAAGTGCTGGTCAGCAACAGAGAAAAACAAGGCACAATTTGAAGGAGACATCGCAAGGTTTTTTTTTTTTCCTTTAAATTTGATACGATGATCAACAGAAGTATGACAGCTTCGTCCGGAGCTCAATCGGAGGACAAACCCATGTCACTTTGCTGTTTAGATTAGTTAACATGACAATGCCAAGTCATTCAAATGCAATCTATACAAAGAAAACAAAAAGGGGGGAAGAGAGAGAGAAGGACTCTTCTTGCCCGCTCGCTTGCTTCCCTTTTCCCAATTAATCTTTTAGTGGGATAGTCCGATACAAAAATGAATTTCGATGTAAATACAGTGGAAAGTAATACAGCAGAACAATGTTTTTTTTAAACCGAGGTTTTTCAATGTGTAATGGACTATTCCTTAGGGTTTTGGGGGTATGAGCATCAATGCCACCGGTTAAGTACCTTGTGATGCATAATTTTTTTTTTTTTTTGGGAAGCCCTTTTGATGCATAATGTTTATCTGTATCTCAGAGGAAAAAATGGTTAGCTTCATGATCCGAGACATATTGCATATTTTACTCGTGGACTTGACCATTAAACATATAATTCAACTGATGGAAATGAATATTTCGGGGGCTAATTTCGATTAATTTCCAAAAATAGTAGAAAGGTCAAGCTTTAGAGGGAACAACAATGGTGAACAGAATAGTTCCTACGAAAGTATATTATGTCAAACTCAATTATCAAGAAGATGCAATGTCAATTTTCAAAATTCTAAGTTCATGCATAGAATTATGTGATATGCACAATAAAATTATGTGAAACATTTACTCTGCTCTACTAGTTTGACGAAAATCCGTCCTTATCTGTGTTCAACAAATCTAAATTTGTATCGTAAAGTGGTAAAATCTCAAAATTGTCGTAGCCACTTTTTTTTTTCCTGGTCAAATAGCACCCACTTAAAAATTATTCTTAAAAATGGTAACTTGACCTTACATTGAAACAAAAAACTAAGAAAAAGAACTGAAAAAATTTGCCCCGCACTATTTTATTAGTAGTTTAGATGATGAAGACAATATTTGTTGGTTTAGTGAAAATTGATGCGATTTATCGCACACCGAATCAAAACGATCACACAGAAATCAAGAAAAATTGAATGACGCACGAGATTACTTAGGTTCACCCCAGAATAGGGCTACGTCCTGCAAAGATTTCACTATGATATTCGGTTTACAGCCACTCAACTCGTTACAATGATCAGCATAAACGAGCAAAATATATATGCCCTAAACGGGCCTCAAACCTAAACCTAGCGAAACCTCCATTAAGTCCACAACATACGGGTTAACTTAAATAAAAGTCCAAACCCGTTGAGATTTCGGGGGCGCTGCCCCTGAACCCCCGCCCGCTCACCAGCGAGCGGGGTAGCCATCCGCTGACCGAGTAGCGGAAGCCTCGCTCGCTGACCGGGCAGCGGGACACCCCTGTCGGGGGCGCTGCCCCCGAACCCTCGCACCCCACGCGCATAGGTCACATGTCGTCGAATAATACTTTTGGTTTCCCTAAGCTCACATGAGCGTACCCCGTGTGAGAAACAAGGGTCCCCGAAGTTTTCGCCAACTCCAACAAAAATGGGATGCATTTAGCCGTACATCCATGCGTAACGTTCACCTATTTCTCGATTTCTTCATGTTTAAGCACTGATGTATGACATACTACGCCTGATTCATCCTCAAGTCAGGCACCTACTAAGAAGGTACCGTTCGACACGTTCCATATCTTGTCTCACTATGGTTTGTAGGGATTAAGAAAATTAACTATCATTGTAATTGGGTGTTATAGGTGACCTGTATTGTCCACGCATAGAATTTCAACAATAGGTGAATCCCATATTCTATGTAAGAATAGGTGAACCCCAAAATCGTATTCATTTTTTCAACGCATAGAAGTTATGAGGATGCTTCCGCGCATGTAACATATGAACATTATTTATTACAATCTTGTTTAATTACACTTTTTCCTTCTTTTGAGATTGGGAATTGAACTAAAACCAAGGAAAGTCGATGTCCACAAATCCTAGAGAAATCATCAATTGGAGATTGAAGCAACCAAGTCGATGTCCATAAAAAGGTGGAGATTTGTTGGGGGTGTGGTTCATATTCCCCTGCGACAGGAAAGCACGTGGGTCCCGCTCCACGCTGAGCGGGCGGGGGTCCGGGGGAGCCGCCCCGGCGGGGGTTTCAAGGGGGCAGCGCCCCCTGGACACCAGAGGGCTTTTATGATTTAAGCCCATAAATTTTCATTAGTAGTTTGGACTTGGGCTCATGAATAACTACTAATATATATACTCTTGTTCGCTTGTAATTGAGTGATGTAACGAGAGGTGTGAGGTGCTGACATAGTGAAATCCTCTGCTGGACGTAGCCCTAGTTTAAGGGTGAACCAGGATAAATCTCGTATCTCGATTTCTCTTTCTCTCGACTTTTTACTTTATTGCGATTGTGTGCCGATCCTAACAAGATTCTCATCTCTTTATCGCAAATTCATACCTATTTTGCTTGAAAAATTTGCATGTCTTTCTCTGGTGACTTGATGAATTTGCCTGGAGTGCAATTTACGGGTAAGAATCTGTGCTTTTTTTTTTCGTCAATGTATCTGTGCTCTTTTTTCGTCAATGTATGTCAGATCTGAAAGTTGGGCTGAATAAGACTATTGCATATTGAACTCCCATTAATCAGTGAAAGTGCGGTGATATTTTTTTTTTAGAACCAATGGTCGTTAATTGGAGTCGTGTCATGGAATAATGAGTTGATTGGTGAGATCAATGCGGATGAATGGAAAGGAATCAAATATCCTTTACAAAATAATTCAGAATTTTGCGCACTCATGGTCGAAAATTGAGTAACTCGCTTCTTGATGCAATTGGGTTTGATCCGTAGTTTGTTTAACCTTATCTCATTGTGATGAAGATAATAGTCAGGCAAATCGTTGGTTACTATAAATTTTAATTGTTATCTCTGACAGAATAAGGCAAGTTTTTAGCAAAAAACAGAATTCTTGGATTTGATTTTAACCCGATTGAAAATTCTCAAAAGATATCTTTAAAATTTGGAAAGATTGTCTGAAAATTCATTTCAAAGGATAATTTTCCTTTTATGAAAGATACGATCCTTTGCGGATAGGGGCTTATCTCCTTTAAAATTTCGGTACATACCCTAGTTTGGCCGAAGATCATTTATTTCCCTCGGAATTATGTGCATTGTGATGACTATCTGACCCGACCCCTAGGGTACGACGCCATCCGCACACCAATTTGTCTAACCTATCCCATAACTTTGGGACGGAATCGACAGATTTTGAAATTCACTATCTAACCCGACCCCCAGGGTACGACGTGAATAAAATTACCTTCTCACCCGACCCCCAGGGTACGAAGCGAATTCATTGGAAAATTCGGTTTTAAGGTGTATTATGCTCAAGGTCTATTATAATTTTATTTGATCTATTTATCATAAAAAAAACAAAAAAAAATCATGTCGTGGCTTTAAGTGAAATTTTCGGAAGTTTTATCATAAATAAGCCCTTAATATAAATTGGATTTTAACTAATCAATTTGTGTTAATGGTTGAGCCAATTCTTTATAAGAATCGAAAATTCATGAAGAGTAATGACATCTCAATGTGCATTTCATACAGTTTGGTCATCATTCATTTCTCATATGCCATGCATGCAATTTTCAAGTCATTTCATAATTCATACGTATGTCTCATCATATTCATGCCATTATCGTCCATTTTCGCGCTACTAGAATAGGTCATATTCTTGCTTGTCATTCATATTGCCCTCCTACGTCATATCATCTAAATCATGTTTATTTGCATTAAATTCAATTTTTTCTCTAAGCTCATTCATGCATTTTTAATCATGCACGTCATTTAGGGTAGTCACAATTTTTGCATTTCATGCATTATGGCTCGCCATTCATGCATTACAGTGCCCATGTCATTGCCATTCATGTATATTGTTTCTTACGTCGTTAGCTAGTCCATTTTCCCTATTCATGCAATGTGGTATGCATCTTTGCATGTCTTTACGCCACGTCACATTACGCCATGCTCGTGCATTTTTCATGTCATCCAGGCTAAAATAGTCTATTAGATTTTCGTATGTTCATGATACATCTTTGCCAGTCATTCATGCTACGTCATAAGTTAGCCCCCATTTTGCATGACATGTGAATTAGACTTATATTTCTCATGCATCAAAATTTAATTTTCAGAATTTATCATGCATTATTCCATGTCATTTAGAGTAGTCATGATTTTCACATTTCATGCATTATTATGCCATGTCATTTAGGTTCATGCATTATCGTGGCACACGTCATTTAAATTAGAATTCACATTTTTCTCGCATTAAAATTTTGATTTTCCTAAAGTCATCATGCATGATCAGCTTTCATATCACATCTGCATTTTCGCATGTCATATAGTCGCATTTGCATGACATTCATTTAATCAAGAAAATCCCAAAAAAAATAATTGCACCTTGGTCCTCAAGAAAATCAATGGAATTTGCCAATCAAGAAAATCCTTCACAAGAATGGTACCGAAAGGGTGTTAATTGAAAGATTAACATAATCAAGTCCCCGAACCTAAATCTCTGGTTAGAAGAAAATAAAGTATTCTCCCGTACTTTATTTAGGTATCTAATCTACCTACCAAAAAAGATTAGTGGCGGCTCCTGAATTAAAAATCATTTCAATAAAACTTAAGTTGCGAGTTGGTAGGGCTTGAGAGAGTATGTATTATGTTAGTTAATTCATCTAATTAACCTGCTAATCTATTAACCTGAAATTCCAAACAGAATTTTAGGTCGCGACAGTTAATACCGCAAAAAACTCCAAACTAGTACATTTATGACAAATTTACCTCAAATTATTTTTTTGACCATAAAAAACTCCAAACGTGTACATTCGTGACAAATTTACCCTAAACTATTTTCTTTTGGTAAGGTACCCTAAACTATTTTTTTAACCATAAAAAATCCTAAACTGGTAGAACTGTGACAAATTTACCCCAAACTATTTTTTTTTACCATAAAATTTTCAAATAGGTACACACATGACAAATTTGCCCTTTGTTAATTTCTGTTAAATTGAGTTAATACCACGAAAAATTTCAAATTGATACACCTATAGCAAACATAGGGCAATGTGTATACCCGACAAGAGCCACGTGTAACCCGACTTAGTAATTTGATGGTAAAATTTAACGAAAACTAACGAGGGGTAAATTTATCACGTTGTACCAGTTTGGGGTAAACCAATTTGAGGTTTTTCATGGTCAAATAAATAATTTGAGGTAAAATTATCATAGGTATACCAGTTTGGGGTTTTTGGTGGTATTAACCCTAAAAAAATTAATCTCATCTTTTGAATTGCCACTAAGCCTACGTCCTGCTCTTAGGCTTGGAAGAAGATTCTTGACCTTCGCTCGGATTTTCAGCTCCAGTTTCGATGGCGGATTGGGAACGGGTGCTCTACCTTGTTCTGGTTCGATCATTGGCATGATAGAGGACCGCTTTACGAACTCTTGCCGAATAGAGAAATTTATAGACCGGGTATCCCTAGGAAGGCCTCTGTCATGGACTTTGCTTCCTTGGTGTCACAATCGTCTCATGCGCTAGCCTCCATCACTTATTGGCCTGAGGGCGCTCTGGTGCTCACTACGAGAACAGAGAATCGATTCTTATGGTTGGGCCATTATTCGGGCTCCTTATTTATCTCTTCGGCTTGGGAGCTCATTCAACGCAATGGGACTATTGTTTCATGGCACTCCTTATATGGGATCAATGCATTGCTCTGAGGCATGGCTTTATCCTATCGTTAGCCACCTTCAATCGGCTCCCGACCTAGGTATTCTTGCTTACTTACAGTAGAATATCGAATAGCGTTTGTGGGTTTTGCCGATGTAGACTAGACTCGGTGGATAATTTATTCTTTGGATGTAATGCCACGGGTACTCTTGCATTGGCTTGGGCCGAGAGGTGCAGTCTGAGATGGCGGAACCAGGCTGGCAAGACAATTTTCGGTTGGCCATTCAACATACTAGTGGCCAACACTTCTATCAGCAGATCGCACATTTCTCCTTTGGAGCTCTCTGTTATATTATTTGGATAGAGCGCAACCATATTCTATTTCGAGATCGCTCTTTCTTTGAGCCGGCACTTATGATGCATCTCGAGAAAGTCGTTAGAGACAAAGCTCTGACTTTTGATCAGGTGGAGGATACTCCTCGAAATAGGCGAATGCAACTTAGGTGGGGCTTCTCGGCGTTTGTTTTTTATATTGTTGGGGCTTTTTTGCCCGGTTATTTTGTTGTTGTTTTCTCTCTTCGGTTGTATTAGTGGTCGATTGCTCGTATAGGTTGTTTATATGCGCTTGTGCTTTAGGTTTGTCATTGATTTAATTAGCCGTAATACCTTTGCACCCGCTATGACATATCCATGTGTCGTAATGGGTACGAGGTTTTTGTGTTCGACTACTCCTCTGTAAGTTGCGCTATGAAAAGTTAATATATTTCTTACCTTACCAAAAAAAAATTAATGCTCATCTATTCTTCTATACATGTTTGGTTTCTTCAAATATATAAATATTGATCTATACAATCGACCCAAATAAATTAGTCAAAAAGATATAGTCCATAAACTATTCCTGAATATTATTTACTGAAAATTAATTATATATAAGCATGAATAGTATCTCTAGAATTTGAAGCTAGAGCACTCCCCTAAAATTTAGTAGGTTATTGTCAGCTTTTTCATAATTCCTCAGCTCTTTCTGATTTCCTGAGGAACATAGGGGAAAGTGTCGAGGAAAAGGTCGATTTATCCTAAATTTTTTTAATCAGAGTATACGTGTTCTTTTTCACATATATTAGTTCTCCAGAAATGCGATTAATTAGCACTTTACAAATTTATTTTCTATTTTTCTTATTTTTAACTTGCTACATGTTTTTTTTTTATTTAACCGAAGGAACTCTTTGGATAATTGGGGACTTTTTTTGTGTCGATAAAGAAATAACTAAGGGAAATAAGAAGTCTACTGCAAGACATGGGCTACTTGTAAATCTAAAAAGCAGCGAAGCATATCCTTACATTCTGTTGGGGTTGGTTCGCACTCCCCATCGACCAGAAAGCACGAAGATCTTTAGTTTAAGGACGAAAATTCATTTATTATCTCTTTTTTCTTGTATTTGATGGAGTATAACGAGAGATACAAAGTGTTAGTTATAGTGGAATTATTTGCTGAACATAGCCCTAATTTAAGTATGAACCTGAATAAATCTCGTGTCTTGATTTCCTTTTTTTACTTGTACGATTTACTTCATTTATTGTTTTTGCACCGAACCCTAACACGTTCTTCGATGAGTCCTCCCCCTTCCCAAGTGCACTGATATGAGCCATTCAATTGATGTGCTCTTATCATGATATCTCTAATTTCTCTCCACAGAACTCATCCTAATCTCTCTCCTCACCTCTATTAGGGGTGTCAATGGTTCAGTTCGGTTCAGTTTTTCAAAAAATTGAACCAACCTGAACCACTAAGACGGAACCTTGAACCGAACCAAATCCCGCCCCGAACTGTATATGAACTGAACCAAAAACCCAGTTCAGTTCGGTTCAATCCAGTTCAGTTTTCGGTTTTTAGACTTTTTTTTCGTTTTCTTTTACTGGCCGAAAGATGGCGAGGGATCCCGCGGGTGTCTACGGCAGATGGGGCGTCGCGAGCCCTTCGGCTGCCCTAGTGGTGACCAGCGAGGGCCGCGAGCCCTCGCCTTGTCAGATCTGGCGAGGCGAGGGCATCGCCGTTTGCAAGGGGGCCGCAACCTCTCTGCTAGGTAGGCCAAAAGCTCGTTGTCGTCAGAGAAGAGGAAGTAGAGGTCGACGACGCAAGGCCAAATATGGTGAGGCAAGGGTTCACGGCCTTCGCCGGCCACCGCGAGGGCTTGCGACGCCCTCGATTTCGTCTGCAAGGGGTCCGCGACCCCTCACCTTGTCAGATCTGGCGAGGGCATCGCCGTCTGCAAGGGGTGCTACGACCTCTCTGCAGGGTAGATCACAAGCTCATTGTCAGAGAAGAGGAAGAAGAGGTTGGCGACGCAAGGCCAAATCCGGTGAGGCAAGGGTCCACGGCCCTCGTTGGCCACCGCGAGGGCTTGCGACGCCCTCGATTTCGTCTGCAAGGGGGCCGCGACCCCTCTACTCGGTAGGCCAAGCTCCTCGTCGGGAGAAGAGAAGGACGGCAACTCGAGCTCCGGTTCGGAGGACAGGGATGAGGCGCTTCATCTGGTCTTCCATTTGTCCATCGTCGTGGGTCTTGCGGCGGCGTCTCTTCTGTTTCTAGGTTAGAGAGAGAGAGAGAGAGAGAGAGAGAGAGAGAGAGAGAGAGAGAGAGAGAGAGAGAGAGATGATGACTGGACGAGTGACACCGAGGAGAGAGAGAGATTGTGGGTTTTATTTTTAGTCTTTCTCAAAAACTGTAACTGAACTAAAACTGAACCATAAAAAACTGAACTGGAAAAAAAATATGGTTTTTTCATTATCTAAACTGAAAACTGAACCGAACAAAAAATTTACGAAATTTCGGTTCAGTTCAGTTCATTTCAGTTTTTAGTTTAGTTCGTGGTTCAGTTTTGACACCCCTAACCTCTATGAATAGCGAAGGCAATTCAGCAGATCTAGGGTTTCCGCCCCTGCAACAAAACCAGTGAAGACTGAAACTTGCAAAGCCGCGAACGAGCACTCCTCTCTCATTGATTTTTTGAACAGGATAAACTAGGTTAAGATTTAATTTTGAGGGTTCACCTTTTTTAACTTTATTGTTGATTATAATCATCAAAAGCTATCAAGAAAAGGTTAATACCGTGGAAAATCCTAAACTGATATATCTGTTACAAATTTACTCTAAATTATTTTTTTTATCACAAAAAATCTCAAATTGGTACACTTGTGATAAATTTATCCCAAACTGAAATACATGTGACAAATTTACTCTTTGTTAATTTTCATTAAATTTAACAGTCAATTTACCAAATTAGATGGCACATGATAGTTCATGGGTATATCAGTTTAGGGGTTTTACCCTCTGTTTATCACGGGTGTATCAATTCAGAATTTTTCGTGGTAATAACACAATTTAACAAAACGTAAATTTATCACAGGTGTACCAGTTTGAGATTTTTCATGGTAAAAAAAATTAATTTAGGGTAAATTTGTCACAGGTGTACCAGTTTAGGATTTTTTTATGGTCAGAAAATAATTTTGGGTGACAAGTGTACTAATTTGAGATTTTCCGTTGTTAAAAAAATAATTTGAGATAAATTTGTCACAAGTGTATTAATTTGAGATTTTTTATGGTTAAAAAAATAATTTGAGGTAAATTTATCACATATGCACTAGTTAAGAGTTTTTCGTAGTATTAACCCTTTAAGAAATGAGCTTGTCGCTTAAGAAATGGCCAATCCCCGCACCTACTCTTGTCACCTTTCTGTTTCTATTTTATTTTATTTTATTTTATATCAAAGCACTTCTTCTATATCTTGAGATTGGGTATTATTGCTGAATTTTTAAAAATAAAAGTGTTTGTGCTGTGATTTTCTCTTTAACAATATAATAATTTTGGTTCATAGCGATTCTTCATTTTTTGTATCATTTGTTCAAAAAGATAGTGGCGCCGCCCCTCCGTGTGGGATTCACTCCTTGCCATTCCTTTGTTTTATAAGAAGTCTACCTAAAGCTCTTCCATTTTCCAGAACAATTTATGAAAACATCTGACCATCAATTGATTTGTTAGCTAAAAAGACAAGTAAACTTGCTTGGTTGCAATATATTACCTCTTTTTCTTTTTCTTTTTCTCTTTCCCTACTATTGTAAAGCATACGCGGCACTGGACAAGATCGTCACCGCCATAACAAGGAAAATGACATTGAGAACTTCACAAAAAAGGAAGAAAAGAAAAATAATATAAAAAATTAAATATTTAAAAATTAGGAATTATTTTTTGAAATTTTATGAAAATCTTCTTGTCGCGACCTAAAAAAAATCTTCCAAATCGGTTTTTTAGGTGAATCGGATTATCGGGCAAGTTATCGAGAACTTACCTAATGCGGATCCTCCCAAACCCTACCGAATCGCAACACGGGAAAAATTAGAACAAATGAGGAGTCGCCACTAATCGTTTGAGGTAGGTCGATTAGAAACCTAGATGAACTAGCGGGAGAACTAATTCACCTCTGCGAACCAGAGATTTTGGATCCGGGGATTTTGTTACGCTAATCGGCTTTGACTAACGCCCTTTCGGTACCTAGATTCCTGTTTTTGAATTTTTCTTGAATTTTTTAGAATTTTTTTGAAGACGGTTTGCCAAAGGGGCAAAACCGTCATTTTTGGAGAGATTGGGGGTCGAAAGACCCGAAACAAGTCATGGCCAGTTGAATGTGGCCATTTCCTATTTTCTGGAATTTTTTAGAATTTTTCTGAATTTTCCAAATTTTTTTTGAATTTTTTATGATTTTCCATTTTTATTGAATTTTTTTATTATTTTATCAATTTTATATTATTTTCTGAATTTTTTAATAATTTAAAAATATTTCCGGACCGGGTCAGACCCGACCCGCGCCTCTCGGGCGCCCGGCCCGACCCTAGGAGTCAGAACCGGCCTAAAACGACACCGTTTTATATTTTTAATCATTTTCCTATTTTTTATGTTTTTTTATGTATTTTCCTTAATTTATCCGAAAATTCCCCTGATCTAACGGTGCCTATTGCGCCACGTGGCCTGTTCTCGTGCGTCCGATCTTTCTCTGGATCGAATGACCCACATAGAGCCACGTGGCTCAATCCTAACCGTCGGATCAAAAATTAATTAATTTTCCTTTTTTAGAAAACCATTCAAATTAGACGATCCAGATTGTGCCACGTGGCCACCTTCGGCGCGTCCGATCTAACATTAGATCGGACGTTCCACAGCGCGCCACTTGGCACAACCTCGTCCGCCGGATCGATTTAATTTATTTTCCAAAAAAAACATTTATTATTTTCCAAAATTACAGGATCGCGACACGTGTCGCGATCAGGACCGTCCATTTTATTTTATTTCTTGAAAATCCACGTGGCCCCCACCGGCAGACGTGGCGCCTACGTGGCATGCCACGTCGGTCGTTGACCGTTGACCAGTCCTCGACCCGCCGGAGAAGACGACCGGCGCCTCGCCGGAATAGTAAAAAACACGAACCGGTGTCAAAACTCAGTGTTTTTTCGCCCGTTTTTTTTAGCATTAGACTCCCTACACTACCAGCATCACCATATAGCACTAACATGAAAGATTTAACGTTGGGAAGTGGCCCGACGAAGCCTCGACCGAACCGGCGCCGGCGAGAAAATTTGCAGAAATTGTTCCTTATCAAAGCTCGGTTCTAAACCATCAAACAGCATCCAAGAAGGGTCCATAAGCTTACCTGAGCTCGTTTCGAGCTCGGCGACCGCCGGAAGTTCCCCGCCGAGTTCCTATTCCAAATCGTGGCCGGCGAAGGTCGGGGTCCGGTTTTCACCGAGTTTTAATGCAAAATGAATAGCAAGTTGAACCGTAGAGCAGTTCTAGGATTAACTTAGGGCCATAACCGAACATATGCCACTCGGATCACGCACGGCCGGGGGCAAAATCGAATCGAAACAAGCATCGGCATTTCATCGAACACATGGCGTGCATAAAAAATATATGGAGATCCGGCGAGATACCGACCTGTCTCCGGCCCGTCGACGGCGGGGGAGGCTCCGGCAAAGCTTAGTGTAGCATCTTGAAGGTCGAGGACGCCCGCTCTTCCTCGGTTTTTCGCAAAAAGTCCTTCCCTCTCTCTCGCTCGGCCCCTCTTTTTCTTCAACCCGAGCACCCCCCTTTTCATGGCCGACCGGCCCGTTTTTGTGCCCATCAAATGCGAATATTCCTCTGCCAACATGCTTCCCACGCTCATTCTGCCTTTTCCCTTTGAAAAATCGCACGCCTCACGTTCGCCACATCTTCCTCTGTCCTTCCCCTGTTTTTTACGTTCTGGCCATGTGGTCTGCAACAAAGTTGCAGACCCGGTCGGACCGGGTCGGGTCGGGTCTGACCCGACCGACCCGGTTCGACCAAATAGCCAAATTGACCCCCCAATTGACTTCCTTTTATGAAATTGATGGCAAAATCGGATTACTTGACATGTTTTCTATCAAATATGAGTATTTTGGTGAATCAATTGATTGAAATTTAGTGAAAACCCCAAATTGTCCATAGGATCCGAAAATGAATTTCGCCAAATCGAAGGTCCAAAAGACCGAATTAGCCCAAATTGAGACCACCCATGGATTCCTCATGATGAAAAATATAGGGTAGAGGTGTTTAATTTTGATGGGTGTGCCCGTGTGAAATTTAATTTCAAAAATTGTGAAACTGGGGACTAAATTGAATAAATATTTGTGCAATTAAGCCCTTTTGGCTAAAATTGATCCAATTGGAGGACAAATTGATCCAATTTCACTTCAAGACTTTAGAATACAATGTCATAACTTATAAAAAGTGAGAATTAAAAATTAAAAGACTCGAAAAGGATTTTTTCAGACTCGGTTCGGGTTTATGTTTGTGAAGGAACACCATGACCCAAGCCTAATTTCCCTGATAAAAAGTGAAAATATTAAAGGGGAAATTAAAATAAAATTACTGAATATTTTTTTGTATTTTTCTGACCACGAATGGCATTTTTTCTAATTTTTTGGGTATTTTTGTAATTAAATAAATTCCAAAAAATATCAAAAAATACAAAAAATATTTTTTGTTCAAAATTGGTTCCTAAGGCTAGGCTAAGGCTCCCAAAGTTGATTTTGTAATTTTTTAAACTTTTTTGATATTTTTAATTAATTTTAGAAATAAAAACTGAAATAAAATATATTCAAAAAATCAGGTGTCAACAGCTGCCCCTCTTTGAGAGTGAGCTCGTCAGAGGTTGTTTTCAAAGACAAGATGACACCTGAATCCTAACCGACTCGACTGGGGGAATGAAATATTATGACATCGGATCCGTAGGCCTTTCGATGAATGCTCAAATTAATCCCTGGTTTGCTCTTGCAATTCGAACGTGTGCCGGAGCGAGAGAGGCTTACCTGACGTTTACCTGCCTGTTGAACGCTGCGCGTGCGGAGTCTGAGGTTTTATCATTGCGCTCTTAGGGTGCCGAAAATGAGGGACTCGTTTTTTTTTTTTTTTTTAATGATGAATGCAAGACTGAAAATAACATGCGTCTAACTTCTTTTTTCGAAGAACTCGCACATGGGTCGCGTAAGGGGTATCTGTTTTCACAAATACCTTATACACTGAGAATTCCCTTAATCACCTGTGAGGATCTTAAGGTACTGGGCCCACCCGTCCTCAGGAATTTCTTTCTTCCTGACTCGGGGCGACGCAAGATGTCTGTAGGCCGAATTTGCGAGTTCTGGATCGCAAATCGGTAATGCTTTTACACCACGATCATCCGCTCATCACGTGAAGTATTAGCTGTGAATAAAACTTTCGAACCACGATCATCCGCTCATCACGTGGAACGTCAGCTAAGAATAAAGCTTTCAAACCACAATCATCCGCTCATCCTGTGGAATGTCAGCTGAGAAAATGCCTCTGCATCACGATCATCCGCTCATCACGTGAAGCATTAGCTGAGGGTAAAGTTTTCGAACCACGATTATCCGCTCATCACGTGGGACGTCAACTGAGAATTGTCTGAGAATAAAGCTTTTCGAACCACGATCATCCGCTCATCACGTGGAACGTAGGCTAAGAATAAAGCTTCTGCATCACGATCATCCGCTCATCACGTGAAGCATTGGCTAAGAATGAAGCTTTCGAACCACGATCATCCGCTCATCACGTGGAACGTCGGCTGAGAGTTAAGCTTCTGCATCACGATCATCCGCTCATCACGTGAAGCATTGGCTGAGAATGAAGCTTTCGAACCACGATCATCCGCTCATCACGTGGAACGTCAGCTAAAAGCTTCTGCATCACGATCATCCGCTCATCATGTGAAGCATTAGCTGTGGGCCGGATTTGCGAAATGCTGGTATCGCAATCAGGTAAAAACTGAATCACATTCATCCTTTATGTGAAACAGTGGACAGAATTGCGAAATGCTGGTATCGCAATCTGAGAAACTCTGAATCATGTTCATCCTTTACATGAAACAGTGGACAGAATTGCGAAATGCTGGTATCGCAATCTGAGAAAATCTGAATCATGTTCATCCTTTACATGAAACAGTGGACAGAATTGCGAAATGCTGGTATCGCAATCTAAGAACTCTGAATCATGTTCATCCTTTACATGAAATAGTGGACAGAATTGCGAAATGCTGGTATCGCAATCTGAGAGACTCTGAATCATGTTCATCCTTTACATGAAACAGTGGACAGAATTGCGAAATGCTGGTATCGCAATCTGAGAAACTCTGAATCATGTTCATCCTTTACATGAAACAGTGGACAGAATTGCGAAATGCTGGTATCGCAATCTGAGAAGTCTGAATCATGTTCATCCTTTACATGAAACAGTGGACAGAATTGCGAAATGCTGGTATCGCAATCTGAGAAACTCTGAATCATGTTCTTCCTTTACATGAAACAGTGGACAGAATTGCGAAATGCTGGTATCGCAATCTGAGAAACTCTGGATATGGTGCTCGAGTTATGGATCGAGTATGCCTGATTGTCTTCGGGGATCTTCCGTCTAGATCACCATGTTTAGCTTGATACCCTGGTCGGCATTTGCCAGTAAGGTTTGCTCATTCAATGGTCCTTGGATGAATTTCGAGACTTTAAGAGGCAACTCGATCATCAAAAATATGGTACCTGCCAGACAATGTCAGAGGTAGCATGTGCAAACATAGTTGCTGAAATTCATCAATGAAATCATGCAAAATTACTATGTTAATCTTGCATTGTGCATTTTGCTTATGACTCATCATGTGGTTTATGCATAACTATTCTATCAAGTTTGCATTACCAATTCTGTTCATGGAGGTTATCACATTGTGAATGCCTCGAACGTAATCTGAACGGGGGATTTCAGTTCGAAAGGGCTTTTTCTCACTCTCGGGAAAAGCTGTATATCCCAACTGCAGGATTCAAAAGAAATCATTCAACTTTACCATCATCGCATTCGACAAGGGTCCGAGTAATCTCGCAATTGGCACGACCGAGCTGATCTGGAGGTCTTGATAAGGACCATAATGAGGGCTAGGTCAGAGGTTTTCAAATGGGACTCCAATCGAGTCAAGGCTATTGAAATGAAGCTCTTCGTCATCTGCTTCGGGTTTACAAGTCAAGAACCCTGCAAAAATGAGAGAGAAATAATATTGCTCGAACTTCTTCGAGCGATGCTTAAAACATTCAACTCTACGTTAACTCAAGTGCCCTAGTCAGAAGAGACTTTTGAAGGGTCGTAACGTAGGTTAGGATTGGGGACTGAGGAACAAGAAGGTTTGTTCTGGCTCAGAAAATATATGAGAAGGGCTTGACATTGGTGATTGTTGACACCTGATTTTTGACCAAGTCTTTTTCAGTTTTATTTTTGAAAAATCACAAAAAAATCATAAAAAGTCAAAAAATTACAAAATCAACTTTGGTAACCTTGGCCAAGCCCAAGGAACCATTCTTGACCAAAAAATAATTTTTCATATTTTTCACATTTTTTAGTATTTTTAGAAAATAGGAAAATACAAGAAAAATCAACAAAAATAGAATTTGATGTCACAAAAATATAGGAAAATAGTCAATATTTTTCTTTTAAATCCCTTGTCATTTTGACCTCATCAAGAGTCGAAATCCAAGTTTAATTTTGTGTGTTTCTTTGTAACGCACAGGGTTAAATTTGACAAAAAATATGTTTTGAATCTTTTTATTTGCAATCTTTTGCATTTTTTCTAATATTGACATTCGAATTGATTGCCCCACTTTTCAATTTGGTTCAATTGTACTCTAATTTGATCAATTTTGGCTTTAGGGACCCAATTGCATAAAATTCTTCTCATTCTGGCCCCTAAAATGCCAAATCCAAAATTAAACTTTTTTGAGGGGCACCCATTGAACCCCAAAGTTTCCTCCCTATAGTATTCGATCCCCTAAATCTAACGGTCAGTCCAATTGAGGTCGATTCGCCCATTAGATCCCTCAATTTGACAAAAATCAAATTCGGATCCTGCCTTAAATTTGGGGCTTTCACACAAATTAAAACCAATTTAACCATAGTTTACCTATTTCAGATGGAATTTGTGTCACAGAGTCCGATTTCAGGATCAATTTGGTGATTCAAGCTCATTTTGGCATTGAAATTGAGGGAAAATATCGAACTGGGTCAACTGAATCGGGTTGACCCGAATCAGTCAACCCAGTCAACCACGCAGAAGGATCCGCTCCGCCTGTTCGCGCAAAAACAAAAGGAAAAGAACGAATGAAGAGGGGGATCAGTTGGCAAAGGAGATCGGTTGGGGGCTGGGAAATCAGTTGGCAAAGGAGATCGGTTGGGGGCTGGGAAGTCAGTTGGCGAGAGGAGTTAGTTGGAGGAACAAAAAGCGAGAGGGCGAGAGGAAGAAGGCAGTTCTGTTCGCGCGAGGGTAGAGAGAGAGAGAGACGCAGAGAGGGAGAGAGTTTTGTTCGCGCGAAGAACGGACGAAGAGAGCGAGAACGAGCTCAGAGAGAGAAGGAAGCGAACAAAGAGTTCGCAGAGAGAGAGTGAGAGAGATACAGAGAGAGAGAGAGCGCGCGTGCGGCCATTGGAGCTTGGAACCCGAGAAATTCAAGCTCGGATTCCTCGCGATTCAGACGACGACAACTGACGCCGTCGCTCACATCAGCTTCGTCTCAGCCCGGAGAAGGCGTCGGACCAAGCCATATTCAAAGACGTTCTTGAAAAAGGTGAGCTCCTCCTTCGAACTCAAGCTCGGCCTTCAATGGCAACTTTAATTATAGTCATCCGTTTGCTGCGATTCGGGTTGCAATGTGCTTGTGTCTCCTCCCTGAGCATTTTTGCCTTTGGTCGCATGTCGTTTCATGGCCTAAATCACCGAGTCTACCCCTTACCATGGCTGATCGGCCGCGAGCTCCATAGCTCATCCTAGACCAAGCCGAAGCTCCGCGAAGGTCAGGTAAGTCTTCTCAAACTCCATGGATACTTCCTGATGGTTTAAACTAGTCATGTCACGCGTAGAACGGCTAGGGCGAGTAGCCGCCGGAGCCTAACTTCGGCCAGAGGTAGCGGTGAGATGAGGTTTGATTCTGCTATGAAAAGCCTGGCATATGTGATGAAGCTCGATGAGACGAGTAGAATGGCGGAAGTTTCATGCAATTTCGTGGCATGAGCACGGAGAAAACGGCCTCCGACGAGGCGCCGGCGAAACAGAGCCGGCGCCGGTCGTCTTCCCCGGCAGCTCTGTTGACCAGTCAACGAAAGTTGACTGGTCAACGCTTACGTGGCGCTGACGTGGCGCCCACGTGGCAGCCACGTTAGCCGTTCGGTTGCAACGAAAAAAAACAAACTTGATCCGACGGTGGATAGTGTGCCACGTGTCGAGATCTCGCAATTTTCGGAAATAAAAATTACTTTCGGATAAGTTGATCGGACGGTTGTGGTTCGATCAGGAGTTTCAATCTGGACCGTCAGTTGCCAGCCCTAGATCAGACCGTCAATCAGTCAACACGTGGCGCAATCAGAGCCTTTGATTCGATTTAGGCGGGATTTTAAAAATTTGAGCGGGAGGAGTATAAACGGCGCCGTTTTGGACGCGGGTCACGCGGACCCGGGTCCGGGCTGGGCCGCGGGCCGTGGGCCGGGTCACCCGACCCGGCCCGGATAATATTCTTTTTTAAATAAAAAAAATCAGAAAATGATTTAAAAAAAATAAAAAAATCGAAAAATTTCAGAAAATCCTAAAAAATGCTAGAAAATTCCAGAAAATTCCAAAAAAAATGTGGAAAAATTGTGGGAAAATCCTAGACACTCCAGAAATCCCCAAAAATCGAGGATTGACCACAGAAAACTGGTCAACCCTATTTTTGGGGTTTCTTATCCGTTCTTCCAAGACTCGACGACATTACCCTTTAGGGGTAAGTCGCCTCTACTATGTATGTGAGATAAGGCCGATAATGCCAAGGTAAGAATTAGGGTTGGGTAGGCGACCAATTCTTAGGTTTGGGTTTTCGAGTCCCGCCTCTTTTCTCAAAATGACAATTTTGCCCCTCAAGGGGAAAATTGTATTTCTTGTCTCAATCGAGTTCTGAAAATTGCTTAAAGTTAGGGTTTGGGTCAGGTGGACGACCAACCCTAATATTTGAGGTCTTCAGTTCTAGTCTTTGTCCAAATGATGACTTTACCCTTCCAAGGGTAAAATCACTTTTAAATTCCAGGAAAATTCTGGAAATTCCCGAAAAATAGGAAATGGATTGGATTGATGGCCAATCCTATTTCCCTTGTCTTCTGACTTCCCAATTCGTCTAAAATGACAGATTTACCCCTTTTAAGGGTAAATTTTCCCGAATTATTCAAAATTACGATTATGCCCCTCATGGGCGAATCATGTCCAAATCACTCCTAAGCCTTGATTGATATTTCTCTAGGCTAATAGGGCCTCATTAGGGATACCATGCTGATTTCATGTGTTTTATCCGCATGCACTGGATCCTTGATTTGCGTACTTATTTCTATTGGTTGTGAGTGATAGGATAGTATTTACCATCTGCATGAACTCCTAGATTTAGAATCTGTACCCCACTCATCTGTATGAAATCTTAGGATCAGATAAACCATTCAGCTTAGGTACCGAAAGGGCGTCAACTCTGACTGTTGGCGTAACTAAGTCCCCGAACCCACTTCTCTGGTTTCCGCAGGATCGAATAGACTACTCCCAACTATTCGATAGGGTTTCCGATCGTACCTTCCACGAAACGATTGGTGGCGACTCCTTGGCATGTACACTCATCACATGTCACTAGACCACACTGAAGGTCGACCACGTATATCCAGCAGTTGCGATTTGGGTAATGGGCCTTGGGAGAGGCCCGCGTCCGATCAAGCCAACGATCGGGCGGCCCATTAACCCTCGCTAGCCCATTTAGAAGGCGCGCTCGTGAGGGTCGCGACAGACTGGCGACTCCGCTGGGGACTTATTCTAAACCAGAATCTCTGGTTACGAATTCCAGAGGACTTGAGCCGATTAAAAAGTTGTTTGGTTTATCTGACCTTATTTTTCGCAGATGCTCTCGAAGGTGAGGTACGTATGCTAACCTTTGTGTTAGATGTTTTTGCAGATTGGAGAAATAAGGGGTGGAGTGATTGTTGACATCTTTCCTGCAGGTTGGAGTTAGGGAATGTATGTTTATCTTACGCACATACTGAAGCGCTGTTTTGATACAAACTGCTGTGCATGACTTTGCATTGTGATGATCACGACACATCGCACACACTGGCGGTCAATCCCCGACTGCAACCACCTCTAGGTTACCTTAGATAGGGAAAGGATGCGAAAAGGATCTTGTGTTTGATGGCACTCGAGACTTCCGTATTCGTTCCCGCCTACCATCTGCATTGGCGATATCTAGCCCTCTTGGGTAGGTACCCTTGGGGAGGAATCTGCCTCATGTGGATCTTGGGAGCCTGAGCCGTAGGTTCCTCACCTGATTTTCGATTTTTAGAGTATACCCACTTGTCTCATGCGCATGTCTATGAGAGGTTGGTATACCTAAAACCAAAAAAAAAAAAAAAAAATCTTGCCGATCACTGTAAGTATGACTTCTCTCTCTACTTGTTCACTTCCTAGTGAAATTTCATGATAGGAAATTCATGGAAATCAACCGAATGCCCTGGGTGTTTGAGTTTACAAATGAAATTTTTTGACTATGAATTTTAGATACAAAAGTGGGAACACTTCTAAGCCGTCCCTACGGAACAGATGGTTCATCCAAATTTTCAATCATGGATTAAGATGACATTTCTTTTTGTCTAAAATTCTTCCAATTCAAGATTTTGAGGCATAAAGTTAAGGCCATGTTTGCAATCACATTTTGTGTAGTGAGTTCTTGAAACAAAGATCACATGATTTTCACAAGAAAAATGTCACAAAGCAATCTTTCAAGATTAATGCCCTCGTTTGCCTATTAAACGTTTGGAATTAAATGGGTGTTTGATTGATGACCACGGATCGATCTTTTAATGACGTATCCTCTTATCCTCTTATGTATTGTCGCCTCGCTTTCATTATGAGAGGCGACCTCATTGAGAGACGTCTTTGCTATGTAAAATGCTAAGTGTGTCTCCTTTCTGACAGGTTATACATGACATGCATTTATTGAAGATTCCTTCATCTAATCGCATGCGAGATGTGATCGAACGATGGTAAAACTGTAATCGTTCCAATAAAAACTTCGAGTGTTATACTTGACTTGCTTGGTTATTTCTTTTGCCAACAGGTCAAAACGGCTGAAGGCCAATGATGCGAGGCTTGTTTTCCCTGTAACATGAAAGGAGATGCGTCTTCATCAGGAGCCACCCATGGGGTTTCCAAAATAAGATAAATCGACGATGATAAGCCCAGAACAAGACAACATGAAAAAGGGGCATGCCCGATTTGGATCGACCTCTCTAAGTTGAAAATGGTGTATTCGTTCCAAATTAAATTGATTTGTTTAAACAATGACATGGTCACTCACACTTGCAGGTGATTATAAAAGATGAATGAGGATCGTTAAGGAACGTTCCTTCATCTCTGATGCTCAAAGTGATGGGAGCTGAGGAAATATACTCTGGGGATAGTAAATCTGTGATCGTTTCAATTAGAGCTTTTTGTGCAACAATTGACTTATTCATTCCTCGTGTCATGTAGGTGAAATAAAAGGATTGTGTGAGGTCGACATTTGTCCCTTTAAACAAGACTCAATTGTCGACCCTCAAAACTAGAGGCCAATGTGACATGGCACGATCGCCAATTGAAGCACGTCTCAAGGAGTACAAATACTCGTGTTTCCCACCATGAGATTGATGATCACTCAACCATAAAAGGGTGTATATCGTTGTCGCGACCCGTCCGAAAGCGGACGTGGCTAATGGATTACCGATCGCGGGCCTTGGATCGGCGCGGGCCCTCCCAGGCCCATACCAAATCGCGGCGGGAGTATTTTTCAAAGAGATTCGGCGATAAGAGCCGATCGATTTCGACCTTAATGTGGTCGTGGTGGCATGTGCAACTTGTGCATGCATTTGGAGTCGCCACCGGTCTTTCTTGGAGGGTAGACCGGAAACCTTACTGACCGATTGGGAGAGATCGATCAGTTCTGCGGAACCAGAGATTTTGGGTTCGGGGACTTGGTTACGTCGGTGTCATTACCAACGCCCTTTCGGTACCTAACGCGAGTGATTTTCCTGACTAGGAGTTCATGCAAACGCAATTTTGGGTGGGATAGGTATGGTTCGGGTTTCATGCAGATTGGAATACAAGTCCTATCAATCACAATCAATTCAGAGAAAGCGCAGTCAATTGCATAAATGAATCATGTCGATGCATATCAATTCACATCAATGGCTTCCTAGTATAGCCATAAGGGCTTAGGGAAGGTGTGATTTCGGTCAAGAGGTAAAATGGGAAGATTTGGAGGCGATTAGCCCGAAGGGAAAAATCGTCAATTTTTTGGAAGACTGGGATACCGAATTACCCAAAATATTCCATGGCCAGTTGATTGTGGCCATTTCCCATTTTTGAGAATTTTTTGGAATTTTTTGATTTTTCTTCAATTTTTGGAAGACAATTCACCCAAAGGGCGAAATCGTCATTTTAAGAAAGGTCGGGGTTTAAAACACCTGGAATGAGTCTTGGCCAGTTGTTTGTAGCCATTTCCTATTTTTGGGGATTTTCCTGGATTTTTTAGAATTTGTTTGGAAGACGGTTTGCCGGAAGGGCAAAACCGTCATTTTTGAAAAGACCGAGGGCCGAAAGACCAGAAACAGGTTGTAGCCAGTTGAATGTGGCCATTTCCTATTTTTTGGAATTTTTTAGAATTTTTCTGAATTTTCCGAATTTTTTTGAATTTTTTATGATTTTCTATTTTTTTTATTGATTTTTGAATTTTTTTTTATTTTTTATTAAAAATAATAATAATATATATATATATAAAATTATTCGGACCGGGTCGGATGACCCGGCCCACGCCCGGATCAGCGACCCAGCTCCGGCCCGCCCCGTCCATGACAAAACGGCGCCGTTTCAAAGATTGAGAACGGACGCCCCTGATCTAGCCACGTAGCGCATCCTCAGCCGTCCGATCGAATTTTTTTATTATTATTCAAAAATCTTTTATTAATTCTGAAAAATCCTTTTTATTTTTAGAAAATCCCAGATCGCGACACGTGGCTGAACCACGGTCGTCCGATCTGGGTTTTGTTTTAAACGGCCGTGGACCCCCTCTACGCTGACGTGGCTGCCGACGTGGCATGCCACGTCAGCATTGACCGCTGACCCACCGGACGACTCGCCGGAGAAGACGATGAACAGTGTCTTCTCCGGCGAAAGTCGCCGGACCCTCGCCGGATAGCCAAAACCGACGTGAAAACGTCGCCGAATCTCCCATGCTTTGATGCCAAATCAAACTTCACCGCCTCCAGACCAAAAACCAGCCATTTCATGGGCGAACAGACGCCGGAAACCGCCCCAAACATACCAATCCCGAACCGGCGCCGGCGAGCTCGTTCGCCCAGTTTTTTTGTTCCAAACTCGATTTCATTCTATCACGAAGCATGCAATAGAGTTAAGGAAATTTACCTGAGGCTGTTTAGAGCTCGAGGACCGCGGCTTGTGCCGGTGAGGGCTCTCGGCTCGATCCAAGCACCTTCGAGCTCCGACCATAGCCTCCCGCGCGATTTCGATGCAAAAATGAGATGACACGGGCGTAGGACAAGTTCCAAAGAAGTTTAGAAGCCATTTTAGCACAAATAGAGCTCGGGGATGGCCCGGCCGAGGCTCGAACATTCAAACGCTTACTTAGGCAATTCGTCGAACATATTGTGTGCGTAAGTGAAATGGCGGTAGGGGAGCAAAACTGACCTGTATCGAGCTCCACCACGGCCACTGAAGCTCTTTGATGACCTCCGCAGCTCTGGGGTGTTGGTTGCCTCTCGTTGTCGTTCCCTCTCGCCCTGTTTCGCTCAAATTCCCCCTCCTTCACTCTCGGCCCGAGCTCCCTCTCCCCTCTCTTTTTTTCTTTTGTTTCTGGCCGCCGGTCCACAAAGCCAACTCCCCACCATTGCTTTTCCTCTCCACTACAACTTGTCGCCGCCTTTTCGAATCAACCGACCCCCAGTGGTCTTTTTTTTTAATCGCCGGTGAGGTCCCCTGCCTTTTAGCTTTCGGCCGGTGGGTCTGCAACTAAGTTGCAGACCCGGTCGGATCGGGTCGGGTCGGGCCTGACCCGACCGGCCCGGTTCGACCAATTTCGCCCAATTGGGTCCCAAATCGACCTATTTTCATGAAATTGATGGTAAAATCGGACTCCTTGACATGTTTTCTATCAAATAGAGGTATTTTCGTGAACCAATTGATTGGAATTTAGCGAAAACCCCAAATTACCCTTAGGATCCGAAATTGATTTTTGCTTAATCGAGGGCCCAAACGACCGAATTAGCCAAAATTGAGGCCACCAATGGATTCACCATGATGAAAAACATAGGGTAGTGGTGTTTAATTTGAATGGGTATGCCCGTGTGAAATTTAATTTCAAAAATTGTGAAACCGGGGACTAAATTGAAAGAAAATTGTGCAATTAAGTCCTTTTGGCTAAAATTGGTCAAATTGGAGGGCAAATTGACCAAATTGCACTTCAATACTTTATAATACAACGTCATAGCTTACAAAAGGTGAGAATTGAAAATTAAAAGACTTGAAAAGGAATTTTTGGGCTCGGTTCGGGTTTATGTTTGTTAAGGAACATAGTGACCCGAGCCGAATTTTTGATATTTAAAGTGACACACTTGAAGAGGAAATTAAAACAAAATTATTGAACATTTTTTGTATTTTTCTGACCACGAATGGTATTTTTCTGATTTTTTGGGTATTTTTAATAATTAAATAAATTCGAAAAATATTAAAAAATACCAAAAAATATTTTTTGCTCAAAATTGGTTCCTGAGGCTAGGCCAAGGCTTCCAAAGTTGATTTTGTGATTTTATGACCTTTTTTGATATTTTTAATTAATTTTAAAAAATAAAAATCGTAATAACAGATGGTCAAAAATCAGGTGTCAACAATCGTTCCTCATTTCAATCCTCTCAAGATATGAAATGATCATCTCCTTTTCTATATGTAGGGATGAAGAAAACTGAATGCTTATTTGCGAAGCAACACTTCAAGGTGTAATTGTACACAAATAGAGATAAATCTACACTTGTGGATCTCGAGTAGTAGGGTGCTTGAGGAGCGTCATGAAGTCATGACAAGTCGAGAAGACCATGAAGTGATGATCGTTGCCCATCTTTGAATCAAGAGGGAGTACTTGTTTTAGTAATTGATTTTCATAATCAAAAGTCAAACATTTTTCTTCCTCTCTAAACAGATTGAAATGCACCAATAGAGCAAAAGTGACGAAAGGTCACCCAACCTCAAGAAGGAGAGTGACAGAACCCAAATAGTGTCGAGCATCGTGCAACATCAAATGCCGAGACCTTCGGATAATTACGATGAAGTTTTATCCTCTGATATCACAAAAGGGAGTAAATTCTCCCTTATTCTGATTCCATTTCATACGAATGACTGAGATGTTTCTCTTTCATATACAGAGAATGATAGTCGAAGACATGTGACAGAATAGATTGAAGAATGTCAAACGTCAAAATCACCTGATATGGAAGTGATTGACTCAACCAACAGGGAAGGCGTTAGCGCGATACAATGGAGCTTCATATGGCTAAATCAGCTAACTCAAGGTGGAGTACTGAGTTGCTGGAGGCAAATCATTTCCCTATCCAGAAAGCATGCCGAAGTCGAAGACATCAGATTTGCCATGATGATACGTGGGGCAAGTCCCCGAAACGATGGTTATCACTCATGGAACATAATGGAATAAAATCCATTCATGGAATACAAAAAGCGTTTCATCATGGCAACAACGCTTCCAAGAAGAACAATGCCGAGCCACCCCTCTTGGTAGAAAAGGACGTATCGTTCCTAAATAAGTTTCAATCAGATGTAGAAATAATATTTCCTATCTTTTTCCTCTCAGGTGATAAACAAAGTCAAGACACCCAAGAAGCAACAACTTCAAAATGACAGAACAGGGAGTACCCACTTTTCATATCATCTCACACATGCATTTAGGATAGATGATTTCAAGAGCGTCATAATGGCTCAATTTGCGAACAATATTCTCGAGAAAACTTGAAAAAGTTTCTTAACAATTAGAAGTCTCTTTGAAAAGAGCATTCGAAAAGAAAGCATTCAAACTTTACAAATTGACATACTTGATAAAGAGATGCTCTCTGTGAACAGAGTGAAAGGCGCGAATCCATTTTTCGTTGCAAACACGAATCATCTTAGATCACTTGCATCATGCATATCATACATGCATCATTTATGTGCATATTATTCCTTGAAAGATGTCGACAGGTCAAGGTAAAAGAATCCAAATGAAAAGGAAATGCCAAGACCCAAGGAACGAAGGGTAAATTGTATCAATTCCAATTGCCCATTTTGTATGCTGTTCTGACACGAACCTTCTTTCCTTTGATAGGGAAATATCAAATAGCTCAATGGCAACTATGATGGCTGATATTAAGGCAATGCCGAAAGCCTCCCAAGCCAGACAGACAGTAGTTCCTAAAACAACTCAACGGGCGGAGGAGGATATCCGTGAGCCGAACACCCCGTCGCAACAAAAAGCGTCCCCTGTTGTTATCAACCTCGAGAATGAGGAAAAAGGGGAAGCAGACCATAAAAGTCAAGGTGGAGGCTAAAATATTAGCCAAGATCGAAGAATGCTTGAGCAGCCAAGGTTATGAGTTGGCTCGTTTAGACAAGATATCTCCCTTCGCCAAGGTGGAGACTCCTCCTGACTACGAGGAACCAGACTTCGTGAGGAAGTATAATGGGACAGGCTATCCCCGTGCTCACCTCAAATATTATCTACGCAAGATGGCGCAGTATTCAGACTATGTTCCATTACTGATGAACATGTTCCAAGAAAATCTAGCTGGCGCCGCTCTGGCTTGATTCATTGAATTGGACCTGGATGATTATGATGGGTAGGAAGATCTTGCAGAGGATTTCCTTAGGCAATATAGGTTCAACACAGCTACGGCCCCGACGAGGGAAGACCTTCTACGAACCTCAAAGGCAAGAGGAGAATTGATCATAACATACGCCCAGAGATGGCGAGCTTTGACGACCCAAATAAAGCCGTCAATCCCAGACGATAAGCTGATTAATTTGTTCCTGAAAGCACTCCTCTACGAATACTTCGACAAGTTGAACACCTCAGGGATGTCAGACCTTCGCACAATTAATAAAGGTGGCCGAAAGGCTCGAATGGGCCTTAAGAGAAAGGAGGCCTCATGAAGCTTCTTCCAGAAAACAATATCCCTTGAAGAAGGAGAAAGAAACTGGGCTCGACATAGCATTCATACTAAGCCCCCACAAGCCCAAGACGTTTGGCAATTCCAATCAGACCAAAGGAGGATCATCCTGGTCAACACCGAAAGTGCAAGAACCTAGAAAGAGGCAACCCCAAAAGCAGTTCTCTCAGCTCCCGAGACCTTTGTCCAAGCTACTCCCGATGCTGCTAGAATAACACTTGGTGGCAAAGGAACCACCTAGAGCGATAATTGCTATATCCTTAAGCTGGAGGTACAAGCTTTGATTGACAGCCAGATTCTAAAATTTGACAACGTGGCTCCAAACGTACAAGAAAACCCGCTCCCTGATTATCAAGCAATTGGGGGAATATTCACTGAAGATGAGGAAAACCACCTCCAGCTGAAGGTGGACATGTTTAAGCTGACCGACCTTCTGGCGACCGCTTCATCATACTCAAAAGCAGGAGAGATCTCTGCTGATATGAAGAGACTATGTATCGCTAAGATGATGAGCTTGGGGATAATGTCCGATATTACCGATGAAGAATTCGAAGGAGTCGAAGCTTCTCTATCTTTGGAAGGAAGCCATTTCATGATCAAAACTGAGCGGGGTAGCACTCGGGACATCCCGCACGAGAATCTGGTAAACAGTCTTGAGCCGATCATTCAGTCAGAAGAAGAATTCGAAAAGGACGAACTGAAAGCCAAAGAGGTGAAGTCTAGCAAATTGCAGATTCATGGCTAACACACCTGAAATAGGTGAAATTGTAGACAACCTGGGTCAGGACTTTGGAGGGTACAACTTTAAAGTGAAGTACTCTGCTCCTCCTAGCTTCTACCAAAGAATGAAGGATATCATACCAGACGGATGAGGAGGCATGGATGATCCCGTTCAACCGGAAAAAGCCTTTTTTCGAAAGAACCTAAGTCATCACTTGACCAGATGAGAGATACTAAGCTTGACACAAAGCAGTATGCCGAAACAAAGATAAAAAAAAATCAACAATAGGGTTTAGCTGAATTATTCAAAGGAAAAAGAGAATACCCGAGATCTGCCACATCAGCTGTATTAGACAACGATGACCGACATTGTCGACCGAGAGACGAAATCTCCTCAAGGGACCTTGACAACACTATGTCAATGATTGAAACCGCTACGACTGTGGTAATTAAACTGAAAGAGCGACAGCCTGAATAAGGTAGAAGATTGCCTAGTCAAGCCTATTTTGATTCGATTGCCGGAAGAGGAAGAAGACGGCACAGCTGAACCAGGGACGTCTTATCAGACGACAATAACTATAAAAGTCCCTCCGATAGAAAAGTACGATCCTAAAACGGTCCACTGGAACTATGGGACAGAGGAAGAAGATGAGGATGATGGTTATGCATCTATCCAAAGAGAATGGAATGCCTTTGAGGAATCAACGCCTCCTACTTCGGAAGAGCCGATTACTGTTAATTTGGGGGATACTGAAAATATCAAAGAAGTCAAGATCGATGGACATTTATCCCGAGATGAAAGACTCAGGTTCACAGAACTACTGAGAAGGTCGCTAAGATGTCATGCGACAAATTCCAAAGATGTCGAGCTACCAAGAGGTAGATAAAAGTGATCGAAGATTCATATGGTTGAGATAAATAACCAGAACCAGCAAAGAAGGTTCATTAGGGCAAGCCCTTCCTTTCCTGTCGAGAGACCAAGCTGGGGGCAAGATGCTCGTGTGCCACCAAGATAGCATATTGGAGCAAGTTATCAAGCCCCAAAGACGACAAATGTCAAGACAGGCCCTACTGGGGCAAAGCAACCGAAAGAGACGATCTCCTTGATCAATGAAAATGCAATACCTCAAAGGGAGTATCATGTTCCTTGGTGATTTATGTAAAGTTAAACATGGATGAATACTCATTGTTTTATGTACAGGTACAAAGACCTCTTCAAATATGATGGGAAATTGTCAAATGATATGAAAAATGCTAAGGCATTTGGCCAAGGTAAACGTCGCCCAACTGGGGCAAATGGATTGTTGATGTTATCAACACCTTCAAACATGAATGGAGGGATTTGACGAATGTTGTCCATATCAGCATACAATATTGGAATGGACTCAATCAAGAGATAAATGTCGACAATTGACAAAAGAAGGGTAGTTGGGTGTCGTATCCAATTTACTCCTTTTTCTTGCATTTGCTAATGCAAAACCATTTCTTTCTGTGGCAGAATACGCCATTAGGACATTATCATGGGTCCAACGAAGAGGAGAACATCACAAGGATGGTCACAAGTGACAAAGATGCATGAAGCAAACGACTTTCTCAAGCATTGGAAGGATGACACTTCAAAGGTGAAAAGTAAAGTGAAGATCCAAGTAAGAGACAATCCAAACTGGATAAGGGATCGCATGAAAATGCAAAAATGAATAGAACCATTTGACTGGGGCAAGGATTACCTAGCCATGACAAGTCATGCCTAACTGGGGCAAGCGAATCATCTACGTGACTGGAGGAAAAAGTGGTATTTCATTCCCAGCAGGATCAATGAACGTGATAGAAGAGTCGTTCACATCAGATTAAACCTCAAGATACAAACTTGAGTGAAGGGTGACTTTGTGTCGTTCTAATTTGATCTCAAATGATCTTTCTCCTAATATGAATTGGCCTTAATTTCAACAGAAAATTACTGGCACTCAAAAGGAAAGAACTCGCCGACTCAACTTCAAGGCGAGATGATCTTTGGAGATAACAGTTTCGGAAGTCAAGCATTCAAGAAATGATCTTTGGCTATAAGATCAAGTGGAGGGTAAAAAGTATCGCTTCCACACCACATGCTTTAGCATACATTTTGATAAGAATTCATTTTTCCTTGAATAAGGAACTCCGAAGAATGGCATGGAAGACGTTCGAAAGAGAATGAAGCCATCGAGCAGGATTCATTGCCCCAATCAGACGAAGGCGTCATCGCCGTAGGTCGAAATGGCCGTTTTCTATAATCTACATATTGGCGTTCAGATTGGAATGCATGATCAAGAGGACTTACTGTCGTGGTGGTCAGGTGCACGTCCTTTTCTCCAAAGACTGGGAATTTCAAGAAGTTTTAGAACAACTTAACCATCTTGTGTTGTTAAGAAAAATGCAGATTTTCATGAATCTATCCACTTCCATTGGAGTGCTTGATCAAGGGTAAGGTGTATCGTTCTAATTTTCTGAAATTCGAGAGCATACACTAACATATTTCTTTTATGTTTTTCAGGAATCCCTAGCCGCGCTGGGCAGGTAAGTATTCCTTTCCCAATCTTGTAGGTTTTTAAGACTGTCAGAATCCTTACTTCTAGAATTTGAAGGCTTCTTGGAATCTAGCATGCATTCAAATCTCATGTCTAGAAAGACGCAAAATTCTCACAGTCATATCATTGGCATTCATGTTTAAACTTGGGGGTTATCTGAACATGATTGAAATGTGCATTGTGCATCATAAATCTCCTTGGAGGATAAGTTTTGGAGAAAGCGAAATGAACTTTTCCAACAAAAGTTGTTTAAACCGTTCAAAAGGATGTTTCCTCAGACAAGAGGCAAGCCTGGTCCAAACACGTCCCATACACACTTGAGAGATAAGTGGAGTGGTAAGGATAGCAAGACCTTGACCTACGGACGTAAGGGTTATTCGCAGTGATTACATGGATTGAGAAGACGGAGGCATTCGTTTCTCTATCATAAACACTACAGGTGACCATTGATAACCCTTTGAACGGCGGTTTCATTCTTCACCCCTGTCAAGAACCACCCCACAGTGGGGCAAACTGGAGGTACGTCCAGCGGTTGTTGACACTTGATTTTTTAAACCCGAACCGAGCCTAAAAAAATCATTTTCGAGTCTTTTAATTTTCAATTCCCACTTTTAATAAACTATGACAATGAATTCTAAAATCTTGACATTTAATTGGATTGCCCTGCATTTCGATTTTATTTGGTTGCAATGCTCATTTGCTTATTTGGGCGCCTAAAGTGAATTATTGGATTGTGTTAAAAAGAAAAGTAGAGGACCCAAAGGAAGGATGAGCGGCCATTAAGCGGAAAGAAACCGGAGAAGGTGGAAGATAATGATAAAAAAAATAAAAAAGAAAAGAGGGGGAATGGGTGGAGGAATAAAGAAAGTTGAGTGGAAGAATAAATAAGTGAAAAGAAAAGAGGGGGAATGGGTGGAAGAATAAAGAAATGAAAATAAAAGGGGGGGGAGACAAAGTATTCTGATGAAGAGCAAGAAGCTTGGTGCACGCCCAAAAAAAGGAGAAAGAATGATGGGTTGGCACAATAAAAAAAAAAGGAAGAAAATGGGAAGAAATGATGGGCGGATGAGCAAAGGCCCATCATGAAGGATCCCACCGAAAAAGGCTGAAAAAAAAATTCTAAGGGATGCTACTGGGGACTCTCTTTCTAAAAATCTTTGGGGGAGGATCCCAACCATGGTGGTTCTCGTGCGGCCTGACACCACACATCTCTATCTCTACTTCGTTTTCTTTTGACGTCACCATCGACGCTGCATTAAAGAAGCCTGCCGTGTCCTTCCTTGCTGACCCGAAGGTGGCCGCCTCTCTCCGCCTTGCTCGGTCTCCCTATCGCTCGTCGACCATCCGAATGCCGGTGAGGGGACAATCATTCTCGGTTTGGCCACTGAGTCCTCATCATTGTGACGCCTTCCAATTTTTCGACCGCCCATTTCGAACCGCCGTTCAAGCCCAACAACGCCGCACTTGGCCGAAGCTTCCAAACGCTCGTCCGAATCATCCTCGACGAAAACCGAAGCTGGCGATAGTCATCTTCGACTTCCCTGAGCTCCGAGGAAGCTGTCAAGCCCATTCAATCGGCCGCAGACCTCAGAAAATCGTGGGTTGCTCCATCAAGCTCTTCCTCGGCCTCACATGGCAAGTTGAACTAGAGTGGGTCATTTCATGTGGTATAACTTGCGATCTAATCTATACACCTTGCTGACCATTTTTTCCTTTGGCTGCACGTGATTTTATTGGGTAAATGCTCGAGTCGGTCCCCGACGTCCTCCAACCGGTTGCGAACTCCACGGCTCGTTCCACGCCAAACCAAAGCCCTGTGATTGTCAGGTAAGTCCTCTGCAGCTCCTAGGATGCTTCCCAATAATTTATGTTAGTCGGGTAACGTGTAGAACGGCTAGAACCAAGTTTCGCCGGAAATATGCTTTCGGTCGGAGATGGCGAGTCGATCGTTTGACGTTCTGCTATGTTGAGGTTCGGATATCTGGTAGAGGACGTCGAGTAGAATCTTTTGGCGTTGATTTCGTGTGATTTGGACGTCGGAGGGCCGAGATATCGCTCTCCGACGAGGTGCCGGCGAGAGAACGCCGGCGCCGGTCGTCTTCCCCGGTGAGGCTTTGACCGGTCAACGCTTGTTGACCTGGTCAACGCCACGTGGCACTGACGTGGCAACCACGTGGCGGCCACGTCAGCGCGCGGTAATAACAAAGAATAAAAAAATAAAATAAAATAATAAAAAAATTCAAAAATCAATAAAAAAAAATAGAAAATCATAAAAAATTCAAAAAAATTCGGAAAATTCAGAAAAATTCTAAAAAATTCCAGAAAATAGGAAATGGCCACATTCAACTGGCCACGACCTGTTCCGGGTCTTTCGACCCCCGATCTTTTCCGAAATGATGGTTTTGCCCTTCCGGCAAACCGTCTTCCAAAAAATTTCTAAAATTTTTTTCAGGAAAATCCCAAAAAATAGGAAATGGCCACGAACAACTGGCCAAGACTCATTTCGGGTGTTTTGAACCCCGACCCTTCTTAAAATGACGATTTCGCCCTTTGGGCGAATCGTCTTCCAAAAATTGAAGAAAAATCAAGAAATTCCAAAAAATTCTCAAGAATGGGAAATGGCCACAATCAACTGGCCATGGAATATTTTGGGTAATTCGGTATCCAAATCCCCCAAAAATTGACGATTTTGCCCTTCGGGCTAATCGCCTCCAAATCTTCCCATTTTACCCCTGACCGAAATCACACCTTCCCTAAGCCCTTATGGTTATGTTAGGGAGCCATTGATTTGAATTGATGTGCATTGATGTGATTTATTTATGTACTTGATTGCGCTTTCATTTAAATTGATTGTGATTGATAGGAATAGTCTTCCAATCTGCATGAACCCTGAATCAAACCTACCTCGCCTAAAATTGCGCCTGCATGAGCTCTTAGCCAGGAAAAATCACTCGCATTAGGTACCGAAAGGGCGTTGGTAATGACACCAACGTAACCAAGTCCCCGAACCCAAAATCTCTGGTTCCGCAGAACTGATCGATCTCTCCCAATCGATCAGTAAGGTTTCCGGTCTACCCTCCAAGAAAGACCGGGTGGCGACTCCAAATGCATGCACAATTTGTACATGCCACCACGACCACACTGAAGGTCGAAAGCGATCGACTCTTATCGTCGAATCCTTTAAAAAATACTCCCGCCGCGATTTGGTATGGGCTTGGGAAGGCCCGCGCCGATCCAAGATCCGCGATCGGTAATCCATTAGCCGCGTCCGCTTTCGGACGGGTCGCGACAGCTGGCGACTCCGCTGGGGAACTTTGCTCAAGAACCTATGGTTCTAGACCTCAAGTGGACTTAGGCCGTAATTAAAACGCTGAGTGATTTTTCTAACCCTGCAGGCGCTCTTGAAGGTGAGGTAAGTCCGCTCATGGTAGGTGTTATATGTTTTTGCAGATTGGAGAGATAAGGGGTGTAGTCCGTGATTAACATTGTTTTATGCAGGTTGGCGTAGGAATGTATGTTGTATGGATGATTTGAAGTGCCGATTGATAAACTGTTGTGCATGACTCGCATTGTGGTGATCACGACACATGGACACACACAACCGCGCCTAAAACCTCGGGCGCCCTCTTTAGGAAAACAATAGAAGGAATTGAAAATGGAATCTCCGTGAGGAAAAACATGGGGTAATCCACTTTTCAATTCCGCTCACTTCGAACTATGGATCGAGTCCCAATGCAACGATAGTTGTGCAATGGAATCGGCTCTTTCTAGAACTCGAGGTGGGAACCTTGACCTTAGGTGCCAAATCCTTTGATTTTTAGAAGTTTTATCCTCACTTGTCTCATGTGCATGTCTTTAGATGGTTGGTATATCTAAAACCACCTAAAAAAAAAATCGGTGATCCTGGAGTCACATCTCGAAGACTGGAACTGGGGCATCTCCAAGTGTTCGGACCACATTCCTTTGATTGATTTGACATTCTTAGTTCTCTTGTATAAGATTAATTTTGCTGAGATCCTCTCTATCTCATCCTTTAGATTGATTGTATTAGGGATCTATTTGTATTGTATACATCTTGATAAGGCTCATTTCTATCGAAAATGGGGGCAAATTCCCCAAACCCGTGGAGCATAGTGGAATTCGTCCTTTCAGTGCAAAATACATTTGGCCGCAGAGCCACTCGTTTGGTGAAAGGACGTATCGTTCCTAATTGATTTTTAATCAGATCTGGGGATAAGTTTTTCTCCATTTTTTTTATCTCAGGTGATAAAAGAGACAATGCACCCAAAAGCTCATGTATTCAAATGACAAAACAGACGTCGCCCAGCTGGGGCAAATGAACCTTAGGCGTTGCAAATACCTTCAAGCACGGATGGAGGAATTTGATAGATGTTGTGCATATCAATATGCAACATCAAAACGGAATGCAAATCAAGTGTAAAAGGACGTATCGTTCCAAAATGATTATTTTCTTGATATGGGAATAATGCTTCCTTTCTTTTTTCTCTCAGATGATGATCAAGAGCAGAGGACACAGGATGTAATGCTTTCAAATAACAAACAGGGAACATCAAATACCTCAAATGGCGACTGTGATCGAGAGAATCACCAAACCGCCACATGACGAATCCCAAGAATATCAAGCTGTCTTGAGACAGATAAAATTGATCAATGACTCTGACAATCGAGATGGATGATCAGAATCTGCAAAAATCAATGGGAGCAGGTTCCCCCCATTTGCTTTGAGGAGCCAAACCGGGGGCAAACTCTCATGATCCCCCATGAAAGCGCATCAGACCAGGGTCATCGAATCCAGAGATGACAAACAGCAAAACCATGCCTAACTGGGGCAAGTGAATCATTTGTACGCCGGACGTTTCTCCTCTGGCAAAGTCAATGGACGCAATAACAGAGTCGTCCACATCAGAATCAAACCCCAAGATACGAATTTGGGTGAACAGTAACCTTGTATCGTTCCAATTTGGTCTTCGAAGACCACATGCCTAACATGAGTTTTTACTCATTTTGTAGGAAGTCGTTGGCGCTGAAAGCCTCAAATGATAAGAGCGCGCTAACAGGGAGGCGAATATAATCATTGGCCTTAGAAGTCAGGATTCCAGGAGATGGTCTTTGATTATAAGACCTAGTGGATGGTAAAAAGTATCGCTCCTACGTCACAGGCTTTGACATGCATTTTGATAAAATCTTCTTTTTTTTCCTTGAATAAAAGGAACCTTGAAGAATGGCGCTGGAGTGCGCCCAAAAACACAAATGGATCTTCTCTGGGGCAAATCCCTGAGAATGATTCATCGCCAACCAAACGGAGGGATCAAGACCACAAGATAGAGGACCAAATCCTGCAAGCCGCGAGTTTGTTTTCAAATGGAAACACAAAGCAAGAACAAGGCTGTATCGTTCCAATTTGCCTTGAATTTTGGAACACAAACTGACACCTAATTCCCGTCTTTGACAGGGGATCGCCATCAAGGTGAAACAGGTTTTCACACCCCATGAATTACCCGTTGGAGTACACGACCAATGGTAAGATGTATCGTTCTAATTTTTTTGAAAAATTCGTGAATGTACAATAACATGTTTCTTCTGCATTTTCAGGGATCTCCAGCCGCGGGGGACAGGTAAGTATCACTTTCCCCAATCCATTGAAGATGTTAAATAAAAAACAGAGAGAAAAAGAAAAGCTTTCAGAATCTAATGTCTAGAAAAGACATAGAATTCAAACTTCATTGGCATTCATGTTTTGAAATATGAGGTTATCTGAACATGAATAAGAACATGCATTGTGCACCATAAAATCCCTTTGGCGGGTAAAATTTTTGGGAAAACGAAAGAGATTTTTCCAATCAAAAGTTGTTCAAAACTCTCAAAAGGATGTTTTCTCAAAAGACGAGAGGCAAAGCCTAGTCCAAACACGTCCTATACACACTTAAGAGAGAAGTGGAGCGAATCAGACAGCAAAATCTGGACCTACGGAAGTAGGGACCATTCGCAGTGATTACATGGGTTGGGACGACGGAGGCATTCGTTTCATATCCCCCAAACACTACAGGTGACCGTTGATAACCCCTTTGAACGGCGGTTTTCATTCTTAACCCTGTCAAGAACCACCCCACATCGGGGCAAAATGGAGGTGAGTCCAGCTGCATCAGGAGAAAATGGTTAGAAATTTTCTTGCTCGGACTAACATTAATCTTTGTGTGTTGTTTATATGGTAATCCAAGTGCCATAGGATGATGAGAAGCATTCATTTCTCTATCCCACACACTGAATCCTTTGCATAGCCAAGTTGAGCCTGCAAAATCATTTCATAAACCCGTTGGTGATCATTGCACATTCCAAGACGGATGCAGCATCACTTCAGAAACGAAGGAGTGCAAGACTTAGGGTTTGCAAAAAAAAAAAAAAAATCCTAAGTTAATGTTTAACCTTGTTAGACCTTTGATCATAGGTCTAACACGATCCCATGAAGATGAGAAAAAGTGGGATTTCAAAAATGAATGAGAAAAATCCACGGCATCGAGAAAAAGCAAAGTGCCTGGTAAAAGCAAGGCCGATGCTCGTGTAAGTTGTTTGATTGATCCGCAATGAAGCCGGATGAGAAAAGAGGAAATCCCTAAAGGAGTCAGATCAAAAAGACTACTCCCCAAATGGTGTCAAGCGTGGAGCAGAGACGCAGACAGAGTCATCAGTCTCTTAATGCGACGAAACGCTCTCTGAAGAGCTGGTGCACACCTCAAAATCGGTTGTACACCTCAAAAACTAAAGATGCAGAAAGGAAAGGACAGGTGGTAAATCAGCAATGATCACCAATGTCAAACCCGTCAAGAATTCTGGGCCAAAAACAAGCTTTTTTTCGGTCCCCAATCCCACCAATGTTACAACCCTGAAACAGTCTTCTCTGACTAAGATACTTGGGTTAACATATAGCTTAGCTCGAAGAACTACGAGCAAGACTATTTCTTTCTCATTTTGCAGGGTTCTTGACTTGTAAACCCGGAGCAGATGGCGAAAACTTTCGTTCAATGGCCTCGACTCCAAAGCGGGTCCCCCTTGAAAACCAATATCCAAGCCCAACATTACGGTCCCGTGGAAGACCTCCCGACCGATCAAAATGTATGCGCTGCGAATGAGCCTAAAACCTAGGCACAAGTTAGTAGGGAATTGAGTGCATCCCCTATAAAGACCACTATCTCAAAACAGGTGAAAAGACCTCCTCGTCGAGAAATGTTCCAATAGATGTTTTGAACAAACTCTTTTTGGAAATTTCAAATTGTTTGATCCAGATTTTCCGCACAAGGAATTTGTGATCACATCTGTGTGTTACAAGAATGCTTTGGATAACCTCCAGCATCAAAATGCACATTTCACAATTAAAACTTAAGTCATACGGTTTTTGTCAAATGGACAGCCGTGGTCTTCCCAAAGATTACTAACGTTTTCTTGGTGAAGAAAAATCTTTCAAGCTCAAACTTCTGCAGGATTCTTGGAAACCCCGAATCCCAGAAAAATATTTGCTCCATGGAGTGGAGCACACATGTTTGAATTTTCTGCATGACGTGGAGAACCCTCGTCCCAGGACCCCTTTAAAAAAAAAATCAATCAAGCGGTCCTCGCATGACGTGGAGAACCCTCGTCCTAGGATCCCTTTTCAAAAATATCAAACAGGCCCTATCGGACGTAGAGAACCCTCATCTCGGGACCCCTTTTAAACAAAATCAAGCAGTCTCATCGGACGTGGAGAACCCTCGTCTCGGGACCTCTTTTAAACAAAATCAAGCAGTCTCATCGGACGTGGAGAACCCTCGTCATGAGACCCCTTTTCAAAATTCAAGCAGTCTCATCGGACGTGGAGAACCCTCGTCATGAGACCCCTTTTTAAAACAAACAAAGGTAGAAACCGCCTAAAGGGTCAAATTGAAGGTAGAAACCACCTAAAGGGTCAAAACAAAGGTAGAAACCGCCTAAAGGGTCAAACAAAGGTAGAAACCGCATAAGGGGTCAAAACAAAGGTAGAAACCGCCTAAAGGGTCAAACAAAGGTAGAAACCGCCAAAAGGGTCAACTCAAGGTAGAAACCGCCTGAAGGGTCAACCAATGGTAGAAACCGCCTGAAGGGTTAAATCAAGGTAGAAACCGCCTGAAGGGTCAACTCAAAGGTAGAAACCGCCTGAATGGTCAACTCAAGGTAGATACCGCCATAAGGGTCAAAACTAAACTCAACGGTAGATACCGCCTGAAGGGTCAAATATGGTAGAAACCGCCATAAGGATCAACTCATTGGAAAATACCGCCATAAGCATTGACACAAAGGTTCGATCCACCATACGGATCAAAATCCTTAGCAAATCCCAGGGCGTGGGATGCGCCCTCCTTAGGTTCCTGCCAGTTAGGAATCCAATAATGGTATGACCTACCATACAGGTTAGAGCTTAATCTCCCTAGGATATTCTCAATGACGAGTCATAGGTATCTTCTTGAAAGTCGTCGCAACCGGCAGCATCCGACAGGTGAGCTTCAGGTAAGCCTCTCTCACTCCGGCCCATGTTCAAACTGTTAGAGCAAACCGGGGATTAATTTGAGCTTTTCATCAAAAGGCCGTAAGGATTCAATGTCGTAGCATTTCTTCTCTCATTTTCCCAGTTGAGTCGGTTAGGAATCAGGTGCCACCTTATCTTTGAGAGAAACCTCTAACGAGATTCCTCTCAAAGAGGGGCAGCTGTTGACACCTGATTTTTGACCATTTATTATTGTGATTTTTATTCTTTAAAATTAATTAAAAATATCAAAAAGGTCATAAAATCACAAAATCAACTTTGGAAGCCTTGGCCTAGCCTCGGGGACCAATTTTGAACAAAAAATATTTTTTGGTATTTTATAATATTTTTTCGAATTTATTTAATTATAAAAATACCCAAAAAATCAGAAAAATACCATTCGTGGTCAGAAAAATACACAAAAATATTCAATAATTTTGCTTTAATTTCCTCTTCAAGTGTGTCACTTTAAATCTCAAAAATTCGGCTTGGGTCACTATGTTCCTTCACAAACATAAACCCGAACCGAGCCTAAAAAAATCATTTTCGAGTCTTTTAATTTTCAATTCCCACTTTTAATAAACTATGACAATGAATTCTAAAATCTTGACATTTAATTGGATTGCCCTGCATTTCGATTTTATTTGGTTGCAATGCTCATTTGCTTATTTGGACGCCTAAAGTGAATTATTGGATTGTGTTAAAAAGAAAAGTAGAGGACCCAAAGGAAGGATGAGCGGCCATTAAGCGGAAAGAAACCGGAGAAGGTGGAAGATAATGATAAAAAAATAAAAAAGAAAAGAGGGGGAATGGGTGGAGGAATAAAGAAAGTTGAGTGGAAGAATAAATAAGTGAAAAGAAAAGAGGGGGAATGGGTGGAAGAATAAAGAAATGAAAATAAAAGGGGGGGGGAGACAAAGTATTCTGATGAAGAGCAAGAAGCTTGGTGCACGCCCAAAAAAAGGAGAAAGAATGATGGGTTGGCACAATAAAAAAAAAGGAAGAAAATGGGAAGAAATGATGGGCGGATGAGCAAAGGCCCATCATGAAGGATCCCACCGAAAAAGGCTGAAAAAAAAAATTATGAGGGATGCTACTGGGGACTCTCTTTCTAAAAATCTTTGGGGGAGGACCCCAACCATGGTGGTTCTCGTGCGGCCTGACACCACACATCTCTATCTCTACTTCGTTTTCTTTTGACGTCACCATCGACGCTGCATTAAAGAAGCCTGCCGTGTCCTTCCTTGCTGACCCGAAGGTGGCCGCCTCTCTCCGCCTTGCTCGGTCTCCCTATCGCTCGTCGACCATCCGAATGCCGGTGAAGGGACAATCATTCTCGGTTTGGCCACTGAGTCCTCATCATTGTGACGCCTTCCAATTTTTCGACCGCCCATTGCGAACCGCCGTTCAAGCCCAACAACGCCGCGCTTGGCCGAAGCTTCCAAACGCTCGTCCGAATCATCCTCGACGAAAACCGAAGCTGGCGATAGTCATCTTCGACTTCCCTGAGCTCCGAGGAAGCTGTCAAGCCCATTCAATCGGCCGCAGACCTCAGAAAATCGTGGGTTGCTCCATCAAGCTCTTCCTCGGCCTCACATGGCAAGTTGAACTAGAGTGGGTCATTTCATGTGGTATAACTTGCGATCTAATCTATACACCTTGCTGACCATTTTTTCCTTTGGCTGCACGTGATTTTATTGGGTAAATGCTCGAGTCGGTCCCCGACGTCCTCCAACCGGTTGCGAACTCCACGGCTCGTTCCACGCCAAACCAAAGCCCTGTGATTGTCAGGTAAGTCTTCTGCAGCTCCTAGGATGCTTCCCAATAATTTATGTTAGTCGGGTAACGTGTAGAACGGCTAGAACCAAGTTTCGCCGGAAATATGCTTTCGGTCGGAGATGGCGAGTCGATCGTTTGACGTTCTGCTATGTTGAGGTTCGGATATCTGGTAGAGGACGTCGAGTAGAATCTTTTGGCGTTGATTTCGTGTGATTTGGACGTCGGAGGGCCGAGATATCGCTCTCCGACGAGGCGCCGGCGAGAGAACGCCGGCGCCGGTCGTCTTCCCCGGTGAGGCTTTGACCGGTCAACGCCACGTGGCACTGACGTGGCAACCACGTGGCGGCCACGTCAGCGCGCGGTAATAACAAAGAATAAAATAATAAAATAAAATAATAAAAAAATTCAAAAATCAATAAAAAAAAATAGAAAATCATAAAAAATTCAAAAAAATTCGGAAAATTCAGAAAAATTCTAAAAAATTCCAGAAAATAGGAAATGGCCACATTCAACTGGCCACGACCTGTTCCGGGTCTTTCGACCCCCGATCTTTTTCGAAATGACGGTTTTGCCCTTCCGGCAAACCGTCTTCCAAAAAATTTCTAAAAAAATTTTCAGGAAAATCCCAAAAAATAGGAAATGGCCACGAACAACTGGCCAAGACTCATTTCGGGTGTTTTGAACCCCGACCCTTCTTAAAATGACGATTTCGCCCTTTGGGCGAATCGTCTTCCAAAAATTGAAGAAAAATCAAGAAATTCCAAAAAATTCTCAAGAATGGGAAATGGCCACAATCAACTGGCCATGGAATATTTTGGGTAATTCGGTATCCAAATCCCCCAAAAATTGACGATTTTTCCCTTCGGGCTAATCGCCTCCAAATCTTCCCATTTTACCCCTGACCGAAATCACACCTTCCCTAAGCCCTTATGGTTATGTTAGGGAGCCATTGATTTGAATTGATGTGCATTGATGTGATTTATTTATGTACTTGATTGCGCTTTCATTTAAATTGATTGTGATTGATAGGAATAATCTTCCAATCTGCATGAACCCTGAATCAAACCTACCTCGCCTAAAATTGCGCCTGCATGAGCTCTTAGCCAGGAAAAATCACTCGCATTAGGTACCGAAAGGGCGTTGGTAATGACACCGACGTAACCAAGTCCCCGAACCCAAAATCTCTGGTTCCGCAGAACTGATCGATCTCTCCCAATCGATCAGTAAGGTTTCCGGTCTACCCTCCAAGAAAGACCGGTGGCGACTCCAAATGCATGCACAATTTGTACATGCCACCATGACCACACTGAAGGTCGAAAGCGATCGACTCTTATCGTCGAATCCTTTAAAAAATACTCCCGCCGCGATTTGGTATGGGCCTGGGAGGGCCCGCGCCGATCCAAGATCCGCGATCGGTAATCCATTAGCCGCGTCCGCTTTCGGACGGGTCGCGACAGCGGTATCAGGAGATAAATGGTTAGAAGTTCTCTTGCTCAGACTTGCATCAATCTTCGTGTGTTGTTTGTCATTTTAACTTCTGTGGTAATTCAGGTGCTTTAGGATGACGAAAAGCATTCGTTTCTCTATCCTATACACTTTTACCCTTTGTACAGCCCAGTTGAGCCTATACGTTCATTTCACAAACCCGTTGGTGATCATTGCATATTCCAAGACGGAAGCGACGTCCCTTCAAGAGCGGAAGAGTTCAAAACACAGGATTTGTGAAAAATTCATAGATTAATGTTTGAGTGCTGAGATTCAAGTTGTACATCTAGCACACTCATTTGAAAATTATGATCCTCAAAAGAAAAGAAAAGGTGGGATCTCGACAAAAGATGAAAAAAAGAAAAAAAGAGAAAAAAATCAGATCCTGGGCATCAAGAAAAAGCAAAGTGCCTGGTAAAAGCAAGGCCAATGCCCATCCAAATACTTGTACACTTGTGAATCAGGTATTTGATCTTGTAAATGCCAAAAGATGGCATGATACCTTTGTATAGGTCACTAGTGAGATCTGATTGTAAAAGAAAATCCCAAGGGAGCTGGACAGCAAAGGATGCTCCCAAATCATGTCACACTCAGATGATGTAAGCATAAGACAAGGTATTGACGCCGTCTTGACATAAGAGAGATGTTCTCTAAAGACAAATATGCACTTCAAAGACTGAAGACGCTCTTTGAACCAGAAGGGGCAAGATGGCAGCAAACTTGCAGTGATCACCAATGATAAACCCTTCGCGTATTCTGAGCCAAAAATAATCCTTTCTTGGGTCCCCAATTCTACCTACGTTACAACCCTGAAAAGCCTTTTCTGATTAAGGCACATGGATTGACATAGGGTTTAATGTCTAAGCTTAGCTCGAAGAAGTTCGAGCAAGATTATTTCTTTCTCATTTTGCAGGTTTCTTGACTTGTAAACATGGAGCAGACATTGAAGACTTCTCTTCGAAAGCCTTGACTTGCACGCAAGTCCCCTTTGAAAACCGTTGACCAAGCCCAACATTACGGTCCCTTGGAAGTCCTCCTGATCGATCGAGGTGTATTCACTGCGAATGATCCTGAACCCTAGGCGCATGTTTGATAGGAAGTTCGAGTGCATTCTTGGTAAAAGACCATTACCTCAAAACGGTGAGAAGTCCTCTTTGATGAGAATACTCCGTTGGACATTTTAACCAAACTTTTTTGGTAATTTCAGATTGTTAGATTCAAACTTTCCCCACAATGAATTTTTGATCACTTACGTGTATTGCAAGGTGTTTTGGGTAACCTCCGGCATCGTAATGCATTCATTGAAATTTTTTTCATGACTATGATATAAGTCATAAAATGCTGTCAGTTTGACATCAGATATCACTTAAAGACCATTGATGTGCCTTTGGTAAGAAAATTTTCAGATTGGAGCTTCTGCAAGATTCTTGATGACTTCAGCTCCTAAAATAGCTCGTATCACTCTTGATGAGAAACGTTTAACATGTCTAAACTTCTGCAGAATTCCTGGCAAGCCTAGATCTCAGAAGAACACAACCTCTCTTGGTAAGAAAGAGTTTACATGTTCAAGCTTCTGTAGGACCATTGGTATCTCCAGACCTCAGAATGCTACTTCTTTTATGAAGAATATATTTCAAATTTAAACTTCTACAGGACCCCTGATAACCCCATGTCTCAGAATGACACATTTCTCTAAGAAGGAGAGTTTATATGCCTGAGCTTCTGACAGATTCTTGGTAACCCCAGATTCTAGAATGCTATTGTTCTTGGTTAAACTTCTATAGGAATCATGGTAACCCCAGATTCTAGAAGGATGCCTCGCTCTGCGAAGAAGAGCTTTCAAGTTTATTTTCCTGCAAGATCCCTGGTAATTCCATATCTCAGGAAAACACATTCTTATGAACAATTTTGTAGGTTTGATCTTTCTGCAGGATACCTGGAGCTCCCAGATCCCAGAATGTCACCTCTAATGTCAAAAGGACAATCTCCGAAATCATCCCTCTGTGAGATTTCAAATTTACAGGTTTGATCTTTCTGCAGGATACCTGGAGCTCCCAGATCCCAAAATGTCACCTCCCATGTCAAAAGGACAATGTTTGAAATTATCTCCCTATGTGAGATTCCAATATTACAGGTTTGATCTTTCTGCAGGATGCCTGGAGCTCTCAGGTCCCAGAATGTCACCTCCCATGTCAAAAGGACAATGTTTGAAATTATCTCCCTATGTGAGATTCCAATATTACAGGTTTGATCTTTCTGCAGGATGCCTGGAGCTCCCAGGTCCCAGAATGTCACCTCCCATGTCAAAAGGACAATGTTTGAAATTATCTCCCTATGTGAGATTCCAATATTACAGGTTTGATCTTTCTGCAGGATGCCTGGAGCTCCCAGGTCCCAGAATGTCACCTCCCATGTCAAAAGGACAATGTTCGAAATCATCCCTCTGTGAGATTTCAAATTTACTGGTTTGATCTTTCTGCAGGATGCCTGGAGCTCCCAGGTCCCAAAATGTCACCGCACATGTCAAAAGGACAATGTTTGAAATTATCTCCCTGTGTGAGATCCTAGTGTTACAGGTTGGAACTTTCTGCAGGATACCTGGAGCTCCCAGGTCCCAGAATGTCAACTTCAATGTCGAAAGGACAACATTCAAGATAGTCTTTCTACGAGATCTCAGGTAGCCCCTAGATCCCAGAAGAATCTTATCAAAGTTTTTGCAGGTTTAAGTTTTCTGCAGGATACTTGGAATCCCCAAATCCCAGAATAACGCATCGCGTGTCGAAAGGACAATTTTCAAAATCTGCTTTCTGTGAGGTTCTAGGTAACCCCTAAACCCAGAATAGCTCATGTGGTAAAGCCTAAAGATTAGGCACACCTCACTTGTATGAATCCTAGTTAATTCCTTAGAATATAGGATCAAAAACTGTTGTCAAAATCTGCTTTCTGTGAGGTTCTAGGTAACCCCTAAACCCAGAATAGCCCATTTGGTAAAGCCTCAAGGTTAGGCACACCTCATTTGTATAAATCCTAGTTAATTCCTTAGAATATAGGATCAAAATGTTCGACAATCCCTAAGAGACTGGGTGCGTCATCCATAGGTTCCTAGCAGAAAGGAATCCTATTCTCGGCCTGATCCCCCTGACGGATCAAAATGTTCGACAATCCCTAAGAGACTGGGTGCGTCATCCATAGGTTCCTAGCAGAAAGGAATCCTATTCTCGGCCTGATCCCCCTGACGGATCAAAATGTTCGACAATCCCTAAGAGACTGGGTGCGTCATCCATAGGTTCCTAGCAGAAAGGAGTCCTATTCATGGTCTGATCCACCATACGGATCAAAATCCCTGACAATCCCTAAGAGACTGGGTGCGTCATCCATAGGTTCCTAGCAGAAAGGAGTCATATTCATGGTCTGATCCACCATACGGATCAAAATCCCTGACAATCCCTAAGAGACTGGGTGCGTCATCCATAGGTTCCTAGTAGAGAGGAGTCCTATTCATGGTCTGATCCACCATACGGATCAAAATCCCTAACAATCCCTAAGAGACTGGGTGCGTCATCCATAGGTTCCTAGCAGAAAGGAGTCCTATTCATGGTCTGATCCACCATACGGATCAAATCCCTGACAATCCCTAAGAGACTGGGTGCGTCATCTATAGGTTCCTAGCAGAAAGCAGTCCTATTCATGGTCTGATCCACCATACGGATCAAATCCCCGACAATCCCTAAGAGATTGGGTGCGTCATCCATAGGTTCCTAGCAGAAAGGAGTCCTATTCATGGTCTGATCCACCATACGGATCAAAATCCCTATTCATGGTCTGATCCACCATACAGATCAAAATCCCTAACAATCCCTAAGAGACTGGGTGCGTCATCCATAGGTTCCTAGCAGAAAGGAGTCATATTCATGGTCCGATCCACCATACGGATCAAAACCCCGACAATCCCTAAGAGACTGGGTGCGTCATTCACAGGTTCCTGTCAAGTATAGGAATCCCATTCTGGTACGGCCTACCATACAGGCTAGAGTTTAACCGCCCTAGGATACTCAAAAGACGAGTCCCTAGGTATTCACTTGAACCCGTTATACACCGCGCAGGCCGTACAAGCATCAGGCAGGCGATCAACAGGTAAGTAACAGGTGGTCTCTCTACTTTCTCTCTCACGTCAGCAAAAGAATGAAGAGCAAAGCGTTCACCAGTGGGACAAGAAAGATTGAGTGTCAAGATTCATTTTGATTTTCCCTAGTCGAGTCGGTCTAGATTTAGGTGTCACCTGTCTTTGAGAGAAACCTCTCACGAGATTCCTCTCAAAGAGGGGCAGCTGTTGACACCTGATTTTTGACCAAGTCTTTTTCAGTTTTATTTTTGAAAAATCACAAAAAAATCATAAAAGTCAAAAAATTACAAAATCAACTTTGGTGACCTTGGCCAAGCCCAAGGAACCATTCTTGACCAAAAAATAATTTTTCATATTTTTCACATTTTTTAGTATTTTTAGAAAATAGGAAAATACAAGAAAAATCAACAAAAATAGAATTTGATGTCACAAAAATATAGGAAAATAGTCAATATTTTTCTTTTAAATCCCTTGTCATTTTGACCTCATCAAAGTCGAAATCCAAGTTTAATTTTGTGTGTTTCTTTGTAACGCACAGGGTTAAATTTGACAAAAAATATGTTTTGAATCTTTTTATTTGCAATCTTTTGCATTTTTTCTAATCTTGACATTCGAATTGATTGCCCCACTTTTCAATTTGGTTCAATTGTACTCTAATTTGATCAATTTTGGCTTTAGGGACCCAATTGCATAAAATTCTTCTCATTCTGTCCCCTAAAATGCCAAATCCAAAATTAAACTTTTTTGAGGGGCACCCATTGAACCCCAAAGTTTCCTCCCTATAGTATTCGATCCCCTAAATCTAACGGTCAGTCCAATTGAGGTCGATTCGCCCATTAGATCCCTCAATTTGACAAAAATCAAATTCGGATCCTGCCTTAAATTTGGGGCTTTCACACAAATTAAAACCAATTTAACCATAGTTTACCTATTTCAGATGGAATTTGTGTCACATAGTCCGATTTCAGGATCAATTTGGTGATTCAAGCTCATTTTGGAATTGAAATTGAGGGAAAATATCGAACTGGGTCAACTGAATCGGGTTGACCCGAATCAGTCAACCCAGTCAACCACGCAGAAGGATCCGCTCCGCCTGTTCGCGCAAAAACAAAAGGAAAAGAACGAATGAAGAGGGGGATCAGTTGGCAAAGGAGATCGGTTGGGGGCTGGGAAATCAGTTGGCAAAGGAGATCGGTTGGGGGCTGGGAAGTCAGTTGGCGAGAGGAGTTAGTTGGAGGAACAAAAAGTGAGAGGGCGAGAGGAAGAAGGCAGTTCTGTTCGCGCGAGGGTAGAGAGAGAGAGAGACGCAGAGAGGGAGAGAGTTCTGTTCGCGCGAAGAACGGACGAAGAGAGCGAGAACGAGCTCAGAGAGAGAAGGAAGCGAACAAAGAGTTCGCAGAGAGAGAGTGAGAGAGATACAGAGAGAGAGAGCGCGCGTGCGGCCATTGGAGCTTGGAACCCGAGAAATTCAAGCTCGGATTCCTCGCGATTCGGACGACGACAACTGACGCCGTCGCTCACATCAGCTTCGTCTCAGCCCGGAGAAGGCGTCGGACCAAGCCATATTCAAAGACGTTCTTGAAAAAGGTGAGCTCCTCCTTCGAACTCAAGCTCGGCCTTCAATGGCAACTTTAATTATAGTCATCCGTTTGCTGCGATTCGGGTTGCAATGTGCTTGTGTCTCCTCCCTGAGCATTTTTGCCTTTGGTCGCATGTCGTTTCATGGCCTAAATCACCGAGTCTACCCCTTACCATGGCTGATCGGCCGCGAGCTCCATAGCTCATCCTAGACCAAGCCGAAGCTCCGCGAAGGTCAGGTAAGTCTTCTCAAACTCCATGGATGCTTCCTGATGGTTTAAACTAGTCATGTCACGCGTAGAACGACTAGGGCGAGTAGCCGCCGGAGCCTAACTTCGGCCAGAGGTAGCGGTGAGATGAGGTTTGATTCTGCTATGAAAAGCCTGGCATATGTGATGAAGCTCGATGAGACGAGTAGAATGGCGGAAGTTTCATGCAATTTCGTGGCCTGAGCACGGAGAAAACGGCCTCCGACGAGGTGCCGGCGAAAAAGAGCCGGCGCCGGTCGTCTTCCTCGGCAGCTCTGTTGACCAGTCAATGAAAGTTGACTGGTCAACGCTTACGTGGCGCTGACGTGGCGCCCACGTGGCAGCCACGTCAGCCGTTCGGTTGCAACGAAAAAAAACAAACTTGATCCGACGGTGGATAGTGTGCCACGTGTCGAGATCTCGCAATTTTCGGAAATAAAAATTACTTTCGGATAAGTTGATCGGACGGTTGTGGTTCGATCAGGAGTTTCAATCTGGACCGTCAGTTGCCAGCCCTAGATCAGACCGTCAATCAGTCAACACGTGGCGCAATCAGAGCCTTTGATTCGATTTAGGCGGGATTTTAAAAATTTGAGCGGGAGGAGTATAAACGGCGCCGTTTTGGACGCGGGTCACGCGGACCCGGGTCCGGGCTGGGCCGCGGGCCGTGGGCCGGGTCGCCCGACCCGGCCCGGATAATATTCTTTTTTAAATAAAAAAAATCAGAAAATAATTTTAAAAAAAAATAAAAAAATCGAAAAATTTCAGAAAATCCTAAAAAAATGCTAGAAAATTCCAGAAAAAATGTGAAAAAATTGTGGGAAAATCCTAGACACTCCAGAAATCCCCAAAAATCGAGGATTGACCATAGACAACTGGTCAACCCTATTTTTGGGGTTTCTTATCCGTTCTTCCAAGACTCGACGACATTACCCTTTAGGGGTAAGTCCCCTCTACTGTGTATGTGAGATAAGGCCGATAATGCCAAGGTAAGAATTAGGGTTAGGTAGGCGACCAATTCTTAGGTTTGGGTTTTCGAGTCCTGCCTCTTTTCTCAAAATGACAATTTTGCCCCTCAAGGGGAAAATTGTATTTCTTGTCTCAATCGAGTTCTGAAAATTGCTTAAAGTTAGGGTTTGGGTCAGGTGGACGACCAACCCTAATATTTGAGGTCTTCAGTTCTCGTCTTTGTCCAAATGACGACTTTACCCTTCCAAGGGTAAAATCACTTTTAAATTCCAGGAAAATTCTGGAAATTCCCGAAAAATAGGAAATGGATTGGATTGATGGCCAATCCTATTTCCCTTGTCTTCTGACTTCCCAATTCGTCTAAAATGACAGATTTACCCCTTTTAAGGGTAAATTTTCCCGAATTATTCAAAATTACGATTATGCCCCTCATGGGCGAATCATGTCCAAATCACTCCTAAGCCTTGATTGATATTTCTCTAGGCTAATAGGGCCTCATTAGGGATACTATGCTGATTTCATGTGTTTTATCCGCATGCACTGGATCCTTGATTTGCGTACTTATTTCTATTGGTTGTGAGTGATAGGATAGTATTTCCCATCTGCATGAACTCCTAGATTTAGAATCTGTACCCCACTCATCTGTATGAAATCTTAGGATCAGATAAACCATTCAGCTTAGGTACCGAAAGGGCGTCAACTCTGACAGTTGGCGTAACTAAGTCCCCGAACCCACTTCTCTGGTTTCCGCAGGATCGAATAGACTACTCCCAACTGTTCGATAGGGTTTCCGATCGTACCCTCCACGAAACGATTGGTGGCGACTCCTTGGCATGTACACTCATCACATGTCACTAGACCACACTGAAGGTCGACCACGTATATCCAGCAGTTGCGATTTAGGTAATGGGCCTTGGGAGAGGCCCGCGTCCGATCAAGCCAACGATCGGGCGGCCCATTAACCCTCGCTAGCCCATTTAGAAGGCGCGCTCGTGAGGGTCGCGACAGTGATCATTGCTGCTTGTCACTGATCTTCGCCTTCATATGATACCATCATTGCTTGAGAGATGGTATAAACTTCTGCTGAGGATTTGCATTTTGATATTTTCAAAGATTTCTCTCTCAACCTCTTTCCCATTTACAAGAGAATTGTGCAATGACATTCAGCAGCATTTCGTAAATGAGCAAGAATTTAGATGGGCATTGGTCTTGCTTTTACAAGGCGTTTTGCTTTTTAAATGCCCCAGAATTTTGAGAGATCAGCATTTTTCTTTGTTCTTTCTCTTTCTCTCTCTTTTGGATTGCTGCATTTTCAGCTTTTTGCATTTTCAGCCTTTTGACGAGTTTTTTTTTTCGGGGATTTTCCCTTGACTTGATTTTTCAACCTTTTCTGCTTAGAGATCAGCCATATTTGCTTTGAATTGAGCATATGATCACCAAGATGGGCTTAAGAAATGAATTTGCAGGCTCAAGTGGGCTATACAAATGGATGAAGTGTATAGGATATAGAAATGAATGCTCTTCCTCATCCTAAGGCACTTGAATTAATGTTTGAGCATAAATGCAAAGAAACACCTGAAGATTGATGTTAGTCCGAGCAAGAGAATTACCATTTACCTCAACTTGCTTCTGGAATTTTCTGTTTTGCCCCAATGTGGGGTGGTTCTTGACAGGGGTTACAAAAGTGAAACCTCCGCTCAAAAGGGGTAACAATGGATAACCTGTAGTGTTTGAGGTAGAGAAATGAATGCCTCTGTTACCTCGGCTATCGTACCTTTTGCGAGAAAACCCTTTGCCTTGAAGGCTGTGGAATAATACCACTCAACTCACTGGGGGTTAAAATTTAAGGATGTGTGGAAATGGCTTGCCTTTCATCATCCTGTCATGCCCCATTCTATACAACTCAATGCACCATATGCAGTTTATGCTCCCTATTCAGAGTCGGTAAATCAAATCATGAAGAATAATTATGCATGAATTACGCAAATGGGTGAGCATTCTTAAAGTCCGTGGATATAGAAATTTCAAGCATTATGTTCAAGAAAATGACCATGCAAGAATGCGAGAAAATCTAAGTTGCCCCAGAACATGTGAGAAAATGAAACGCCTTGGGGAGCTTATATCTATCCTTGCCCCAGAGTAAGGAAATCATATGCATGATCGAGTCGAGAGAAGACTCGAGTACTTTGGTTGCCCCCGTTCAATAGTGATCACCATCATGGACGGTCGTATGGTCCTGCAAATAAGGAAGGTATCACTTGAAAATCACACGAGACAGAGAAAAAAATACTTCCTTTTCCTAAGTCGAGGCCTGCTGGGCCCCCATTTTCAATCATGATGGGTATAACTTTTGTCAAAATGTGAGATTGCCCCAGACATGGCCAGTGTTCGGGAACTCAATTTTGAACTTTGACAAATAGTTTATTTTTCCATATGATCCTGCATAGGAAAGATGTGCATGAACAGGGTCTCAACTCCGGTCAACGGCTTGACCATTTCATGTTCTTCGAATTCCCGCCGTATTTCTTCGTATTCGGGGTCGAATTCATCGAGGTCATAAACTCCAGAATCCATTAGATCTCCCTCCACATCCCTGAAATATACAGTAGGGAATTCAGAAAAACAAACAGGGTTTACAGATGTATGCCCTATCGTTATTATTTTTTATGCAAATTTTTTTCTTTTTCTTTGGCTTTTCTGTTTTTCTTTCTGAAAAATTTATTTTACAAGAATTTTGAGACGGGAATCTTTGAAGAAGCCCAACCCTCGGTATCTCACCATTGACGTCAATCTGTTTGACCGTTGGTTATCGTCATCAGGTTGGTTTGGGGTACTTCGACAAGATTCCAAAATGACGGATAAAAATTTCTGTAATTTTATTGATCTTCAAAATCAATTCATTACATTTTATTGAATGGGAATGCAATACCGAAGGGAAAAGTCCAAACAATAATCGAAATGACTGAAATTAAAAGAAAGCTGGAAATGTCCCATGCATGGGGTAACAGCGACTGGTTACTCTGACTCTAAACCCTCCAATGGATCGTCTTCAGAGTGAACACTGTTCGAAGGCCTCAGTGATTTGTGTTCCAGGTAGGGGATTCTTCTGCACGTTGGGCTGCTTGTTGGGTAGCGAGATTGCCCCAGTCTCAATCAGATCCTGAATACGGTTTTTCAGGACGAAGCAACTGTCTGTGTCGTGGCCTAATTCTCCACGATGATAATCACACTTCTTGCTCGGGTCATACCATTTTGTGTTTGACGTGTTTGCTCTCATTGGCTCTGTAGTTAAGAGCCCTTTCTTTTGCAGGATGGCCCAAATCTGCGTCAAGGTCTCAGGGAGTGGGCTGAACTGCCGGTTCCTCCATGTATCTCTCCTCTGGCTATTACTAGCCCTTCGTACATCAGGGAGTTGAATGACGGGAGTCTGAACCACTAGTTTCTGCGTGTACGCCAAGTTAACCTGCGTGGCTGCTGGTTCCTTCTTTGGTGCTAAACGTTTCAAACCAGTTCCGCTGTCTACATGCTGGCAAGTCCTCTCGCTTTGCGTTCCTATTTGAACACAAATGTGTGCTTTGCAAAAATTAGCCATCTAGCTTGTGGCCCTGATCTCTTTGTCTGGTCGGGACAACGAATCCTTCTCAAGGATCTGCACCGGTGGAGATTCATTCATGCTTTTGGACGTGTTCCCCGCCACTCTTCTGGGTTCTTTGACTTCCGAAGTCGATATTTCTTTTCGCCTCATGTTGGCGAGTTCTTTTCTTTTGAGGCTTTTCAATGCCGATATTTTCTGTTAAATGAGAACAAGCTCATGTCAGACATAGGTTCTTCGAAGATCAAATTAGAACGATACAAAGTTACCGTTCACTCGAAGTTTGTATCTTGGGGCTTGATTTTGATGCGGACGACTTTGCTATTGTGTCCAATGATTTTGCTGGAGACAAAGCATCCTTTTTATCCACTGCACAAATGATTCGCCTATCCGGCATGGTAGTAAGCCTGTAAAAAAAAAATCAAGAGGGAACGAGTCAATATATGTTCTCAAATTCCAAAAGAATTAGAACGATACAATTTCACCCCTTTTATGTATTCCATAAATCGAAGAGGTCCTTTGATTTGGATAGGCTCCTTCATTTTGGAATAGATTGTATGTCCGGCAGGTTTGCCTATTTTGAGTCATGATGGGTTATGCCGAGTGGAAAATATCAAGAATTGCCCCCAGATTTGGCTTGATTTGAAAATTTGGACTTTCAGCCTTGGGCAAACGAATCATTTATTTCCCAGTTATCGAGAGCATCAATATGCTCCTTGAGGGCCTCTTAGATCGCAGCATCGATTTCTGTTTTGTCGGCCATTCTCCTCTGACTTTGCTTTGAGCCCTTTTTGTCTTTTCTCTGCTCGCGCTATCTCCACTTCTATCGTAGCACTCAGATACTTCGTGTGGTCATGTATGATAGATGAGTGACCTTTTACAAATGAATGTTTTCTTGACGATCCATAATCACCTACAAAAGATAGGGGACTAATGAGTATATGACTGAAGAGAGGTCGGTCCATGACTGATTGATTGGTCCGACTTTATTTTATTTTCTTTTTGCGCAAAAAGTGAGCAAACTTGCCTTATCAAATACGATGTGATTTTTCTGCAAAAATTTCTTGCACAAAGTAGTGATAAATCCTTCTGACATTCGGAACATTTCCGGGAGGAACTTTCATCACAATGAATTTTCAAGTTAAATTTGTCCAGGAAATCTTGCATCCATTGAAACATTAAGGAAAAATGTGACAGACTCTTCATTGATCAGTAAAATTCCCTGAGGGATCATTTTTTTTTTAAAAGACCATGGGGTTAAGTTCAAAATCTAACTGAAACCTAGCATGGACCGACCAAAAACAAAGTAAGTAAGTCACGAAGGAGAGTGGCAAAATACTTACTTTCTGACCGACCATAATGCAAATCACATAGACATACAGATGAGGTCGTGAGGTTCACTAACTAATAGGCTTCAAAGGTGGAGCCCCAGGGATACTCGGACCAAGCCAACTAGGGTTTGCGGCTGGATCGAGGTCCCCCGTAGACATCCGGCTCAGCCAAGTGAAGACCCGCATCACCAGGGTAAGTGACGAGGGTATTCGCTCTTGGCACCGATTTAGAAAGGTTCGGGACTTGAAAAGGACGACTCAGGCCACAGGGTAATGGCCGAAGTATCCCTAACCAAGTACCATCCTAAGCCTAGCCATTCATGTCCAATGGCGGGTTGTGTGTGCAAAGTGTAGTGTCTATCCAACTAAGGCATGCACAGCAGGTTATATCAAAACAGCGCTTCTATATAAACTCACATACATAAGCTCCTTCAAACTGCAAAACAAAGGTCGGCAAACACTCGCCCCTTATAACTCCTAGCCTGCACAAAAAGGGTTAACAAACACCTCCCCTTATCACTCCAAATCTGCAAAAACATTTAACACCTTAAAGGTGAGATTCAACCAATCCACTCAAGACATCCAGGGAATCTAAACTGCCTAAATCCTCTACAACTTTTAAATTTTCCGAAAGGTTCAGATATCTGAGTTAAGCATTCATATTTCTCGGAAAATAAAAAGTAAATTCCCCAGCAGAGTCGCCAAGCTGTCGCGACCTAAAAATCGAAATCGTCCAAATCGGTTTTTTAGGTGAATCGGATTATCGGGCAAGTTATCGAGAATTTACCTAATGCGGATCCTCCCAAACCCTACCGAATCGCAACACGAGAAAAATTAGAACAAATGAGGAGTCGCCACTAATCGTTTGAGGTAGGTCGATTAGAAACCTAGATGAACTAGCGGGAGAACTAATTCACCTCTGCGAACCAGAGATTTTGGATCCGGGGATTTGGTTACGCTAATCGGCTTTGACTAACGCCCTTTCGGTACCTAGATTCCTGTTTTTGAATTTTTCTTGAATTTTTTAGAATTTTTTTGAAGACGGTTTGCCAAAGGGGCAAAACCGTCATTTTTGGAGAGACTGGGGGTCGAAAGACCCGAAACAAGTCATGGCCAGTTGAATGTGGCCATTTCCTATTTTCTGGAATTTTTTAGAATTTTTCTGAATTTTCCAAATTTTTTTGAATTTGTTATGATTTTCCATTTTTATTGAATTTTTTTATTATTTTATCAATTTTATATTATTTTCTGAATTTTTTAATAATTTAAAAATATTTCCGGACCGGGTCAGACCCGACCCGCCCCTCTCGGGCGCCCGGCTCGACCCTAGGGGTCAGAACCGGCCTAAAACGACACCGTTTTATATTTTTAATCATTTTCCTATTTTTTATGTTTTTTTATGTATTTTCCTTAATTTATCCAAAAATTCCCCTGATCTAACGGTGCCTATTGCGCCACGTGGCCTGTTCTCGTGCGTCCGATCTTTCTCTGGATCGAATGACCCACAGAGAGCCACGTGGCTCAATCCTAACCGTCAGATCAAAAATTAATTAATTTTCCTATTTTAGAAAACCATTCAAATTAGACGATCCAGATTGTGCCACGTGGCCACCTTCGGCGCGTCCGATCTAACATTAGATCGGACGTTCCACAGCGCGCCACTTGGCACAACCTCGTCCGCCGGATCGATTTAATTTATTTTCCAAAAAAAACATTTATTATTTTCCAAAATTACAAGATCGCGACACGTGTCGCGATCAGGACCGTCCATTTTATTTTATTTCTTGAAAATCCACGTGGCCCCCACCGGCAGACGTGGCGCCTACGTGGCATGCCACGTCGGTCGTTGACCGTTGACCAGTCCTCGACCCGCCGGAGAAGACGACCGGCGCCTCTCCGGAATAGTAAAAATTCCGGCGAGGTCGCCGGAAAAACACGAACCGGTGTCAAAACTCAGTGTTTTTTTGCCCGTTTTTTTTAGCATTAGACTCCCTACACTACCAGCATCACCATATAGCACTAACATGAAAGATTTAACGTCGGGAAGTGGCCCGACGAAGCCTCGACCGAACCGGCGCCGGCGAGAAAATTTGCAGAAATTGTTCCTTATCAAAGCTCGGTTCTAAACCATCAAACAGCATCCAAGAAGGGTCTATAAGCTTACCTGAGCTCGTTTCGAGCTCGGCGACCGCCGGAAGTTCCCCGCCGAGTTCCTATTCCGAATCGTGGCCGGCGAAGGTCGGGGTCCGGTTTTCACCGAGTTTTAATGCAAAATGAATAGCAAGTTGAACCGTAGAGCAGTTCTAGGATTAACTTAGGGCTAAAACCGAACATATGCCACTCGGATCACGCACGGCCGGGGGCAAAACCGAATCGAAACAAGCATCGGCATTTCATCGAACACATGGCGTGCATAAAAAATATATGGAGATCCGGCAAGATACCGACCTGTCTCCGGCCCGTCGACGGCGGCGGAGGCTCCGGCGAAGCTTAGTGTAGCATCTTGAAGGTCGAGGACGCCCGCTCTTCCTCGGTTTTTCGCAAAAAGTCCTTCCCTCTCTCTCGCTCGGCCCCTCTTTTTCTTCAACCCGAGCACCCCCCTTTTCATGGCCGACCGGCCCGTTTTTGTGCCCATCAAATGCGAATATTCCTCTGCCAACATGCTTCCCACGCTCATTCTGCCTTTTCCCTTTGAAAAATCGCACGCCTCACGTTCGCCCCATCTTCCTCTGTCCTTCCCCTGTTTTTTACGTTCTGGCCATGTGGTCTGCAACAAAGTTGCAGACCCGGTCGGACCGGGTCGGGTCGGGTCTGACCCGACCGACCCGGTTAGACCAAATAGCCAAATTGACCCCCCAATTGACTTCCTTTTATGAAATTGATGGCAAAATCGGATTACTTGACATGTTTTCTATCAAGTATGGGTATTTTCGTGAATCAATTGATTGAAATTTAGTGAAAACCCCAAATTGTCCCTAGGATCCGAAAATGAATTTCGCCAAATCGAAGGTCCAAAAGACCGAATTAGCCCAAATTGAGACCACCCATGGATTCCTCATGATGAAAAATATAGGGTAGAGGTGTTTAATTTTGATGGGTGTGCCCGTGTGAAATTTAATTTCAAAAATTGTGAAACCGGGGACTAAATTGAATAAAAATTTGTGCAATTAAGCCCTTTTGGCTAAAATTGATCCAATTGGAGGGCAAATTGATCCAATTTCACTTCAAGACTTTAGAATACAATGTCATAACTTATAAAAAGTGAGAATTAAAAATTAAAAGACTCGAAAAGGATTTTTTCAGACTCGGTTCGGGTTTATGTTTGTGAAGGAACACCATGACCCAAGCCTAATTTCCCTGATAAAAAGTGAAAATATTAAAGGGGAAATTAAAATAAAATTACTGAATATTTTTTTGTATTTTTCTGACCACGAATGGCATTGTTTCTAATTTTTTGGGTATTTTTGTAATTAAATAAATTCCAAAAAATATCAAAAAATACAAAAAATATTTTTTGTTCAAAATTGGTTCCTAAGGCTAGGCTAAGGCTCCCAAAGTTGATTTTGTAATTTTTTGAACTTTTTTGATATTTTTAATTAATTTTAGAAATAAAAACTGAAATAAAATATATTCAAAAAATCAGGTGTCAACACTTCTTCCAACTGGCCTGGTCCATGATTCAGAAAATCAAATCCTTAACTACATGGAAACCAGAAAACATTTTTTAGCGAAACAAACCATGCTGTGTGGGGGGATTTGACAGGAAAACACGGGTATCACGTCCAGTGATGGCCAGGCTGCACCTTCCAGACAGTGAAGTTAGCTAAGGCAAAAGGGAAGACGGATGATTGGTCGATAATGCACACTGTGTTGGGTGCCGGCAAGACCAGATCAATAACCATGTTAGACGCGGTGCCTTTCATAGCAAGATTCCAGGCAACCGCATGAATCGAGGCCAGAAGTTCCGCAAAGCAATGAATTGAGGGATTAATGAGTATACTGCCGCTGCTCATCTCATGCTCGGTTTGAACCATCGTTCATGTCAATATACAAATCTGGAAGCTTTTAAAGTATGGAAGATTTTTCACAGGTCTTTATGCAAAAGCGGGGGAGAGACGGTCAAAGCTATAGAATTTCAGCAACAGTGTACACCCTACATAAGCATAAATCCAAAGGCCCTGGTCTGTGGTCACTAATCGCGAGCATTTAGTCTAAACTCTTGATCAATCCTCTCTTCCCTTAGAAACTGCCGATTATATCCACCTACTCCTTCCACTTCCAGATCAGTAAATTGAGTCTCATCCTACACTAAGTATCTACTTTATAAATTACAAATACTTTTTGATATATAAATTTAGACAAGGCATCCAATTGCAAACGGTGACGACACTATAAGTGGAAGTTGCACACTACAAAGAAGTTCGCAAGAATCTAGCAGAAAGCAAGTTGGTGCATACTCCATAAGAGAAAAATGATAGCAACCATCTCTACGAGACAATTGTCAGCAAAAGCGAACCGGCAACTGATATCAAAGGATGTTGGCAAATCATCTGCCCTGATTAATTACAAGCCACTCACATCATCATCCGAACTGCTGTCTGACTCATCTTCAGAAATACTCTTGCCCGATTCTTTTTTTTTTTTAATACATTTTTAGCTTGTTTTTCAACACTATTCTTACCAACAACTTCCTGCGTCAAGCACAAAATAAAGTCATTTACACAAGAATAAACTCGAATAATCAAAATAAAATGCCGCGGTAAGATTGACAAAGGACAAAGAGAACAGACCCTTCCTCTAATTCACTATCCGAGGAACCATCCCTTGATTCTACTATCATTTTAGAAAATGTGGAAATTGATACATACAGATGCATGTGAACCAATTAATGAAACTGCTAAGGGTGGTTATTCTTAGTTCATTATCTTTACCGACGATCATTTGCGGTATGACTATTTGTACTTAATGAAGTATAAATCTGAGTCCTTTGAAAAGTTCAAGGATTTTAGGTCTGAAGTTGAGAAACAAACAGGCACTACAAAAAAACAATGATTTAGCCACGAGCATTTAGCCACGAGATCATTTTCGTCGCTAATTTGTGACTAAAATAGCGACGACAAGGAAGTTCGTCGCTATTCGCAACGAAAATAGTGACAAAAAAATTCCTCACAAATTTTGTGACGATTTTTGTGACGAAAAAATATTTGTAGCTAATTAGCGATGAAATTAGCGACGAACAAGAAATTCGTAGCTAATTGGCAACGAAATTAACGACAAACAAGACATTTGTAGCTAAATTAGCGACGAAAAATTAATTTCGTCGCTAAATTGAGATGAACTTAGCGACGAAGAACAATTCATCGCTAATTTAGTGACGGATATACAATTTTGTCGCTAAATGACCATAAATTTTAAAAAAATAAATAATTTAGTGACGAGAATCATTATTCGTCGCTAAATTGGCCACAAACAATGTTATTCGTGACTATTTTTTTTTAAAAAATTTATTTGGTTTTTGGTCAATTCAGCGACGACTAAGACCGTTTGTTTAGCGATGACAATTAGTGTTTGTCGCTAAATTTTATTTATTAATTTTTTTTTGGTTTTTTGCTCAACTTAGCGACGAACAGTGTTGGTCGCTAATTTAGTGTTTCTTTTGTATTTAATTTTGTATTTGTTTTTTTGGCAAATTTAGCGACGAATAGTGTCGTTCGTCGATAATTTGAGGAAAAATAAAATAAAAAGAATTGATTAGCAACGAAATTGTCGTTTCGTCGCAAAAATAATTTTTTTAAAAGTATAATTAGGGACGAAAGACTTTGTTCGTCGCTAAATATTATTTTTTATTTAAATTAATTTAGCGACGAAATGTCAATTTTGTCGCTAATTAGTTCTTTTTTTTTAAAAATTTCTTTTATCAATTGCTACAAGCTTCGTGAATCTTATGTAATTTTTCTATGGCGACGAAAATAATTGTTCGTCGCTAATTGCTATCCTTAATTTATATTTTTTTCAAGGTTTATTAGGACCCTTTTTTATATTTATTACATATATAAAGTTGTGAACAAACAAAAAATGGAGATCAATTCTTTTGATAAAATATAACTTAGAAAAAAAATCGTCTTTGATGAGATACTAAATAGATCAGTAGAGTAAGGATCTATTCGAAAATGATTTACTTTGCATATATAATATTTGATCACCAAAAATATATATTGTAATTGTGTGATCCACGAAAATGAAATCGATCGGTTCTTTCTTCTAATTTTGAAAGATAGATAAGATACTATAAGCGAATAAGAGATGTTCTAAATCAATTAATAAAGATTTCAAAAACATTAGAATAATCAGTTTTTTAGCAAGGTACGGAATGTATCATAAAATATTCAAATGTGATTCTATAAGATCTAGTTTCGTTCAATATTAGTAATGAGGGTTCAATATATCACACGTTAATCAACCAAAGAAATGTTCAATAATAACTAAAAGAAAGATCGATTATTTGGAATCTTTGCTCTCTTCAAATGGTGAATGATATAAATAAGAAACGCTTATGATACGTCGTTTAGCTTAGCTTATTTATGTTATTTCTTCGATTATATTATTTTATATTAATCTACATTAATTCTTTTTAAAAGAAAATGAAAATAGAGCGAATATTTTTTTGAAATTTAAAAATGAATATATTATTAATTAAGTAAAGATTACATTAATAAGCATAAATGAAGAGCGATCAATTTATTTATTTTTATTATCCTTGTTCTTGAATTAGAAAGAATTCCTTTTGTTCCTAGATAGCTTCTTTGAAAAGGGTTTCTGCTTCTTCAGTGAATGCTTTAAAGAAGATATAATTTCTTGGAATTGAGGTTTATTACTGTTATCCTTATTCTTGAATTAGAAAGCATTCATTCCGTTTCATTATTTATGTGTAATCATTATTACACATTATACCACATCTTTTGCCTTGTTGGTTGTCGTGTGGATGAAGTACTTCGGTGATCGCGGGTTCCATTCCCATCTTGTTTCATCTTATTCATTTTGTTTCGTTGCTAATTTAATGAATTCTTTTGAATTATATATGATATATATTTTCTTGCTAATTTTAAGAAGCTTCACATTTTTGTTAAATATGTATTGAATTTTATGCACTCGGTCTGATTCATCACTCAAAAGTAGAGAAAAAAAAATGAGATTTGGTTCGTGACGCGGCCCCCGGCCCAACTCGGAGGTCACGAACCAAATTTTTATAGGGGGTTCGATCTTTATAGGGGTGCGAACAGATTTATGGGGGATCGGGGGCAACGCTGCGGCTAGGGTTTGGGGGCAACGCTGCGGCTAGGTCACGAACCAAACTTTTTTTTTGCTCTATTTATGCTGCGGTTAGGGTTTATTTTGATGTATCTAATTAATTTAGCGAATTATTTAATTTTATTTTTTATTTTGTTTTTAGTGATGAACATCTCTTTTCGTCGCTAAATTAGCGACAACATTCGAAGGTCGTCGCTAATTTTCAATTTCGAGCGGCCCGGGAAAAAAAGCGCCTTTTTTTTAGCAGTGAAATTGAAAATTAGCGACGACGGTCGTCGCTAATTTTCAATTTCGCCGAGTAAAAAAAGGCGCTTTTTTTCCCGGGCCGCTCGTCTATAAATTCGCTTCCCCGGCCACTCTCGTCACTCCCTCTCTCGTCATTCCACTTGCCACTCCCTCCCTTTTCTCTCCCTTCGCCTCGACACCAAACTCCGTCGTCCACCTTCAGCAAAATCGTCGAGGAGCGAGCTCGGAGGGAAGGAAGCTCACTCCGGCGATCAACTCGACATCCCCGGCCGCTCTCGTTACCGTGAGCAGCTCAGAGGGAAGGAAGCTCACTCTGACGATCGACCTGAACCCCTCCCTCTCCGGTCGACGGCGGAGCCGGTGATTTCACCACCCTAGAATGCCGTCCTACATCTTCGTTGTCGGCTTTTGGCTGAACTTTCATGTGTCTATGTATTTGGAATTGTAGCCATCGTTGGAAATGCTTCTGCTTTCATTTTCCTCGCAATCTTCGTTGCCATCTTCTTCTTGGACAATTTCCCAGAACTTCCTCCGACCAAAAAAAAAAATTACAAATTAGCGACGAACGAAGTGGTACGTCGCCAAAATTTGGCGACGATTGGCTTTGTTCGTCGCCAAAATTGGCGATGAACCACAGTGCACGTTGACAATTTTGGCGACGAACCACAGTGCACGTCGCCAATTTTGGCGACGAACCACTGTGCTAGTCGCCAATTTTGGCGACGAACCACTTCGTTCGTCGCTAATTTTGGCGACGACCTTCGAATTTTTCGTCGCTAAATTTAGCGACGCCGAATTAGCTACGAATTTTTTCTCGGCGCAAATTCGTCGCCAAATCAATTTAGCTACGAATTTTTGCGAAATTCTCGTCGCTAATGTCGTGGCTAATTGCGTGTTTTTTTTGTAGTGAGGAAAGAGCATTAAGGCTCTTCGATCTGATCGAGGAGGTGAGTATCTTGGTACTGAATTCTTGGATTACCTTAAAGATAATGGCATTTTATCACAATGGACACCTCATGCAACTCCAGAACATAACGGTGTATCTAAAAGAAGAAATTGCACTTTATTAGATATGGTGTGATCTATGATGAGTTACACTAATTTGCATGTATCCCTTTGGGGACATGCCCTTGAGACAGCCACATATTTACTAAACAGAATGCCTTCCAAGCCTGTTCCAACTACGCCTTATGAGATATGGCACAATAGGAAACCAAGTCTTAATCATATCAAGATTTGGGATTGTCCAGCTTTCGTCAAGAAGCTGAGAACAAAGAAATTGGAGGCTAGGTCTAAACAAGGTCGCTTCATTAGATATCCAAAAGAGACTATTGGATAGTATTTCTATTTTCGTTCTGACCAAAGAGTTTCGATCAGTAGGCATGCTTCTTTTCTAGAGAATCAGTTCGTCCGGGAAGGAGGTGCTAGGCGAAAAATAGTCTTACAAGAAAAAAATAATGAAGTTCCAAATAACCAAGTTCAGACACCGATCTCTGATTCAGTGGGAGCTTCTGATACACAAACTCTTAGGAGGAGTACGAGAACGTCTCGTTTGCCTTTTCTCTATAGAGACTCAGTTGAAGATATTGAGCCACTATTCATTATGAATGATAGTGATCAACTAAGCGATCCTAGCACCTATGAGGAGGCAATGTCGGACATCGATTCTACTAGTAAATGGCTAGAAGCCATGAAATTTGAAATAGATTCAATGTATTCCAATGATGTTTGGACTCTAGTTGATCTGCTTGATGGTATTGTACCAATTAGGTGTAAATGGATCTTCAAGAGGAAGATGAATGTTGATGGTCAGGTTGGAACTTACAAAGCACGGCTGGTTGCGAAATGATATCGTCAAAAAGAAGGGATTGATTACGATGAAACTTTCTCACTTGTAGTCGTGCTAAAATCTATTCGGATTATGTTGGCTATAGATGCGCATCTTGATTATGAGGTATTCCAAATAGATGTCAAAACGGCTTTTCTAAATAGTTTCTCGAAGAAGATATTTATATGGAACAACCATGGGGTTTTGAATCTAGTGGTAAAAGTCAGAAGGTGTGTAGGCTTAAGAGATCCATTTATGGACTCAAGCAAGTCTCCATAAGTTGGAACATCCATTTCGATGAGGTAGTCAAATTGTTTGGCTTCATAAAAAATCCGAATGAACCTTGTGTATACAAGAAGGTCAGTGGGAGCGCAATTGCGTTTCTAGTTCTCTATGTCGATGATATACCTTTGATCGGAAATGACATACCGATGTTATCATCGATCCAACTATTCTTGTCGCAGAAATTCTCCATGAAAGATTTAGGAGAGGCAACTTATATTTTAGGTATCAAAATCTATAGAGATAGATCGAGACGATTTATTGGCCTCTCACAGTCTATGTACATAGATAAAATGTTAACACGATTTAACATGCAATGTTCCAAAAGAGGATTATTACCTTTTAGGCATGGAATCCATCTTTCCAAGGAGATGTGTCTCAACACTCCTGAAGTAAGAGAGTAGCTGGCAAAGATACCTTACGCATCTGCTGTTGGAAGCATAATGTAGACATGGCCGGTTCCGGTTCCGTTAAAAGGTGGAACCGGCCGGTTCCGGTTCCGGTTTCGGTTCCGAACTTTTAATTTTATTTATAAAATAATAAAATAAAATTAATAAATTATAAATTATAATCAAATAATACATTGTAATAAAATTTGGAAAAAAAAAAGAGAGAATGAATGGGCTTGAACTTAATGAATTATCATTAAGCGCCTACATATCTTCTTTGGGATAGAAGAATTAAAGCCCATGTAGTTCTCTTACCTTTGGTAACCCCCAACTTACCTCATCGTCAATCGTCGCTACCCGTTGTGGTGGTGGTAGTATCTCCACAGTCATCACTAAAGAATTTGTGTTCTCGATCCAGCTCTTGTTGGCGAAATTTAGCCTTTGTCCAATCATCGACACAAGCTTGATACTCCACACTTTCCGGACTTAATCTTGAACGGCGGGGGTCCAAAATTAATCATTCAGCACTAAATGCTTGTTCAACCGCCACTATTGAAGAATGAGTCGCTAATATTTGTTTCCCGATGAGGAAGAGAACTGAAAATTGAGTTGAATGATTCTTCCACCACCCAAGAATCTTGAAATCTACGTTGTTTTCTGAATCGCTAAACTCAAAAGAAATTGTTAAATAGTTTTCTAATTTGAAAATGCTACCTGTTGATGTCCCTTTATGTTTTTTTTTGCCTAGTCTTGAGAATTTTATACCCTCTACTAAGTAGTAAAATACTCGCATCGCTTTCTGAGTCAATATGCTGGGCAGATTCATATCCACTGTCGCTTAAACCATATCTATTACAAATTTCATTATATCATGCTACTATAACTTCTTTAACCTCTACTTGTATAATTGAAATATTTATTACTTCATCCAAATGTAAATAATCACAATAATAAGCACTCAGATAATCTAATAAACCATCTAATTTAGTACGTGGATTGAAAACAATACCAACTAAATAGACAAGAGGAATGTTCAAATAATAATGCAACCATTTTTCTCGCATTACTAAAATACTCGAAGCTAAGTTAGTATCTTTTTCATATGCATTAAAAACATTAGCAATATTAACACATTCTATTAAAAATAAATGCGTAATATGATAATAAATACAAGATAAAGTTTTAGTAGCATCATTAAAAATTTTCAAACAATCTAATTTTTTTTTACAAACGTCCCAATGTTGCGGGAGTAAAGCAATATCGGGAACAGTATTTGAAATAAATGAACATAATAAATCTTTGTAATAAAAAATTTGTAGAAGCATCTCGTAGGTAGAATTCTAACGAGTCGGAACATCTTTTGGTAACCATTTTGCCGTTCTCCTATTTTCTTTACAAAATTTTCCCCACGCTTTCATAAGTTGAGGGCGGCTCCATAAAGATCTAATTGCACTATTTATTGGGTAGAGAGAAGTTACATGAATTCGTAAACCATCTTGAACACATAAATTCAAAACATGACAAGCACATCTAATGTGAAAAAATTATCCGCCAAAAGATGGTTTACACATTTTTTCTAACTTGGGAATGAAAGAAGTATTTGCGGCGGCATTATCAAAGCCAATTGAAAAAACTTTGTTAATCAAACCATATTCTTCTAAAACTTGCCTAATTATTCTATAAATATTATGAGCCGTATGCCTTTCAGGAAAAGCTCGAAATGCGAGAAGTCTTTTTTGAATAACCCAATCATCACATATCCAATGACACGTGACACCCATATAAGAATTAATATTCCAAGAATCACTCCAAATATCACTACCTATATGTACACGTCCTTTGAATTCTTCAAAAAATATTTTCAATTTATTTTTTTGATCTTTATAAACTCGTTTAAGTTCGCGTTTAAGAGTAGTTTTCGGAACAAATGGTGCTTGCGGAACCAGCGCAGTGTTTACCAAATATCTAAAATTAAACTTTTCACCAGTATTAAACGGAGCATGCTCAAGGGAAACATATTCAGTTAATGTTTCTTTATAAAGTGCATTAGTGAAACAGAATAAAGGATGAAGGTTAGGATTGGCGAACCCGGAAATTTGTTGTTGGCTAGTGTCGATCCCCGCTTGCGTTGGATGTTTTTTCGTCAAATGCCGACGAAATGTTCCATAGCCATCTCCTTTACCAAGTTTGTATTTTTGCGGACAATATTTACAGCTTATATCAAACTTACCTTCATTTTCATTCCATACTTTGTCGAAGTGTAGCCTAAGTTGGATTCTCGGCTCTTCCGTGCCGGCTCATTTGGTATCGATGATCCTTTGACACCAGTGGCAGTAGGAGGATAAAGACTTTCTTGCGTTACGATGTGCTCGACGTCGGGATTGGGAACATCGTCGTCTTCCCAACATACATATTCACAAGGATCATATTCATGAACAGGAAAATCGGATTCTCCCATCTCCATCGGGCTCTTTCCCTTTCTAGTATTTCTGCTTCCAATTGCCATTTTTTGAGAGAATTGATCGGAAAGTTGATTCAAATAATTGAGACGGAATTGAGAGAGAATATCGCATCGAGAGAATTTGACTTGAGAGTTGAGACTTGAGAGTATTGGAGAGAATTGAGAGAGATTGTGAGAAAAATAAAGAGAGATTGTGAGGTTTTTATAGAGAATTTTTTTTTAAGGAAATTCGCAACGGCCAAAATGGCCGTTGCGAATTTTCCAACCGGCCGAGGGGGCAGTGAGCCCCCCCCCAGCCCTCTTTTTTTTTGGCCGGTTCCGATTCCGGTTTCGGTTCGGGCCCCGGGCCCGGTCAACGAGCCAGTTCCGGGCCCACGGGCCTAAATGGCCATGTCTAGCATAATGTATGATATGCTATGTACGTGACCTGATATTGCGCATGCTGTGGGCATTACTAGCAGATATAAGTCTAATCCAGGGGAAGAGCACTGGATAGTAATCAAGAATATCCTTAAGTACTTGCGAAGGACTAAGGATTTATTCTTGATATATGGAGAATGAGAGTTTAAAGTTGAAGCTTATACTGATTTTGATTTTCAGTAGGATCCGAATGACTATAAGTCTACATTTGGGGTTATCTTTACACTCAATTGTGGTGCAGTTAGTTGGAAGAGTTTCAAACAAAGCACAACTGCTGATTCCACCACTAAGGCAGAGTATGTAGCCGTTTCTGAAACGGCAAAGGAAGCAGCTTGGATGAAGAAGTTAATTTCTAAACTAGGAGTAGTTTCTTCCATTGAGCAGCCGATTACATAGTTTTGTGGCAACAATGGGGCAATAGCTCAAGCTAAGGAACCAAGGTCTCACCAAAAGTCCAAGCACATTGAAAGATGCTTCCATCTCATAAGAGAAATAGTTGGGAGATGTGATATCGCCTTGCAGAAAATTACCTTAGCAGAAAACGTGCAGATCTCTTTACTAAAGACTTACCTCAGTCTTCATTTGAAAGACACATTGACAAAATGGGTTTAAGGTACCAGACCGGTTGGCTTTAGTGAAAGTGGGAGATTGTTAGATATATGCCATAAAATAATAATGTAATAGTTACATATTAGGGATTTCGTTGTACTTCTAATTTCTTATTTAATCAATGGCAAAGACGTATTTATTCATTTGTCCAATTACTTACTTATATGAATAAATTCCATAAGATCAATTGTGACTGGACCTATTCTTGATACTTTGAGAATATGTGTGACGGGTTCACAGTTAGACTGAATCGTTAAACTATTCTCGATCGATAGATAATTGAATGGATATCAATAATCCTGTTGAGATCGTTGTGTTCTTAACTTCACAATTAAGTATTGGATACTTAAGGGAATGACGAGTCACAAGTTATTGGGTATTGCGATGCCCGAGTTAGAACACAAGTGCTTGTATTAGATAAGTTCACTGAGCGTGACACGCATTGAACGATTAGCGACATGGAAGCTTTTAGTGTGGTCAATGTCTCATCATTCATGCTTTGGTCTTGTGTAAATAATCCTTAGACTTGAGGCACAATGTTGATTTGTGTGTTGGATGGCTATGGTTCACGAGAACGCATATTGACGGTTCGTCGATCCGTCTTTGTACTTGATGGTCATATTTTATGCACATAATGGAATATGTCTTCTTGCCATATGCAAGGTATGATATCCTATGCGATTTAATTATGACAATGCATTGAAATTCTCGGCCGGGATTGTAACCGAGAATAAAAATTTTATGTCTCATATAAATTCATGTCGATTGAATTTGTGCATATGATCGAATCTGTAACTTGACAAATATTCCATGGTCTTTGTTCGATCGGGATATAATAAGATGGAGAGATGGAATTACAATGTAGTCAAAGTTGACAGGTTCATTATGTTCTTAAAGAATCCACACTGTCTGAGTAGAAAAGACATATTGCTAGATGTCACTCATGGCTTGTGGGACCTAGAGGCTAATCGGGACAATTAATTCTCTTGGAAGCACTGACGTGTTAGTACATGTCGTCCTTCCAGCTCAGTGATGAACCTAGGGATGTCACACACCTTAATCAATATATGTCGACGGTGAATGGAAAGACGATATTGCAAATATGTTTGCAATAACGACTATCGAATTATTCGGACCGAAATTAGATTAAATGAGATTTAATTTAATTTTTATTTATTGGGTCATAGGTGCAAGTGCATATGATGCACATCTACGGATTAAATCGACATAAAATTGTTGTGCCGATTTGCACACATATTTTTTATTTTTTATTTTGTTTTAATATATAAATATATATCATATATATTTATATATATATATATATATTTTATAAAAAAACATATTGTGTGCCACAAAGGGCTAAATTGATTAATTTTCATAATTGCGATAATTCATTACTTTTATTTTTGTGGGTTAAATTGCTGATTATATGGCAGCATCATTCTAGGATCGAATCCTAGAATTATGTGTGTATATGTGTGTGCAATGCATAATCAAAGGATCGGATTCTTGGATTAAGGGTGTGCATTTGTGAGCAGAAAATTTTGATCTCTCTCAAAATTTTTGCTCTTGTGGTGACCAAAAAACATAGAGAGCGTGGAGAAAAAACATCACCACGAATTGCTAGCACAATTGAGTGGCGACTTCCGAGTGTCCGTTATTCCGTTCATCGTTGTGATTGGTGGTGTGTTTGAACTGGAGGCTCGACACTTGTGGGGCTTGAATCGAATAACATCTGAACCGTTTTTCATTATTCAAGCACGCTTCAAGAGGTAACTGTTGACACCTGATTTTTTATTAGTCTTTCATAGTTTATTTTTTAAAAATTCATAAAAAATATATAAAAAGTTAAAAAATTAAAAAATCATCTTTGGTAGCCTTGACCAAGCTAAAGGAACCATTTTTGACAAAAAATAATTTTTCAATTTTTTAATATTTTCCAAAAATAGAAAAATACATGAAAAATGAAGAAAAATAGCATTCGATGTCGTAAAAATATAGAAAAATAGTCAATATTTTTATTTTAATTTTCTTTTCATTTTGAACTCATAAATAGTCAAAATTCAAGTTCAATTGCATGTGTTTCTTCACGACGCATAGAGTTGAATTTGGCAAAAAAAATATCATTCGAGTCTTTTAATTTGTAAATTTCTACATCTTTTTTAGTCTTGATGTCCAATTAGATCGACCACCATCTACAATAAATGCCCCTTGCTGAATATTTTCGTTTTTGTTTCACATGATTTCATGGTGTAAAATGCCGAGTGGATCCCCAAATATAATCGGGTCGGCATGAGCTCGATAGCTCGTCCAAGACCAAACCAGGGCACGGCGAACCCCATGTGAGTACTCTCGAACTCCTGCGATGCTTCCTAATGCTTTTCTTAGGTTAGATCGAGTGTAGAACGGTTAGGACAGCTAAATCCTTCTTGAGCTGTGATTGATAAATAGGGCATTACTAGGAATGCCATGTGATTTATTTGCATATATAGATTCCTTGAGTTGCGCATTTTATTACTGATTGTGATTGCTAGGATAATCACTCCTATCTGCATGAATTTCTAGATTTATGGTTCATACCTTACTCATCCGCATGAATCTCAGGCTAGAAAATTCAGTCAACTTAGGTACCGAAAGGGCGTCAACTCTGACGGTTGGCGTAACTAAGTCCCCGAAACCATTTCTCTGGTTCTCGCAAAATTGAATAGAAACTCCCAACTATTCGATTGGGTGGTCCAATCATACCCTAAAAAAAATGATTGGTGGCGACTCCATGGCATGCACACTTAGCACATGTCACTAGACCACACTGAAAGTCGATCGCGCATACCTCCGTTGCGATTTGGGTAATGGGCCTTGGGAGAGGCCCGCGTCCGACCAGACAGGACGGCCCATTAGCCCTCGAGAGCCTGACAACCTCAAGAGGGTCGCGACAGACTGGCGACTCCGCTGGGGACTGGTTCTTAACCATTTAGTGGACTTGAGCCGATTAAAAAGTTGATTGATTCTTCTAACCTAATTTTATGCAGATGCTCTCGAAAGTGAGGTGTATATGCTAACGAATGTGTTAGATGTTTTTGTAGACGGGAGAAATAAGGGGTGAAGTGCTTGTTAACTTTGTTTTATGCAGGCAAGAGTTTTGGATGTATGATTGTGTGGATATTTATATTGAAGCGGTGATTGTTAAATAAAATGCATGTTTATTGCTTTAGCACGACACAATGAATACACACAATTGCGCCTAAAACCCCAGGCGCCCTCTTTAGGAACACAATAGAAGGACTTGAAAATGGAATCTCCGTGAGGAAAAACATGGGGTAATTCACTTTTCAATTCCGCTCACTTCGAACTATGGATTGAGTCCCAATGCAACGATAGTTGTGCAATGGAATCGACTCTTCCCAGAATTCGAGGTGAGAACCTTGGCTTTAGGTACCAAGTCCTATCTTTTGATTTTTAGGAGTTTTCCCTCACTTGTCTCATGCGTTTGTCTATGGAAGGTTAGTATACCTAACACTGTACAGAGAAGCTTGATTTTCTCTTAAGTTTGGTTGGTAAGACTTTTCTATCCCTCGAACTTGTTACAGCTCATAATCATTATATTCATTGCATAATTCCGGTGATTGGATTAAATGCCATTTTGAGGATAGATAGGTGTGTTTTCCTCCCAATGTTCTTGATGGAAGACGAAGATGGTGTCATCCCATTACGAGCGCCAAGTGGACAAGAAGAGCCTGCTACGGACATCATTGAGGTATCATCTAATGAAGATGACGATTTGGAATAGGTGATCCTGAAGTCACGTCTCAAAGATCGAAACTGGGGCATCTCTAAGTAGTTAAAAACAGGTAGAGAAGAGAAGTCTTTTTGTGGATAAACGCGGTGGGAGGTTCCTTTATTCGATCATAAGCAAGATTAAAAAATCAAGATGTACACGCTCGAATCATCAATGTCGAAGAGCAGCTTGCCTAGGTTGAGAGTGGTCAGGTGTTCGAGAAAGTCAGCCATACAGAAGTTGAGACACACATATTAGAGCTTTCATTCATTTCGCTCAATCGAGGGACCTTAAAAGCAGATCATACAGATCATCGAGGTGGAAAAGTAAAATCGAAATGAGCCCTAATTAGCATCACAAAGGAACCTAGTTGGCCCTCCATATTATTGATGCTTTGCCTATACTCACCACCTCGAGACTCGAGATCTGCAAGCTTAAGAAGAAGGCGTTTACATTCCCCTTTAAGCTCGGCAACCTTGGTCCCGTGATCTTCGGCGGCTATTTCCAAGTCCCGAACTAGTCCTCTCCCATGGGCTATATCCGCGGTAATGCTGTCAAGCCTTTCTTCCTGCCACTCACATTGAAACTTCAACACGACATTACGACGGTCGTGCTCATAGGTGGTCAGGGATAAGGCCAAGCGCTCCACCAAATTTCCCCTCTCGCGAAGCAACATCGAGACTCGCTCGTTGGCGAACTCAACAGCCTTTCTGTGACTATCGGCCACAAGGTTGGCCAACACCAAGCAGTTGGACCGATCCTCATAGCGAACTCGCAAAACGTGAGCCACGGTAACTTCTCGATGAGCGACACGGTAAGTCTCTAAAAAGTTTATAAAGAGGGTTGGGAAGATTCTATATTCCCTCTCTAAATTAGTGCCCTCGATAGAGGTGGTGTCTATTTCCACGAGCAAAATGCGAATTTCATCTTCAATTTCTGGGTGATCGGCTATATGAGCATAGCCTCGACCTAGGAGGTTATAGAGTTTTTCCCACTGGGCCAAAATTTCAGCCGAGAAAGCTCGAATAGGAGAGGAGGTCATTTTCGTTGGAGTAAGGGAGAAGAAGATGGGTGTGGTAGAGTGATTAAAATACGAAAAGGAAATTATGTAAGAGCGTTAATCTTCTCTGCATTAACTCCTCCTTTTATAGCAACTCGAGGATGAAGAAAGGTCACAACAATAATGCTCATGGAGCCAAGTTAATTGGGTAAAGCAATGGTGGCTCTTTCGGTGAACCATCAGATCCGTCCCAGTCCGCGATTTCAGGTTTGATAAATCTAAAAAAGTTGTAAAAAGATATGTCAGTGCCACCATATTAAAATTGAGCGAGAGTTAAGCGCAACTATCGAAAAAAGTTGCAAAAGGATTTGGCGGTCCCATCATATTAAAAAACTGAGCGGGAGGTGAGCGTAGTTCCACCTTTTTGAAAATAAGTGGGAGACAGACATGGATATCGAGAAAAGGAAATCGATTTGGTGTCCCTCCATGTTGAAAAGAAGAAAGAAGACGACAAAGCGAGAAATACGAAATCTTGGGAGAAACGCTTGCCTGATGATCTTCATCCATGTTTAAAGAACGTTTCCTGGGCATACAGAACCACTCAAAAGAAAATTTAGAGAGAGTGAGCATACATGAGAGAGTAGAGAACCCTGAGTGAGCAAAAATTGATCGAACATTTTTCGATCCAACATGTTTGAGGGTTACCGTCAGTTGCTAGAGGCGACTGATCCAAAAATCTCAGAAAATGAACTATTGAGAGATCTCGAAGATTCCAGGATCGCGTCTGGTACCAGAACCACAGAACCCAACCCTTTCGACAACGAAGTTCAGGATCTCAGCAGCGACGACAACAGCAGCAGCGATGGTCAATCCCGGAAAAGGAAACGTCGCCAGTGCCACACTCAGAATGAAATCCAAGAGCTTGAAGCTTTCTTTAGTGAATGCCCTCTCCCGAACATGAAACAAAGAAATGAATTGGGCCAGAAGCTAGGGATGAAACCTTTGAGGGTCAAGTTTTGGTTTCAAAATAAGCGAGCCAAATTGAGGGCTCAACACAGACGTCAAGAACTTGCGATTCTAAAGGAGGAAAACGAAAAGCTTCGAGCGGAGAACATGAGGTATAAGAAAGCTCCCAGCACTATCGCTTGCCTTAATTGCGGTGGCCCTGTCACTCTCGGCGAAATGTTCCTTGATAAGCCTTATATGAGGATTGAAAATGCTCATTCACAACCCCACTCCCTCGAACCATCTTTGATACAATAGGATTTTGTTGGAGATATGCATGAACAAATCAATTCTACGAAGTCAATACCGATGCCTTCTAAAGGATGGGATATGCGTCACCATGATTGGAGTTTCCTTAACGATGAGCTTACTATCACGACCGACCAATCCAAAGCTGATGAATTCCCTCCACAACAATTTCCGGCTCGATCAAATCCTATTGGAAATAGGCCAGAGAGCAATAGCCAAGTTGTCAACACTGTTCCGGGTCGCAAGAAGACGAGGGTCAATTGGTCTCCCGAGCTTCATCTCAAGTTCCTTAGTGCGGTTCAGCAACTAGGGATCAACTCAGCATATCCAACGCGCATACTTGAGATCATGAACATACCAGGACTCACTAAAGATGGAGTCGCGAGTCACCTCAAGAGCTACAGAAGGGCGCTAAGACAGCGCCACACAGCACTGAACCTGAAAGAACTCAACTTGTGCCTAAACACTAGGCATGGCCACAACTACAATGCCCCTGAAGTAAGAAATACCCTACCGAATCTAGGCACCGACCAAGCTGGTAGCAGCACCATCGACTACTTGGGCGCTAATCAGAATATTCCCCCGAATCATCTCAGCACCACTCAAGAGTATATGCCACAAGTGCAGCAGGTACGAACTCCTTGGTTTGAGCAGCAACTTTTCGCTAGTGCTCTTCCTATCGCCGATCAACATATTGCGCCTAATGTTCAAAGATCTGCCTGGCTTGGGCGTATGATTTCGGAAGATCAAGCGGGGGGATGCTCTGAGGATTTTTGTTTCTCCCATCCCCAAATGGAAGGTGCTTTTGATAGTGAACCGATCAATCATCCTCTTATAATCTCGAGCAATGACGAAGGTTCTAGCTCGAAGAATCAGATCGCTCACAACAGAAACAGGAATCCTTCGCCGCCAAGCGATGATGGTCAACCCGAATATCAGTTGCTCGAAGAATCAAAAGATTTCCTTGATGAGGAGCTCCATATCTGGATCGATCAGTTTAAAACTGATGGACTTATGAAGTTATGATCCAAAATGGCGATTATATATCTGATTCATGGTGTAACTGGCTGATCACCGAGAATCTTCAAGGGACCTAGGCACATGTGACTGGATGTATCATTAATCTTTCTGTCATAAAGTCTTCCATGCGAGATAATCTTCCTTAATGCCTAGAGTTAATCTGGGGCAGCGATCAGTACTACCTGCGAGCATCATCATGCTCGAGTGCGACAATCCCTTGTTAGATTAGAGTCGAGACGAATCAATTGAACGCCACGAAGAAAAACATTTAAAGGCTTCACATAGGAAAATGTGAGTAAAAGCCCGAGCGAGCTCAAAGACGGTTAGCTCTGTATCGTTCCAAGGGACCTTTAGTCGTTATGAACTCTAAATTGAGCTTGTTTCATTCTCAATGGGGGTCGCTAACTGCTTCGAGAATTTTATAACAAAAAATGAACCAGTTAGGGACGCCAATAGTGCTGTATCTTGGTAGTCAGTGAAATGGCAGTGGTACGAAACGTCAGGAGTTCGATCTCGGGATTGAAAAATCGTTTTATCAGTTGGTCTATCACTCGATGAAGTTCAAAGAGATTCGACGCAGATGACTATAGAACTTGGGGCAATTCGAAAATCATCGATTCATTTTCATCAAGCGGCGAAGTTGGTATTGTAAAATGTGAAGCGCGCAAATGACAAATCCGAAGCAGAAGGAGATGAATCATGATTCGCTTATCCAAGGTCGGGATTTCAACCTTCGACTAAAGCCAAATCTAGGATGAGTTTTTGATCTTGCCCACTCGACAAAACCCATCTCTACTGAAAATGGGGGCAAACCATTCCTACATCCGGAAAGCATGTTGAAGCCGAAGACATCAGATTCATCGTTTAATCTGTGGGGCAAGTCCCCCAAGCGATAGTTATCATCCGCAGAGCGTAATGGAATCCATCCTTTCAACGTAAAACGCATTTGGCCGCGGAGCCACCCATTTGGTAAAAAGAACGTATCGTTCCTAAATGATTTTCAATCAGATGCGGCGATAATGTTCTCTCATTTTCCTCTCAGGTGATGAATAGAGACGAGGCACCCAAGAAGCCATGCATTCAAATAACAAAACAGCGCATGAAACACGCCCAAAAAGATGAATGAATCTCCTCCGACGTAAATCCTTGAGGTGGATTCGTTGCCCAACCAGACGAAGAAATCATGGCCACAAGCTTGAGGGCCGGCTTCTGCAATCCCCACATTGGCATGCAGAATGGAATTCAAATCAAGAGTAAAGTAGTATCGTCCCAATTTGTTTTGAATTTGGAAACCCAAAATAATGCTTAATATTTATCCTTGGCAGGAGCTCGCCATCAGGGCAGACATATTTTCACAACCCTTGTACACTCGTTGGAGCATATGACGAAGGGTAAGATGTATCGTTCCAATTTTTGCAAAGTTTTAGAATATACAATGACATATCCCTTTTATATCTCCAGGATCTTCAGCCTCGATGGGCAGGTAAGTATCCCTTTTCCCAATTCATTGGAGATTAAAAACTTTCAAAATTAATTCGATTCTCACATCTAAAAAGACATAGAATTCTTACTTCATTGACATTCATGTTTTAAAACAAGAGATTGTCGGAACATGAATTACACATATATGGTGCATCACAAAATCCCTTTGAAGGATAAATCTTGATGAAATGAAATGAATTTTTCCAACAAGAGTCGTTTGAACTGTTCAAAAGGGTATTTTCTCATAAGAGAAGCGAGCATAATCCAAACACGTCCCATACACGCTTGAGAGATGAGGAGATTGGAAATGATTGAGAAACCTTAACCTATGGACATAAGGGTCATTCGCAACGATTACATGGATCGAGATGACAGAGGCATTTATTTCTTCATTCCAAACACTACAGATGCCCATTGAGAACCCCATTGAACGGCGATTTTCATTCTCAACCCTGTCAAGAACCACCCCCACATTGGGGCAAATGAAGGTTAGTCCAACAATATCAGAAAGTAAATGGTTAGAAATTTTCTTGCTCGGACTAACATAAATCTTTGTGTGTTGTTTATATGATAATCCAAGTGTTATAGGATGACGAGAATAATTCATTTCTCTATCCTACACACTGTTATCCTTTGCACGACCATGTTGAGCCAGCAAATTCATTTCATCAACCTATTGGTGATCATTGCATATTCCAAAGCAAAGGCAACATCATTCTAGGAACGGAAGCATGCCAAAGTTTAAGTTGCATATCTAGCATGATTGCTGAAAATCCTAGCTCCAAAAGAAAAGAAAAACACCGGATTAAAAAAAGGGGAAAAGAAAAATCCCTAGACATCAAGAAAAAGCAAAGTGCCTGGTAAAAAGCAAGGCCGATGTCCATTCAAAATATCCCCAGTAAAGTCTAGAGAGATGATGAAAAGACCCTCCAAAGGAGTCAGATCAAGATGACTACTTCCCAAATGATGTCGTGCTCAAATAGCAAACACACAAACAGATGGTCTCTTAATGCAACAAGAGACGCTTTTAAACATCCTTGTGCGCTCTAAAAGAGGAGTGTACACTTCAAGAAATGGAGATGTTCTTCGAAGGACATGTGACAAATTTGCAATGATCACCAATGTCAAACCCTTCACAATTTCTAAGCAAAAAACAAGCCTTTTTCGGTCCCCAATCCTTCCAATGTTACAATCCTGAAGCAGTCTTCTCTGACTAAGACACTTGGGTTAATGTATAACTTAGCTCAAAGAAGTACGAGCAAGACTATTTCTTTCTCATTTTACAGGGTTCTTGACTTGTAAACCCGGAGCAGATAGTGAAAAATTTCGTTCAACGGCCTTGACTCAAAAGTGAGTCCCCATTGGAAACCGATATCCAAGCCTAACACTACGGTCCTGTGAAAGACCTCCTGATTGATCGAAATGTATGCGTTGCGAATGATCCTGAAACCCAGGCACAGATTGGTAGGAAATTGAGCACTTTCCCTATTAAAGATCATTATCACAGAGCAGTGAGGAGCCTTCTTGGATGAGAAATACTCCAATGGATGTTTTGAGCAAACTCTTTTTGAAATTTTCAAATTATTTGATCTAGAGTTTCCGTGCAAGGAATTTATGATCACATCTGTATGTGGCAGGAATGTTTTGGATAACCTCCAACAATCAAAATGCACATTTCATGACTAAAACTTAAGTCGTAGAATTTTGTCAGTTAGACAATTATTGTCTTCCCAAAGATTACTAACATCTTCTTGGCGAGGAAAATTTTTTCAGGTCTAAGCTTTCTGCAGGACTTTTGGCCACCCTAAGGACTAGGTGCGTCATCCTTAAGTGAGGCCTTTTAGTAGGCAAATCTTTTCTAAGACCGATCCACAGAATGATCGAGTCTCCGACTAGCCTCGAAGAGCGGGTACGTCATCCTTTGATTCATATCAATTTGGAATTTCATAAATGGTAGAAACCGCCTGAAGGGTCAACTCAATGGTAGAAACCGCCTGAAGGGTCAATCAATGGTAGAAACCGCCTGAAGGGTCAGCACAATGGTAGAAACCGCCTGAAGGGTCAATGCATGGTAGAAACCGCCTGAAGGGTCAATCAATGGTAGAAACCGCCTGAAGGGTCAACATAATGGTAGAAACCGCCTGAAGGGTCAATGTATGGTAGAAACCGCCTGAAGGGTCAACCAATGGTAGAAACCGCCTGAAGGGTCAATGTATGGTAGAAACCGCCTGAAGGGTCAACTCAATGGTAGAAACCGCATGAAGGGTCAATGAATGGTAGAAACCGCCTGAAGGGTCAAAGGACTGGTAGAGACCGCCTGAAGGATCAACCCAATGGTCCGATCCACCATACGGATCAAAACCTTGATGAATCCCGAACGCGGGAGGAGTCGTTTTCCCTAATAAGCCTTACATTAGGCAAGCCATTTCTAGTTTAGTCCACCACACGGATCAAAACCCTTGGCAAATTCCCAAATGTGGGATGCGTCTTCCTTAGGTTCCTATCAGTTAGGAATCTCATTATGGTTTGACCTACCATACAGGTCAGAGCTTAACATCCCTATGACACTCCAATGACGAGTCCTTAGGAATCTACTTGAACCCATCAGACATAGCAAATGCCGCAAGCATTCGGCAGGTAAGGGGAAGGGAAGTCTATCTACTCCTTAACTTTCTTACAGCATATCAGGGAATTGAATGAGCACATCTCTTTTTAAGGAAAAGCACACATTGATGGGCATGAAAATTGGATGTCATGATTTCTTTTCTTTTCTTTTCTTTTCCCAGTCGAGTCGATCGGAACACAGGTGTCACATTGTCTTTGAGAGAAACCTCTGACGAAATTCCTCTCAAAGAGGGGCAGCTGTTGACACCTGATTTTTTATTAGTCTTTCATAGTTTATTTTTTAAAAATTCATAAAAAATATATAAAAAGTTAAAAAATTAAAAAATCATCTTTGGTAGCCTTGACCAAGCTAAAGGAACCATTTTTGACAAAAAATAATTTTTCAATTTTTTAATATTTTCCAAAAATAGAAAAATACATGAAAAATGAAGAAAAATAGCATTCGATGTCGTAAAAATATAGAAAAATAGTCAATATTTTTATTTTAATTTTCTTTTCATTTTGAACTCATAAATAGTCAAAATTCAAGTTCAATTGCATGTGTTTCTTCACGACGCATAGAGTTGAATTTGGCAAAAAAAATATCATTCGAGTCTTTTAATTTGTAAATTTCTACATCTTTTTTAGTCTTGATGTCCAATTAGATCGACCACCATCTACAATAAATGCCCCTTGCTGAATATTTTCGTTTTTGTTTCACATGATTTCATGGTGTAAAATGCCGAGTGGATCCCCAAATATAATCGGGTCGGCATGAGCTCGATAGCTCGTCCAAGACCAAACCAGGGCACGGCGAACCCCATGTGAGTACTCTCGAACTCCTGCGATGCTTCCTAATGCTTTTCTTAGGTTAGATCGAGTGTAGAACGGCTAGGACAGCTAAATCATTCTTGAGCTGTGATTGATAAATAGGGCATTACTAGGAATGCCATGTGATTTATTTGCATATATAGATTCCTTGAGTTGCGCATTTTATTACTGATTGTGATTGCTAGGATAATCACTCCTATCTGCATGAATTTCTAGATTTATGGTTCATACCTTACTCATCCGCATGAATCTCATGCTAGAAAATTCAGTCAACTTAGGTACCGAAAGGGCGTCAACTCTGACGGTTGGCGTAACTAAGTCCCCGAAACCATTTCTCTGGTTCTCGCAAAATTGAATAGAAACTCCCAACTATTCGATTGGGTGGTCCAATCATACCCTAAAAAAATGATTGGTGGCGACTCCATGGCATGCACACTTAGCACATGTCACTAGACCACACTGAAAGTCGATCACGCATACCTCCGTTGCGATTTGGGTAATGGGCCTTGGGAGAGGCCCGCGTCCGACCAGACAGGACGGCCCATTAGCCCTCGAGAGCCCGACAACCTCAAGAGGGTCGCGACAGTAACCCGTTAACTCTATTTATGTATTATGATTTTTGATTGAAACGCACGAATTATGCCTCTGGAGATACATGTATGGGCATTTATTTATTTCCGCCGCATTTATATATTTTTTTTTTACCCGTACGTGTTACGTGAATCCCAACAATAATTGAGGGACATAACGAGAGGTAAGATGTACTAATTATAGTAGAATTATCTGCTGCGACGTAGTCTTAGTTTAAGTGTGAACATAGATAAATCTTATGTCTTGATCTCATTTTCTCGCTTGCACTCTTTACTTCGTTTGTGATTTGTGTGCCGGATTCTAATACATTCTTAGATGAGCATTCGCCCTTCCCAAGTGAACTGATCCCACCCTTTCAACTGGAGTGCGCTTATCGCGATATCTCTAATCTCTCTATGCAGAACTCGTCCTCATCTCTCTCGTCCCCTTTATGAAGCGAAGGCAATTCAGCAGAGCTATGGGTTTCGGCCCCTGCCACCAATAACAAAAAAAAAAGGCGAAGACTGAGCTTGTGAAGCCGTGAGCCAGGACTCTATTGATGATTTGAACAAGATAAACCAGGTTAAGATTTAATTATGAGGTTCACTTTTTTTAACTTTATTTGTTGATTATAGTTGTCAAAAGCCCTTAAAAAACGAGCCCAGCGCTTAAGAAATGGCAAATCCACGTCACCTACTCTTGTCACTTTCTGTTTTTTTTTTTAATTTTATTTAAAGGATTAATACCATGTGGTACACCTGTGACAAATTTATCCCAAATTATTTTTTTTACCACGAAAAATCCCAAACTGATATAATTGTAACAAATTTATCCCAAACTATTTTTTTGACCATAAAAAATCCTAAACTGGTACACTTGTGACAGATTTACCATAAATTAATTTTTTTGACCACAAAACCCCAAACTAATATGCCTGTGACAAATTTACCCTTCGTTAAATTGTGTTAATACCACGAAAAATTTTAAATTGATATGCATATGACAAACAGATGGTAAAAATTCCAAGCTAGTACACCTGTCTATTGTCACGTGTCATAAACTTAGCACTTTAACGGTTGGATTTCACGAAAATTAACAGAGAGTAAATTTGTCACAAATATACCAGTTTGGGGTAAAATTGTCACAAATGTATCAATTTGTGGTTTTTTGTGATTAAAAAAAATTTAGAGTAAATTTGTCACAGGTGTACCAGTTTGGAGTTTTCTGTGGTATTAACCCTTATTTAAAAGCATCTCTTCTATTTCTTGAGATTCGTATTATTGCTGAATTTTCAAAATCAAAGTGCTTGTGCTGTGATTTTCTATTTAACATAATAATTTTGGTTCAAAGCGATTCTTCATTTTTCGTATCATTTATTCAAGATAATGGCGCCGCCCCTCCGTGAGGGATATATCCAATTAGTTTTATTCACTCCTTATCATTTGTTTGTTTTTTAAGAAATATAAAAAATTAGAAATTATTTTTTGAAAATTTATGAAAATGATTTTCCAATATGCTGGCTTCATGATTTAGAAAATCAAATCCTTACCAATCTACATGGAAACTATAAAATATTTTTTAGCAAAACAAACCATGTTGCAATAGCTTTCTTGCTAAGTGAAAGAGCCTGAGTGGGTCTTGGGGGATGGCTAACCATGAAGGGACAAGCGAAAGAGAAAAGCGATGTTAATAATTTGAGTTAATGCTATGAAAAATCTCATATTAGAACATATATGATAAATTTAACTTAAATTATTTTTTAATCATGAAAAAATTCAAACTGGTATACTCGGGACAAATTTATCCCAAACTATTTCTTTGAAAAAAAAATCCTAAACTGGTTCACCTACAATAAATTTACCTCAAACTAATTTTTTTAATGAAGAAAAATTTAAATTGATACACTTGTGATAAATTTATCCTAAAGTTATTTTTTATCACGAAAAATTTCAAACTGATATATATATATATATAAATGACAAATTTATCATCCCTTAGTTTTGATTAAATTGGATTAATATTACGAAGAATCTCAAACTGATACACTTGTGATAATCATGGAGTAAAAACTCAAACTGGTACATCCGCTAACTACTATGTGTCATCCAACTTATCAAGTTCACAATAAAATTTAACAAAAATTAAAGGGGGTAAATTTGTTATGTTCATAAGTTTGGTGGTCAAAAAATTAATTTAAAGCAAATTTGTCATATGTATATCAGTTTGGATTTTAATGGTATTAACTGAAATAATTTTACACATGCAACAAAGAAATGCACTAAAATTGATTAATCAGAGTGCCTCCATCTCTCCAACTCCCCATTAAGACTTATTAAATGGTTAAAGGAAAAAAGACAAAATGAGGTGACAAAAGGATGTCGAAAAGTGGGCCATCGTTAAAATTCTTGTCATTTTAAAATTAAAAAATAGTAAACACATGAGTATGTTTATTAAATCTCCCACACACCGTATAAATCTATCACATTCAGTAATTTACCATGTCTTACTGCCACAAGGAGCCATCGTGTCGTAAAGTTACACGTTTGCGCCTGGATAAGTAAGCAAGAGTAATTCAGTTTTTCTCCACCAAAATAAAAGTAAAAAATCAGTAACAACTGTTGGTAAGGAAATTGAGATTTGCTTGATTAGCTTAAGAGACCAATTGCCTAAAGGGAAATGCTTTTATGATATTTTGACAGTTCTGTCAGTTATTTCTGATCATAGATCCATATATCATCACTACGTATTATGCATAAATCGTTCATTAATTGAAAAATCGTGATGTCAAAAATAATAACAATACTGTCAGGTAACGGTTTCTCAAAATGTACCAACTGATTTGATGACCAACTTTTGTTATTGAATTTCCTTGCATATAATGTCTTTTTTTTAAAGGTGAAACTTAACCAATTCCTAACTAACCAGTGCAAATATCCCAAATTATTTTTTTGGAACATCCAACAAAAGCAAGACTCGAAATTTAGGTTAAAACTTTCCGAGAGGGCAATTTAAGGAATGCTTATGTAAGAAAGCTTCTACTTGATCTTCCCCATTAGTTGTTGCCCAGTTCATCTGAGGATGTTGGACAGTGGGAAATCGCCGCCGCATAGTCTTTGTAATCGATGCACTCCTTGATGGGAGTATGGACATCAGTTTTGCATCAAAATATCTCAAGTTGGACTATCAACCATCAGCTATGATTCCATTTGATGGGAATGCGTAGTAAAAATCCGATACCTTAATCTGGGGAGATCGTCAAAAGAGAACCCATGCTCGAATCAGTAAACATATCTAATCAAACTCACATTCACTAAAAAAAGTTAAGCTGATGAGTTATGAGTCAATATAAATATATATTAACTGTTATACATCACTTCGATTATTCGATGTGAAATTTATTTAACTCTTTAATACAACTCACTTACACGTGCTCAAACACTCCTCCAACGAAGATCCTCCAAATTCTTTTCGCTTTTTTTTGTGGTATTTTATTATATTCTGGAGCCGTACGAGCAGGAAGAGGATAACTGGATAAGGATTGAATGCCAATGCTCGTGGAGCTTCGTGATCAGGCTTATTAATTACTTTTTAATTACTGACTGAACATTTTCCTTGGAAGTATTGAAGCCTGAGGCCCCGTCTTTTCATCTGTGTTTTTTCTTTTCAGATGTCTTTTCAGCCGTATTTGAATATATATATATATATATAATATATATATATCCGTCTGCCACTTAGTCCTGGTTACTTCCATCAGGAACTATTTAGGTGCTGAATTCCAAAACTATCCTGCTTCTAAAGCAAAAATTCGTTTAATTGTTTAATATTATATTTTTTATTTTTGAAGCGAATTTCTATTTTTAAAGTTATTTTAGAGCCAATTCTAAAAGTTAAAAAAATATTTCTCTTTTAAAAGTAAAAATCTCTTAATATCAATATCTCTATCATTTTGATTTCTTTTCATTTTTAGAGCCTATCTCTCCCAATTACGTCTCCGCAGTGAAGGTTGGTAGCATCGCTTGCCACCAGCCACAGGCAACCATCCACCATCACCTCCCCCCGTCAATCTTTGCTAGCTGCTGCCTCCCGTCGATAATCGCCTGCCATCAACTACTACTCGTCGATCACCTTCCACCGTCGTTGCTTGCCGCCGCCGAATCGCCATCTCTAGTCGATGGAATAAAAAATAAAAAAATATTTTTAATGATAATTTAAAAAAATAATAAAAATGAAGTAAATTTTTTTTGGCCTCCGACAATAATTTTTCATAAAAGATCATGTGCCAACAGTGTTTCAGAAATAGAAATTTTTAATTATTTTCAAATGAATTTTTCTGCTAAAAAATAACTTATAGAGTAAAAGTAGAAAAATCAATTTCTGCGCATAAGTGTTGCCATGTGCGCCTTTAGTTTTCGTTCATTTTGACCTAAAGTCGACACCTCAAACGGGCGAACAACAGCGGCAGCTTGAAATGGTAACGAGAGGACACCCATGAAGACATCAATTTTATGGCCGCAAAGCTTAAAGTTTGTTCAACAACTTCAAAGTTCAAACGATCTGTAGCCGCAGTGAAATCAAACATTGGACCCCAGACACTCCCATCACCTGTTACGGGCATACTGCACAATGCAGTGTAACTTGAATCAAAACAACAAGCTGTCTTTCTCCTTGTTCGGTCATCTTCATGAGAAGAATATTGGCGAGGCAAAGGAAAAACTTAAGTCACTCTTCTGCAGAAGCCCTCGTTACAACGCTGGTCACACGCTTCATCGATTCACTCAGTCCGGCGAACATGACAACAACGAGGAAGAGAAGAAGGACCAGGACGCATTGTTGCAGAAGAGAGAGAGAGAGAGGGAGAGGGAGAGGGAGAGGTGTGGAAACGTGAAAGTTGTTCTCCTTCCGAACGTAAGAGGAGAAAGACAGGAGCATGGAATGATTGTCCGCATAGCAAAAACGCCTTGGGTCTCGTAATAGGTGAAAAGAGTCCCACCGTCACTATCAATGCTCATTAATAACCATAAAACCCTAAAACCTCCTCATCTCTTCCTCTCCTTGCACGACTACCAGTAAGGATTCTCAACAAAAACCAATCCACAGTTCCCTCGCAGAGTGTGTCACCGTCTGCTTCGCTCTTGGCCAGTGAGCCCTACCGTTCGTCTTCATCGCAGCAACGATGAAGCTCCTCTCAGGTGGGTCTTCGTCTTCCTTCTCCTCTTTGTCCTTCGTTTCTTCGTTTTCTCTCGTTCCTATATGGAAAAATGATCAGTTTTTTTTTTACGAAGCTGAACAACGAGACCGTCTCCATTGACTTGGATTTTTAGACTCTGGTTCACGGCACCATCGCCGGGTTCCCCTCTCTCTTTCATCTTCTTTTCTCGCCACTGCTTCCCCCGTCTGATTTGGGTTTCTAGGGTTTTGTTAAACCCTGCCCTCTATTCAGTGTGTGGCCTTGATGGCTCGGTCTCTATTTTTTTTATGGGTTCTGTGCGAAACATTGTGATGAGGAGCTTTTAACCGAAAAGAACACGGAGAGAACAAAATTCAAAAGGATTATCTATCGATTTCATTGGACGAAGGACCGTTAGTTGTGAATCATTTCCTCATCCCCTGGTCATTTGCCGTTAAAATTGAGAAAGAAGCCTAGTTTGATCAGGAGGTGAGCTCGGCGAGCGGAAGCTGAAGTTTAGATTTTGAGCGCTATTTATTGCCCTGAAACTTACTGTATTTTTACATAGTTTAAGCATTTTGTTTTGGGCGCTTGATTTTAACTTCATGATCTGATCTTTCTACGTACACCGGCTGTGACCATATATTGGTGACTTACTAGTTCTGAAGTAGAAAGAGCGCCCAAGCCTTATCACTATGTATGGTCAGGGGAAGAACTATGGTAATAATCAAGGACCTCAGGCGCAGCATCATTTGCCCACCCTCGGGCAGCTTAGTATTCCTTTCCTTGCTCCTTTTCAGGCTGCCTTCCCTCCTCTACCCAGCCTTGGGCAGCTTGATATTCCTTCCGTTCCAACTTTTCAGGCCAATTCTCTAGGTGACCCATGTTATCCTTTGCAACGTTACCAACTCCCCCAACCTCCTTCTGGCGGAGCGATGGACACTACTGCATGCCAGCGAGTGAGTGAAGCAGAAGAAGCCACGAGAGGTTGCGAGTGAGAGGACACCAATGAATTGGAAATCGGATAAAGACCATGAGAAGAATCAGCTTGGAGGAGAATTTTCCCGGTTCGTTTGTCTTTCAAAGAAAAGGATGAACTATTAAAATCAATAGTGCAGGAATTTTTACGGCAAAGTTGAGTGACTGAGAGAAGATCACGAGCAAGTTTAGGGACGAGTTATACAGGCGATAACAGCAAAGATCGAGAATTAGTATGTAAAAAAAGCTTTACCGACTTGCTTAATAGGCAATAAATGACCATCACCAAAGGAAACTTTTGTCGAATCATAAAAGGGTTTAGGATTTAGGATTTTACCAATGTCACTAGTCATGTGTGCCGACGCTCCACTGTCAAGATACCACGTTGGATCAGACGCTTCACCAACTGAGAGAGCTGAGAAGGAATCCGATAGATCTATTGTGGTGAAGGCATGATTAAATCTTTGTCGGCATTGCAGCGCAGTGTGCCCAACCCCATTGCATATCTGACAAGAAAGATGAGGCCTAGATCCAAGAATTCCTCCTTGAGTGAATGGAGGAACATAGGGCCTCGAACTACCACGAGGTCTATTAGAGGAAGGCGAGAATCGTTCAGCATAGGGGACAGAGAATGACTGTGAATTAAATCGATTATTCGAGGCTCGCCAAACCGATTGATCATGCGAGAACCGTCCACCCTGTCTTCGACCAGATCTTCGGCCCCTAAAATTACGTCCACCACGGCTCCCTCGAAACGGTGGATTAGGTGAGGTGGATTGTCCAATCAAAGCATGATGAATATCAGATGAAGATGAGCCAATCGATTTTCGGAGAAATCGTTCTTCTTGTATAAGTAGACGTGACCGCAGATCATTGATGGAAAGAATAGTAGGACCATTGGTGACCATTGTGACAAAAGGATCATACTCTGATGGGAGCCCATTAAGGGCTTGAATTACCAAATCCTTATCAGAGACGGAGCATTTGATTGCGGTGAGGGAATCTGCAATTGATTTCAAATGCTGAAGATAATCAGACATTGACTGACCTGATTTCTTGACGGCGTTCTGAAAATCAAGCTTCAATCCAATTTCTTTGGCCACACATCGATTAGTAAAGCGTCGCCCTAGAGCAAGCCAAATCTCCTGAGATGTCCGAAGATGATGAACTTCACGAAAAATCTCAACTGTGAGGGTCGAGTTAATCAAACTGCGAATACATTGATCCGTCTTGACCCAGATTGAATAAGAAGGATTGACCACCATAGTACCATTATGATCATTGATAAGCCTTTGCGGACATAAAAAAGATCCATCCACATATCCCAGCAGATCGTTGCAGATTAGAATCGAGTCAAACTGAGATTTCCACAAGAGGTAATTATCCGCATCAAGTTTGATGGAGACAAGATTAGTGATATTGGGAAGAAGAAGAGATGACGAGGTTGATTGCATGCTAGTAATTGGAGCAGCAGCAGCAGAGATCGAAGCAGTAGGAAAAAGAGAAGAAGATGCGAAGGGGGGCGGTATATTATTGAGAGATGATGGGAAATTGGGATTAGCAGAAAAAGAAGATGATGACCAAAGAGATGGTAGAGAAGAAGAAAAATTCGTAGATGTACCGAACATTGTTGAGGCGGTAATTGGAGCAAAGGAAGTGTTGATTTGAGACGAAGTTGTCGAAGAACGTGATGCGTTTTCCTGCTCTGATACCATGTTGATGTTTAGAGTCAGAGAGAAATAACGACAGAGTGTTTATGGTGGCTCAATCCAAACTAGGGTTGTGTAAGATGTATTTATATGAGAGACTAATTACAATAAGGGTATAGATAAACACAATTACAGAAATACCCCAATATACATATAATTAAACATTAATACTGCACCCCCTCTTTAACCTTCACATGGAGGAATGCCAATGATCATCAGCTCCTATTGCAATTTGCATGTATGGACCTGGAATCTCCAGCACTTTCCCACTCCCTCACCTCCTCCTCCTCCTTCAGCTGACGGTCCATCTAACCGAGGATCTAATTATACAACATGTGAAACAAACCCCCTGACGGTGCATCAAAGGAGAAAGGAGAAGAATAAGCGGCACAAAATGCGGAAGAAGAGGAGGATTAAAAAGTATTTGACGAGTTTTAATGAGACGAAACCCGAGGATAGAACTGAAACACACTTGAAGACACTGGAGAAGATAACAGAGTGGAGAGAGAAAAGCAAAATGCGGAAGAGGAGGAGAGAGACAAGAGAGGTGCTGCTTTCCTCAACCTGTGGTAAGCCAAGGGACATCGAGAAGAATATATAATATGAGCATTAGATGTAGAATACAATATCTGTAGAAATAATGATAATGTGCCTGTCATTTTAATTATCTGACTGTCTAGTACTAGTCACAAATTTTAATGGAGAAAACCAGGACAATTCGCCTTATCTTTCTGCAGACATCGAATGAGTGTCTAGAGAAGCAAAGGGCTGATGTGGAGAACAACTTGAGGGAGCTCCTTCAAGAAGATCTGGGTCTCGCTCAGCAAATCATGTCTGTGTTCATAATGTAGATACGGGGCCTCGGCTGCATGGACCACTTGTGTTCTGTTTTGGTGTAGCTTTGAATGCCGTTGCCCCCTAACCTGCATCATCGTGCTTATGTTTTGCTTGTCCTTTTGGAAGTTTCTGTTTCTAGTGTGAGGGCTCGCTCTGTAGCGTGTGAATTTCTAGACTTCTTGCACCTTTAGGTAATGGAAGCTTCGACGGATTGCTGTTTCCTTGAAGCGGGAATAGCCACAAGGAAAGTTAATTGATGGTGCAAATGTTTCCCACCTGCTGGTGAAAAGGAAGCTCTCTTTGTTCATATTGTCTCTGTTTGGAAAACCCCTCTGATCGTCAAAACAAGTGAACTTGTGGAGGACACTTTGGAAAGCCCCTTTGAATTGGTTACCATGATTTCACGGTGCTAAACAAAATGAAGAAGCTTTCTATCTGGGATGGCACTTGTAAATCTATGTCATGATCTCCTCAAGAGAGTCTAGGTCCGCATGGGTTTAGTTACTATTTAATACCCTCCAAGACGAAAAGACAGCATTTAGACATATTGTTGCATTAGCATCGTCCATGAATAATCTGCATTGGAAGAAAGTGCAACGAGCAATTACAGACTCTGCTCTTTGCATTGGCGTCTGAGGATGGCCAGGCTGCACTTTCCGGCTAGTAAAAGTTACCCAAGTCAAAAGGGAAGATGGATATTGGTCGATAATGCACACTGCGTTGGGTGCCGGCTGTTGGAGTTGGCGAATACTTCGGGGACCCTTGTTTCTCACACCGAGTATGCCCACGTGAGCTTAGGGAAACCAAAGTGTTATCCGACGACATGTGACCCATGCGCGCGGGATGCGGGGGTTCGGGGGCATATATATTTTGCTCGTTTTATGCTGATCATCAAAAAAACGAGTTGAGAGGCTGTAAACCGAATATCATAGTGAAAATCTCTTGCAGGACGTAGCCCTATTCTGGGGTGAACCTGGGTAATCTTGTGCGTCATTCAATTTTCTTGATTTCTGTGTGATCGTTCTGATTCGGTGTCTGATAAATCCTATCAATTGGTATCAGAGCCTTGTGTTCGAGGAATTAGGGTTTATCTGAGATGTCAGAAGGGTCACGGATTGAGATTGAAAAATTTGATGTGACGCGGTTCGATCTGTGGAAGATGAAGATGGAGGATCTACTTTGTGATCGAGATTTTTGGTCAGCAATCGTAACGGAAAGGCCTGATGCTGCGATGCCTGGTATCGCGATAAAGGAACCGGGGAAGAATGACGATTCATCCTCCAAAAAGGCGGATCCAAAGGAGATTGAAGACTGGGATCGGATCGATCGGAAAGCAAAGGGTTTGATCCAGCTTTGTCTCGCAGACTCAATTCTGACAAACGTGATGAGCGAACCTGCAGCCAGGGATTTATGGCAGAAACTGGAGTCGCTATATCAAAGTAAGTCGTTGGTTAATAAGCTATTTTTGAGGAAAAAGCTGTATAATCTTCGGATGCATGAGGGCGACTCGTTTTCTGCACATCTGTATAACTTTAACACGTTGATTAGTCAACTCATATCAATCGGTGTTAAGTTCCAAGATGATGACAATGCGATAACACTACTTTGTTCACTGCCGGATTCTTGGGATAACTTGATTGTGGTGATCGGTGGTGGGGATAAAGAATTATCTTATGAGAGCGTGTGTTCGGCCTTGTTATCAGAGGAGACACGAAGAAATGGGTCAGGAAATTCTGGTAGAGAGGCACTGACTGCTAGGGGTAGGCTAGCAGAGAAGACTCTAAATCGGAGAGGGTCCAGATCCAAATCTCGTGGGCGATCGAAGAGTAGGGAGAAGAGGGTACAGTACTGGGGATGTGAAGAGTGGGGCCATGTAAAGCGGGACTGTAAAAACAAGTCAGTTTTTAAGAAAGAAGCTGAATCATCCTCAGGGAAGAATGAGGTCAATGCAGGAGATATGTATTTAGCTGCTGCATGTATGGCACAGTCAGACCAGGATATTTGGTTGATTGACACCGGTGCTTCATACCACATGACACCTCATAGACACTGGTTTTGTGAATATGAGCAATATAATGGTGGAGATGTCATGCTCGGAGATGATACTGCAGTTCAAATTGTCGGGCGTGGCAGGGTGAAGCTGAGGATAAGTAATGGCACGGTGAAGACTCTTCCAGACGTGATGCACATACCCTTGATGAGCAGAAACCTATTATCAGTCGGAACGATGGCTGATTCAGGGGTTACTTTCAGCTGTGATAAGAATTCGTGCAAGATGACTCGGGGTTCTATTGTGATTGCACGAGGAGTCCGTTATGGGACATTGTATAAGCTGCTCGGGGAAACGGTGACTGTTGGTAGTGGTTTCGTCTCTGAAAAGACCAAGGAAGATGGATATGATATGTCCATGTTGTGGCATCAGAGGCTAGGGCATATCTGTGAAAAGGGACTGTCTACCTTAGCTTCGAGTCAAATGGTAGAATGAGTACCATATTGCTCTATAGGCTTCGGGTTTTGTGAACACTGTCTCCATGGAAAACAGAACCGAGTTAGTTTCCAACACACCGGTACGAGAGCAACAGAGGTTCTCGAGCTGATTCATAGCGATGTCTTCGGGCCTACTCCGACTCCATCTATTGGAGGATCCAGGTATTATGTATCGTTCATAGATGATTTTTCGAGATATAGTTGGATTTATTTTATCAAAAGTAAATAAGATGTATTCGAAAAATTTCGAGAATTTAAGGTTTTGGTTGAAAACCAATTGGGCAGGAAAATCAAGATACTTCGTACAGATAACGGAGGTGAATTCTGTTCAGACAAGTTCGAGCAATTCTGTGTGGATAATGGTATTGCAAGGCAAAAGACGACCCCATATACGCCTCAACAGAATGGTGTGGCTGAAAGATTAAATCGGTCACTCATAGAAAGGGCAAGATGCATGCTGAGTTGGGCAGGTTTGGGGCATGAATTTTGGGCAGAAGCTGTAGCCACGGCCAGTTATTTAAAGAACCGGTCACCGACCTCATCAGTGAAGGACCGTACACCATATGAGGCAGTGTTTGGGAAGAAGCCGAATTTGTCACATGTTCGGGTGTTCGGGTGTGACGCTTATGTTCATGTACCAAAGGAGAAAATGGGTAAGCTTGACAATAAGTCTGAGAAGAACATATTCGTCGGATACAAGGAAGGGGTAAAGGGCTATAAGTTGTGGAATCCAGAATCAAAGACCATTGTATACAGCAGGGATGTCGTCTTTCGCGAATCACAATCCCAGATTGGCACACAGAAAGTTGATGAGCCCAAAAAGGTGGTAGTGCTTGAAGAAAGTCCTAAAGCTGAAACGGTGGAGATGGTTTCACAAGGTACGCTAGTAGAGTCTGATTCAGAATCGGAGCAAGGGGACTTGGTTAATGAAGTCGAGGATGCAGATTCGGATGAAGACTCGGATACAGATAGCATGCCGGCTCTTAGGAGATCGACGCGGGAAAGAAAGGTACCACTTCGATACTCACTTAGTGCATTGAGTACGTTTCATACTTTGAGCATTACCGGAGATGATCCTAATTCTGTAAAAGAGGCGAGATCCATGAATGATTGTTGACACCTGATTTTTTTTACCATTTATTATTGTGATTTTTATTCTTTAAAATTAATTAAAAATATCAAAAAAGGTCATAAAATCACAAAATCAACTTTGGAAGCCTTGGTTTAACCTTAGGAACCAATTTTGAACAAAAAATATTTTTCGGTATTTTTAATATTTTTCGAGTTTATTTAATTATAAAAATACCCAAAAAATCAGAAAAATACCATTCGTGGTCAGAAAAATACCCAAAAATATTCGATAATTTTGTTTTAATTTCCTCTTCAAGTGTGTCACTTTAAATCTCAAAAATTCGGCTCGGGTCACTATGTTCCTTCACAAACATAAACCCGAACCGAGCCTAAAAAAAAAAAAAATCATTTTCGAGTCTTTTAGTTTTCAATTCTCACTTTTTATAAGCTATGACATTGGATTCTAAAGTCTTAAAGTGCAATTAGATCAATTTGCCCTCCATTTTAATCAATTTTTACCAAAAGGGCTTAATTGCACATTTTTCTTTCAATTAGTCCCCGGTTTCACGGATGTATACGTATGCTCTACGTATTTATACGGCATACGTATTTATACGTTATGCATATTTGTACTGTTTGGTAACCTCTTTAACTCTTGTAATAATAATAATGGTTATTATTTTTAACACCTTTGTTAGTGCCTTTTTTTTTAGCATTTTTGTATTGTGAGTGCTATTGCTATTGCTATTTTTAAATAGCATTTTTTGTATTATAAATTGTGAGTGCTATTGTTAGTGCTATTTTTAAATGACATTTATTTATCGTAAATTGTGAGTGCTATTGTTAGTGCTATTTTTAAATGGAATTTATTTATCATAAATTGTGGGTGCTATTTTTAGATAGAATTTATAATTGTTAGTGCTATTTTTAAATACAATTTATTGGAAGGTATTTTTGGCTATAAAAGGATGGCAAGAGTTTTGAGGTTGAGGGGAGAGACATTTTGTAGAGTGTGCAAATTTTTGAGAGCTTAGAGAGAAGAACACAAACACTCTCTATATTCTCATAATCTTGAGTGAGCAAAATATACTAAGTTCGGAATATTGATTTCGCATATTGCTAGCACAATTGTTGTGGAGTTATTAGTCGTCTCCCCGTTCGTCAATTGGTGGTGCGTCCGAACTAGATGCCTAACACTTGTGGAGGCTGAGATCGAAGAACATCGAACCGACACCTCCGTTCAAGCACGCTACGAGAGGTAATCTATTTACTCCCTTTGAGGCTTTGTGATTTTTTTCGATTGAAATGCACGAAGTACGCCTCTGGAGATACATGTAGGGGTTGTTATTTATTTCCGCTACGTGTTACGTGGATCCCAATAGTGGTATCAGAGCCAATCCTTAGGTGTTTTCGTGCATTTAATTGATTTTTGCAATTTTTGCAATACTATGGCCAATATGTATTAACGAATTGTTCGTCTTACATGGCTAATGGAGGTTGATTATTTTATATGATAAATTAATCAACGTAGCAAAAATTGAGACTAAATCAATTTTGAATCGAAAATTTATGGCTATCTTATTTTACGTAAAAATTCTGATTATGATTCAACGTAGAATTTTTATTGTGCCTTCCTAAGTTTTAAATTGTGAATTTATTACTTACGTGGAAGGGTGGTGATCATGGAAAAATCCCTAATCAATGTGATTGATGTATATATGAATGTATGGTGATTATTTATATATTTGGGGTTGTAATTATTAAATGGAGGCTGCGTACTCCTTTTATTTTTCATGTAATCTTTATTTTTAGCATAGTCAATTGTTAATGTAAATGCTACGAGGATTACGTGGATGAGCCTTTTAAGTCGGCGAGCTCTTTGGGGCCCGATTCTTGAAGAGTTCAAGAAACCAAGAAGAAGCGAAGAGCGGCTCTCCGTTATTAAAATATTAAAATGATTAAATGTGGTCTCATTGGCTCGAGACCCATTAAATCATAATTCCATGATCACCACGTAGGATAGATGTTTATGTGATTGGCATCTATTTATTTATTATGATTACGTGAGCATGTTAAACTGGTTAATGTGCAAAGTCAGACTTACCTCACCCAAAATTGCGCCTGCATGAAATCCTAGTTAGGGAAAATCACTCGCGTTAGGTACCGAAAGGGCGTTGGTAACGACACCAGCGTAACCAAGTCCCCGAACCCAAAATCTCTGGTTCCGTAGAACTGATCGATCTCTCCCAATCGGTTGGTAAGGTTTCCGGTCTACCCTCCAAGAAAAACCGGTGGCGACTCCAAATGCATGCACAAGTTGCACATGCCACCACGACCACACTAAGGTCGAAAGCGATCGACTCTTATCGTCGAATCCTTTTGAAAAATACTCCCGCCGCGATTTGGTATGGGCCTGGGAGGGCTCGCGCCGATCCAAGGCCCGTGATCGGTAATCCATTAGCCGCGTCCGCTTCGGACGGGTCGCGACAGCTGGCGACTCCGCTGGGGACCTTGTTCTAGAACCTATGGTTCTAGACCTCAAGTGGACTTAGGCCGTAATTAAAACACTGAGTGATTTTTCTAACCCCGCAGGCGCTCTTGAAGGTGAGGTAAGTCCGCTCATGGTAGGTGTTATATGTTTTTTGCAGATTGGAGAGATAAGGGGTGTAGTCCGTGATTAACATTGTCTTATGCAGGTTGGCGTAGGAATGTATGTTGTATGGATGATTTGAAGCGCCGATTGATAAACTGTTGTGCATGACTTGCATGGTGATACTCACAACACATGAACACACACAATCGCGCCTAAAACCCCGGGCGCCGCCTATAGGAAAACAATAGAATGGATTGAAAATGGAATCTCCGTGAGGAAAAACACGGGGTAATCCACTTTTCAATTCCGCTCATTTCGAATTATGGATTGGGTCCCAATGCAACGATAGTTGTGCAATGGAATCTACCCTTTCTAGAACTCGAGGTGGGAGCCTTGGCCTTAGGTTCCAAACCCTATCTTGATTCTTAGAGTCAAACCTCACTGGTCTCATGCGTATGTATGTGAATGATTGGTACACCTCGAAACCAAAAGGTCATTCAGCGCCGCTTATGAATCAAAATCCAAAAACTTGTGTGAAGAATCAGTCGCGAGTTGAAACGAACCAGGATGGCATGGAAAAGCGCTGGACCACCTTGGAGAGTCAACTGACGAGGGCAAATGCCTCTTGACCGGGCAACCGAATCAAGGATAAGGATGTGTCATTCCTAATTGATTTTCAATCAGATAATGACATAATATTTCATATCTCTTCCTCTCAGGATAAGATGGTTAAAGACCAACAAAAGGGAGCTTGCCTTCCCTACAAAATGGAAAGGAGTGCACCTTCATCGGGCATCACCCATTGGGTTTGCAAAAACAAGATGGATTTATTGTGATGAGCCTTAAGTAGACAACGTGAAGCTGGGGCAACCTAATTTGGATCGACTCTCCCTAAGTCGAAAAAGTTGTATCCGTTCCAAATCGGATTGACCGGTTCACGAGTTGATATGGTTTTCCATTCTTGCAGGTGATGACAAAAATGAATGGGACCACTGAAAAATTTCCAGCATCTTGGATGCCAGAAGTGACCAGAGCAGGGATAGTAAATCCGTAGTCGTTTCAATTAAAGCGGAGCCATCCATTTGGTAAAAGGACGTATCGTTCCAAAATGATTGTTTTTTCTATATGGGAATAATGCTTCCTTCCTTTTCCTCTCAGATGATGATCAAAAGCAAAGGACTCAGGATGCAGTGCTTTCCAATGACAAACAGGGAGTACCCCTTTTCATGGCATCTCAGACATGCACTGTGGCTAAATATTTTCAAGAGCATTCTAATGGCTCAATTTGTGAACAAAACCTTTGAGAAAACCTGAAGAAGTTTCTCATCATTTAGAAATCTTCGTGAAAAGAACACTTGAAAAGAAAAATTCAAGTTTTGCAGATTGACACATCTGATAAAAATGCTTTCTCTGAATAGAGTGAAAAGCACGAACTCATTTTTCGTTGCAAGCATACCTAACATGCATCATGTATATCATGCACATATCCTGCATACAGAGAACCCAAAGGGAGAAATGCCGGCTCCCGCAGGATAATTTTCAAGGGTAAATTGTATCGACTCCAATAGTCAATTATACATGCCCTTTACTCATGAGGTCTCTTCTCTTCAACAGGCAAACATCAAATACTTCAAATGGCGACGATGATCGAGAGAATCACAAAACCGCCACACGACAAATCCCAAGGCCGTCAAGCCACCTAGAGACGGATACAAATAATTGAAGATTCTGACAATTGAGATAGAAGATCAGAATCGGCGAAACCCATGGGAGTGCATGGACGTTGTCAAAATTGAATTGAAAATTGCCAACAAACACAGAAAGTGCTAAGGCATGTTGCCAAGACGAACACCGCCCAACTGGGGCAAAGCAGTTTTGGAAGTAATCAGGAATCATCTCACGAACAACACCCACAAATGCAGACGAGATGAAGCAATACTCATCATCCACATCAATATACGATATTGAAACGACCTCTATCAAATGAGAAGCGTCAATAATCGGCGAAAGAAGGGAATACATCAGTAAGACGTCATCATGAATCCCAAGAGAAAAGACACCCCTAAAGAGGATGGGGATTGCAACAAAATGCAGGAATGAAGTTAGCTGGGGCAAGCGTCACCTAGCTACGACAAATCACACCCAACTGGGGCAAGTGAATCATTTGTGCGCCGGACAAAGAATGACGTTTCTCCTATGGCAAAGTCAATGGATGCAATAACAGAGTCGTCCGCATCATAATCAAACCCCAAGATACGAATATGGGTGAACGGTAACATTGTATCGTTCCAATTTGGTATTCGAAGACCACATGCCTAACATGAGTTTTTACTCACTTAACAGGAAGTCGTTGGCACCGAAAGCCTCAAAAGAAAAGAACTCGCCAACGAGGAGGCGAATAAAATTATTGACCTTGGGAGTCAGCACTCCAAGAAACGGTCTTTGATTACAAGATCGAGTGGAGGGTAAAAAGTATCGCTTCCACACTTCATGCTTTGACATGCATTTCGATAACAATTTCCTTTTTCCTTGAATAAAAGGAACTCTGAAGAGTGGCGCTGGAATGCGTCCAAAAATACAAATGGATCTCCTCTGGGTCAAATCCTTGAGAATGATTCATCGCCCAACCAGATGGGAGATCAAGGACACAAGATAGAGGGCCAAATTATGCAAGCCGCGCGTTTGTGTTCAAACGGAAACACAAAACAAGAACAAGGCGGTATCGTTCCAATTTGTCTTGAATTTTGGAACGCAAACTGACACCTAATTCCCTTCTTTGACAGGGGCTCGCCATCAAGGCGAAACAGGTTTTCACATCCCATGTATTACCCGTTGGAAATACATGACCAAGGGTAAATTGTATCGTTCTAATTTTTTGAAAAATTCGTGAACGTACAATAACATGTTTCTTCCGCATTTTCAGGGATCTCCAGCCTCTGGGGACAGGTAAGTATCCCTTTCCCCAATCCATTGAAGATGTTTCAGAATCTGATGTCTAGAAAAGACATAGAATTCTAACTTCATTGGCATTCATGTTTTGAAACAGGAGGTTGTCTGAACATGAATAAGAACGTGCATGGTGCATCATGAAATCCCATTGATGGATAAAATTTTTGGAGAAAAAGAAAGAGATTTTTCCAATCAAAAGTTGTTCAAAACTTTCAAAAGGACGTTTTCTCAAAAGACGAGAGGCAAAGACTAGTCCAAACACGTCCTATACACACTTAAGAGAGAAATGGAGCAGATAAGACAGCCAAATCTGGACCTACGGAAGTAGGGACCATTCGCAGCGATTACATGGGTTGGGACGACGGAGGCATTCGTTTCATATCCCTCAAACACTACAGGTGACCGTTGATAACCCCTTTGAACGGCGGTTTTCTTTCTTAACCCTGTCAAGAACCACCCCACATCGGGGCAAAATGGAGATGAGTCCAGCAGCATCAGGAGAAAATGGTTAGAAATTTTCTTGCTCGGACTAACATTAATCTTTGTGTGTTGTTTATATGGTAATCCAAGTGCCATAGGATGACGAGAAGCATTCATTTCTCTATCCCACACACCGAATCCTTTGCACAGCCAACTTGAGCCTGCAAATTCATTTCATGAACCCATTGGTGATCATTCCAAGACGGATGCCGCACCACTTCAAAAATGGAAGAGTTCAAGACTCAGGGATTACGAAGAGAATTCCCGGACTGATATTTAAAGCATGTTTAGACTATATGTCTAATATGATCCCATGAAGATGAGAAAAAGTGGGATTTCAAAAATGAAAATGAGAAAAAAATCCCTGGCATCAAGAAAAAGCAAAGTGCCTAGTAAAAGCAAGGCCGATGCTCGTGCAAGCTGTTTGCTTGATCCCTAGTGAAACTTGGATGGGAAAAGAGAAAATTCCTAAAGGAGTCAGATAAAAAAGACTGCTCTCCAAATGATGTCAAGCGCGGAGGAAAGACGCAAACAGAGTTGTCAACCTTCTTAATGCAACAAGAGACGCTCTCTAAAGGACTTGTGCACACCTCAAAAGCGGTTGCACACACCTCAAAAACAGAAGATGCAGAATGGAAAAGACAGGTGACAAATTTGCAATGATCACCAATGTCAATCCCCTCATAAAATCTGGGCCAAAAACAAGCTTCTTTCGGTCCCCAATCCTACCAACATCATAACCCTAAAACAGTCTTCTCTGACTAAGACACTTGGTTTAGCATATAGCTTAGCTCGAAGAGGTACGAGCAAGACTATTTCTTTCTCATTTTGCAGGGTTCTCGACTTGTAAACCCGGAGCAGATGGTGAAAACTTTCATTCAATGACCTTGACTCAAAAGTGAGTCCCCCTTGAAGGCCAATATCCAAGCCCAACATTACGGTCCCGTGGAAGACCTCCCGACCGATCAAAATGTATGCGTTGCGAATGAGCCTAAAACCTAGGCACAGGTTAGTAGGGAATTGAGTGCATCCCTTATAAAAACCATTATCTCAAAACAGGTGAGAAGACCTCATTGTCGAGAAATATTCCGATTGATGTTTTGAACAAACTCTGTTTGGAATTTTCAAACTGTTGATCCAGATTTTCCATGCAAGGAATTTGTGATCATATTTGCGTGTTCCAAGAATGCTTTGGATAGCCTCCGGCATCAAAATGCACATTTCATGATTAAGACTTAAGTCATACGGTTTTTGTCAAATGGACATCTGTGGTCTTCCCAAAGATTACTAACGTTTTCTTGGTGAAGAAAAATCTTTCAGGCTCAAACTTCTACAGGATACCTGGAGAACCCAGCTCCCAGAATGTCGCCTCAACAGACTCAAGTGAAGCTTTGTCAAAATAAAATCTTTCACAGCTTCAAAACTGAATTCTCGACAAACTTCGGGATCTCTGAAAAAAGGGGGAAGAAAAACCCTTTTAAAAGAAAAAGTCCTAGCATGACGTGGAGAACCCTCGTCCCAGGACCCCTTTCCAAAAAAATCAAGCAATCCCAGCAGACGTGGAGAACCCTCGTCCCGGGACCCTTTTTCAAAAATCAAGCAGTCTCATCGGACGTGGAGAACCCTCGTCATGAGACCCCCTTTTCAAAATTTAGGCAGTCTCAACGGACGTGGAGAACCCTCGTCATGAGACCCCTTTTCAAAAGTTAGGCAGTCTCATCGGACGTAGAGAACCCTCGTCATGAGACCCCTTTTCAAAATTCAGGCAGTCTCATCGGACGTGGAGAACCCTCGTCATGAGACCCCTTCTCAAAATTTAGGCAGTCTCATCGGACGTGGAGAATCCTCGTCATGAGACCCCTTTTCAAAGAAAAATCAAGGTAGATACCGCCTGAAGGGTCAAATGAAGGTAGATACCGCCTGAAGGGTCAAAATATGGTAGATACCGCCTGAAGGGTCAAATCAAAGGTAGATACCGCATGAAGGGTCAAAATCAAAGGTAGATACCGCTTGAAGGGTCAACACAAGGTAGATACCGCCTGAAGGGTCAGCACATGGTAGATACCGCCTGAAGGGTCAACACAAGGTAGAAACCGCCTGAAGGGTCAAATCAAAGGTAGAAACCGCCTGAAGGGTCAACTCAAGGTAGAAACCGCCTGAAGGGTCAAACCAAGGTAGAAACCGCCTGAGGGATCACATTAATGGTAGAAACCGCCTGAAGGGTCACATATGGTAGAAACCGCCATAAGGGTCAATTCATTGGTAGAAACCGCCATAAGGGTCTACTCATTGATAAATATCGCAGTAAGGATCAACACAAAGGTCTGATCCACCATACGGATCAAAATCCTTGGCAAATCCCAAAGCGTGGGATGCGCCTTCCTTAGGTTCCTACAAGTTAGGAATCCCATCATGGTATGACCTACCATACAGGTCAGAGCTTAATCTCCCTAGGATATTCTGAATGACGAGTCCTAGGCATCTTCTTGAAAGTCGTCGCAACCGGCAGCATCCGACAGGTGAGCTTCAGGTAAGCCTCTCTCACTCCGGCCCATGTTCAAATTGTTAGAGCAAACCGGAGATTGATTTGAGCTTTTATCAATAGGCTTAAGGATCCGATGTCATAACATTTCTTCTCTTATTTTCCCAGTTGAGTCGGTTAGGAATCAGGTGCCACCTTATCTTTGAGAGAAACCTCTAACGAGATTCCTCTCAAAGAGGGGCAGCTGTTGACACCTGATTTTTTTTACCATTTATTATTGTGATTTTTATTCTTTAAAATTAATTAAAAATATCAAAAAAGGTCATAAAATCACAAAATAAACTTTGGAAGCCTTGGTTTAACCTTAGGAACCAATTTTGAACAAAAAATATTTTTCGGTATTTTTAATATTTTTCGAGTTTATTTAATTATAAAAATACCCAAAAAATCAGAAAAATACCATTCGTGGTCAGAAAAATACCCAAAAATATTCGATAATTTTGTTTTAATTTCCTCTTCAAGTGTGTCACTTTAAATCTCAAAAATTCGGCTCGGGTCACTATGTTCCTTCACAAACATAAACCCGAACCGAGCCTAAAAAAAAAAAAAATCATTTTCGAGTCTTTTAGTTTTCAATTCTCACTTTTTATAAGCTATGACATTGGATTCTAAAGTCTTAAAGTGCAATTAGATCAATTTGCCCTCCATTTTAATCAATTTTTACCAAAAGGGCTTAATTGCACATTTTTCTTTCAATTAGTCCCCGGTTTCACGGATGTATACGTATGCTCTACGTATTTATACGTCATACGTATTTATACGTTATGCATATTTGTACTGTTTGGTAACCTCTTTAACTCTTGTAATAATAATAATGGTTATTATTTTTAACACCTTTGTTAGTGCCTTTTTTTTAGCATTTTTGTATTGTGAGTGCTATTGCTATTGCTATTTTTAAATAGCATTTTTTGTATTATAAATTGTGAGTGCTATTGTTAGTGCTATTTTTAAATGACATTTATTTATCATAAATTGTGAGTGCTATTGTTAGTGCTATTTTTAAATGGAATTTATTTATCATAAATTGTGGGTGCTATTTTTAGATAGAATTTATAATTGTTAGTGCTATTTTTAAATACAATTTATTGGAAGGTATTTTTGGCTATAAAAGGATGGCAAGAGTTTTGAGGTTGAGGGGAGAGACATTTTGTAGAGTGCAAATTTTTGAGAGCTTAGAGAGAAGAACACAAACACTCTCTATATTCTCACAATCTTGAGTGAGCAAAATATACTAAGTTCGGAATATTGATTCCGCATATTGCTAGCACAATTGTTGTGGAGTTATTAGTCGTCTCCCCGTTCGTCAATTGGTGGTGCGTCCGAACTAGATGCCTAACACTTGTGGAGGCTGAGATCGAAGAACATCGAACCGACACCTCCGTTCAAGCACGCTACGAGAGGTAATCTATTTACTCCCTTTGAGGCTTTGTGATTTTTTTCGATTGAAATGCACGAAGTACGCCTCTGGAGATACATGTAGGGGTTGTTATTTATTTCCGCTACGTGTTACGTGGATCCCAATAGTGGTATCAGAGCCAATCCTTAGGTGTTTTCGTGCATTTAATTGATTTTTGCAATTTTTGCAATACTATGGCCAATATGTATTAACGAATTGTTCGTCTTACATGGTTAATGGAGGTTGATTATTTTATATGATAAATTAATCAACGTAGCAAAAATTGAGACTAAATCAATTTTGAATCGAAAATTTATGGCTATCTTATTTTACGTAAAAATTCTGATTATGATTCAACGTAGAATTTTTATTGTGCCTTCCTAAGTTTTAAATTGTGAATTTATTACTTACGTGGAAGGGTGGTGATCATGGAAAAATCCCTAATCAATGTGATTGATGTATATATGAATGTATGGTGATTATTTATATATTTGGGGTTGTAATTATTAAATGGAGGCTGCGTACTCCTTTTATTTTTCATGTAATCTTTATTTTTAGCATAGTCAATTGTTAATGTAAATGTTACGAGGATTACGTGGATGAGCCTTTTAAGTCGGCGAGCTCTTTGGGGCCCGATTCTTGAAGAGTTCAAGAAACCAAGAAGAAGCGAAGAGCGGCTCTCCGTTATTAAAATATTAAAATGATTAAATGTGGTCTCATTGGCTCGAGACCCATTAAATCATAATTCCATGATCACCACGTAGGATAGATGTTTATGTGATTGGCATCTATTTATTTATTATGATTACGTGAGCATGTTAAACTGGTTAATGTGCAAAGTCAGACTTACCTCACCCAAAATTGCGCCTGCATGAAATCCTAGTTAGGGAAAATCACTCGCGTTAGGTACCGAAAGGGCGTTGGTAACGACACCAGCGTAACCAAGTCCCCGAACCCAAAATCTCTGGTTCCGTAGAACTGATCGATCTCTCCCAATCGGTTGGTAAGGTTTCCGGTCTACCCTCCAAGAAAAACCGGTGGCGACTCCAAATGCATGCACAAGTTGCACATGCCACCACGACCACACTAAGGTCGAAAGCGATCGACTCTTATCGTCGAATCCTTTTGAAAAATACTCCCGCCGCGATTTGGTATGGGCCTGGGAGGGCTCGCGCCGATCCAAGGCCCGTGATCGGTAATCCATTAGCCGCGTCCGCTTCGGACGGGTCGCGACAATGATGCGTATCAGTGGGAGCTCGCAATGATAGATGAGATGTAGTCGCTTGATCATAATGAGACATGGAGTTTGTGTAAGTTGCCTAAGGATAGAAAGGCAATTGGGTGCAAATGGGTATTCAAGCGAAAGTTGAAATCGGATGGGACTGTAGAGAAGTACAAAGCTAGGCTTGTAGCCAAGGGGTATTCTCAGATCGAGGGAGTTGACTATGACGAGATCTTCTCTCCCGTGGCGAAATTGACCTCGATACGGTTTGTTCTGTCCGTAGCAGCTGCATACGATCTTGAGGTGGAACAGATGGATGTAAAGACGGCTTTCCTTCATGGGGACTTGGAGGAGGAAATATATATGAGGCAACCAGAAGGCTTTCAAGTAAAGGGAAAGGAGAATCTAGTGTGCAAATTGAAAAAGTCCTTATATGGGCTGAAGCAGTCACCAAGGATGTGGTACCAGAAGTTTGACACGTACATGCTCCGGCTTGATTTTGTGCGTTCAAATTCTGACCATTGTGTTTATGTGAAGAGGACGGGCGATCAGTGTGTCATTCTCACACTATATGTGGATGATATGCTGTTGATCGGGAATAGCGTGAAGATGGTGAGATCTGTGAAGAGTTTGTTGGCCAAGAAGTTTGAAATGAAAGACTTGGGGCCTGCAAATTTTATTTTGGGCATGTAGATTAGGAGGGACCGTGAGAAAAGGCAGCTGTGGCTAGGGCAGGAGAAATACATCAAAGAAATATTGAAGAAATTCAATATGATAGATTGCAAGCCTGTTGGTACCCCTATACCTTTAGGGACCAAGCTATCTGCGGAACAATGTCCTAAAACGGGTGAAAAAGCTGAAGAGATGGCCCGAGTTCCATACGCGAGTGCAGTGGGTAGCTTGATGTATGCTATGGTGTGCACACGTCCGGATATAGCCCAAGTAGTGAGAGTCTTGAGCCGATACATGTCTAACCCAGGTAGAGAACACTGGAATGCGACCAAAAGAGTTTTCAGGTATATTCGTGGAACTTCGAATTTTTCTTTATGTTTTGAAGGTACAGGGAATGGAAACATGCTTGATATCGTAGGCCATGTAGATGCTGATTGGGGTGGAGATATTGATAGTAGACGGTCCACTAGCAGGTATGTTTTCACATTGTTTGGGGCTGCATTGAGTTGGATGAGTAGAAGGCAAAGCGTGGTAGCGCTCTCTTCTACGGAGGCTGAGTACATGGCTCTTACTCATGCTAGAAAAGAGGCCGTATGGTTACGGCGGTTGTGCTTGGAGCTTGGTTTTGAGCAAGGTGCCGTAGAGGTGAGATGTGATCATCAAGGGGCTATTTATTTAGCTAAGAATCCAGCATTTCACTCACGTACAAAGCACATTGATATACAATATCATTTCATCCGAGAAAAAGTGGAGAAGAAAGAGGTTCGGCTTGTAAATGTCGACACGGTGAAAAATAGTTCAGACTTCCTTACTAAAGCCGTCACAGGTGCGAAGTTTGAATGGTGCTCTACTGCGATTGGGTTGAAGAAGAATGATATGGAAAAGGCTCTCATTTGTGAGAAGTATCCACCAAGTGGGAGAATGTTGGAGTTGACGAATACTTCGGGGATCCTTGTTTCTCACACCGGGTATGCCCATGTGAGCTTAGGGAAACCAAAGTGTTATCCGACGACATGTGTCCCATGCGCGCGGGATGCGGGGGTTCAAGGGCAGCGCCCCCGACACGGGTGTCCCACTACCCCGCTCGCCGGTGAGCGGGCGGGGGCAGCGCCCCCGAAACCTCAACGGGTTTGGACTTTTATTTAAGTTAACCTGTATGTTATGGGCTTAATAGAGGTTTCGCTAGGTTTAGATTTTTGGGCCCGTTTAGGGCATATATATTTTGCTCGTTTTATGCTGATCATCAAAAAAAACGAGTTGTGAGGCCGTAAACCGAATATCATAGTGAAAATCTCTTGCAGGACATAGCTCTATTCTGGGGTGAACCTGGGTAATCTCGTGCGTCATTCAATTTTCTTGATTTCTGTGTGATCGTTCTGATTCGGTGTGCGATAAATCCCATCACCGGCAAGGTAATAACCATGTTAGGCGAAGCATTCAAGGAAGAACGGTGCCTTTCATAGCAAGATTTCAGGCGTTGACCGAGTGTCGATCGTGTCCGGTAGGCAACAAAACGTGTCCGGCACGTAGGAATTCTCCCCAAAGGCCTGTCCATGCTACATGGTGAATTGAGCATTTTTTTAATATTATTTTATAATTTTAAATAATTTTTAAGTATTTTTTTTCAAATTTTTTTAAATTATTTAAAATATAAAAAAATATCTACATTAGCTCAAGCCGTGCCACGTAGGGCAATTGATATTTGTGCCAATAATTTTCGATCAAAATTGATCGAAGTGACTCAATTGGCACTAATGTAAAATGTTTAGGACTGAATTGGCACCAATAAAAGTTTTATGACTAAATTGGCACTAAAGTAAAAGGTTTAGGACTGAATTGATACAAAAAAAGATTAAGACTGAATTGACACTAATATAATAGGTTTATGATTTTTTTGACAATTTTCCACACAAATTCGTCATCCTAAGAGCTATCAGATTCTTATTCATCGCTTGATGATTCCATTGCAACAACTTCCTTCTGTTGTGTTGTTAACAAAAACATCACACTCACAGGTTATGCACAAAGAATTGACGAAACTCTGCGTCCACAGACTTCATCCTCCTCGGACTCATCATCTGAAGACTCAGCACGATAAGAATTGATGGAAGACAGGCTAAACCATAATCATAATCAGAGCACATGACAAATTATTCAATTTAGAGCAATTAGTACTAGCTGTCCTCACATATTCGTCATCCGAAGAGCTATCAGATTCTGATTCATCGCTTGATGATTCCTTTGCAACAGCTTCCTTCTGTTGTGTTGTTAACAAAAAATCACAGGTTATGCAAAAAGAATTGATGAAATACTACGTCCATTGACTTCATCCTCTTCGGATTCATCATCCGAAGACTCAGAACAATAAGAATTGATGGAAGACAGGCCAAACAATAATCATAATCAGAGCACATGACAAATTATTCTATTTCAGTAAAATTGGAATAATAGAGTGACTAGTACTCGATGTCCTCACAGATTCGTCATCCCAAGAGCTATCGGATTTTGATTCAACGCAAGATGATTCCTTTGCAACAGCTTCCTTCTGTTGTGTTGTTATAAAAAACATCACTGGTTATGTAGAAAGAATTGACGAAACTCTACGTCCATAGACTTCATCCTCCTCGGATTCATCATCCGATGACTCAGAACAATAAGAATTGATGGAAGACAGGAACTTAGGGGGTAATTTTGGCCGTATTCTGCCCAAAAGGTCAAGAGAAAAGGCGCGTAGAAGTAGTCACCATCGAGGTAGTTATAGGATTTGGCGGCAATCCCATGAAAACAGAGCGGAAAAGGCGCCGAAACCGTCAAAGGCCTTATCCATGAAGGTTATCGAAGAAGGACATGCTTGAAGCCCAAGGCAGTGACTGTTCGACGGTTACTGGAGTACGCCTATAAGTACCTAAAGGTATCCAACACAAAAACACATAACACAATAAACAAGTCTTATCTTTTCAATTAGCTCTTAGCCTAACTGTAGCTTTTTGATTCCCGTCGTCGATTCAATTCCGACGTGTTTCATATCCAAAGTTAGGTGTCGTCGATTCAATTATGGCGTCTGCTCTCCCAGTTCAGTACCATCGATTAAGTTCCCGGGTTATACTGTTCATCCACCGTACAGTACCGTCGATTAAATTTCGGTAATGTGTCCTACATTTCCACCCGTCCGGTGTCGTAGATTAAATTCCGGCATCGTGTCCTACAGTTACATCCAGCATCGTCGATTTAATTTTGATGTTGTATCCTGGTTAGCAGTACGTTGAAGTTTTCGACAAGTTTCACTGAAGAGTCGTCAGAAGGTTCGTCGAAATCTTGTACAATGCTGTCAAAAGACACACGGTTATCAATACAAACCTTACATTTGACACTCTTTGTTCAAAACTTACCCGGAGCCCTTTTTACTTAACGAATTGCTAATGTTCGATAAAAGATTTCCCGCATCTGCTACCTTTTTGCGCTTCAACCTCTTCGGCCGAATCTTAAGAGAATCAATCAGGCCCGATTGAGGAAATTTACACGCAACACAAATATACCTCAAACTATTTTTTTACCATAAAAAAATCTTAAAATAGTATATTTATGTCAAATTTACCCTAAATTAATTTTTTGACCCAAAAAACTCTAAATTTGTACACCTATGACAAATTTACCCTTTGTTAAATTTGGTTAATATTAAGAAAAATCTCAAATTGATTCATTTGTGACAGAGGGTAAAAACCTTGAGCTGATACATCCATGAATTGCTATGTGCCATTTAAATAAGCAATTTGACGGTTAAATTTAACAAAAACTAACTGTTGACACCTGATTTTTTACCATTTATTATTGTGATTTTTATTCTTTAAAATTAATTAAAAATATCAAAAAAGGTCATAAAATCACAAAATCAACTTTGGAAGCCTTGGTTTAGCCTTAGGAACCAATTTTGAACAAAAAATATTTTTCGGTATTTTTAATATTTTTCGAGTTTATTTAATTATAAAAATACCCAAAAAATCAGAAAAATACCATTCGTGGTCAGAAAAATACCCAAAAATATTCGATAATTTTGTTTTAATTTCCTCTTCAAGTGTGTCACTTTAAATCTCAAAAATTCGGCTCGGGTCACTATGTTCCTTCACAAACATAAACCCGAACCGAGCCTAAAAAAAAAATCATTTTCGAGTCTTTTAGTTTTCAATTCTCACTTTTTATAAGCTATGACATTGGATTCTAAAGTCTTAAAGTGCAATTAGGTCAATTTGCCCTCCAATTTAATCAATTTTTACCAAAAGGGCTTAATTGCACATTTTTCTTTCAATTAGTCCCCGGTTTCACGGATGTATATGTATGCTCTACGTATTTATATATCATACGTATTTATACGTTATGCATATTTGTATTGTTTGGTAACCTCTTTAACTCTTGTAATAATAATAATGGTTATTATTTTTAACACCTTTGTTAGTGCCTTTTTTAGCATTTTTGTATTGTGAGTGCTATTTTTAAATAGCATTTTTTGTATTATAAATTGTGAGTGCTATTGTTAGTGCTATTTTTAAATGACATTTATTTATCATAAATTGTGAGTGCTATTGTTAGTGCTATTTTTAAATGGCATTTATTTATCATAAATTGTGAGTGCTATTATTAGATAGAATTTATAATTGTTAGTGCTATTTTTAAAAAGAATTTTTGTATTATAAATTGTGAGTGCTATTGTTAGTGCTATTTTTAAATAGCATTTTTGTATTATAAATTGTGAGTGCTATTGTTAGTGCTATTTTTAAATGTCATTTATTTGTGAGTGCTATTATTAGATAGAATTTATAATTGTTAGTGCTATTTTTAAATAGAATTTTTGTATTATAAATTGTGAGTGCTATTGTTAGTGCTATTTTTAATAGCATTTTTGTATTATAAATTGTGAGTGCTATTGTTAGTGCTATTTTTAAATGTCATTTATTTGTGAGTGCTATTTTTAGATAGAATTTATAATTGTTAGTGCTATTTTTAAATACAATTTATTGGAAGGTATTTTTGGCTATAAAAGGATGGCAAGAGTTTTGAGGTTGAGGGGAGAGACATTTTGTAGAGTGTGCAAATTTTTGAGAGCTTAGAGAGAAGAACACAAACACTCTCTATATTCTCATAATCTTGAGCGAGCAAAATATACTAAGTTCGGAATATTGATTCCGCATATTGCTAGCACAATTGTTGTGGAGTTATTAGTCGTCTCCCCGTTCGTCAATTGGTGGTGCGTCCGAACTAGATGCCTAACACTTGTGGAGGCTGAGATCGAAGAACATCGAACCGACACCTCCGTTCAAGCACGCTACGAGAGGTAATCTATTTACTCCCTTTGAGACTTTGTGATTTTTTTCGATTGAAATGCACGAAGTACGCCTCTGGAGATACATGTGTGGGTTGTTATTTATTTCCGCTACGTGTTACGTGGATCCCAACAGTGGTATCAGAGCCAATCCTTAGGTGTTTTCGTGCATTTAATTGATTTTTTGCAATTTTTGCAATACTATGGCCAATATGTATTAACGAATTGTTCGTCTTACATGGCTAATGGAGATTGATTATTTTATATGATAAATTAATCAACGTAGCAAAAATTGAGACTAAATCAATTTTGAATCGAAAATTTATGGCTATCTTATTTTACGTAAAAATTCTGAATATGATTCAACGTAGAATTTTTATTGTGCCTTCCTAAGTTTTAAATTGTGAATTTATTACTTACGTGAAAGGGTGGTGATCATGGAAAAATCCCTAATCAATGTGATTGATGTATATATGAATGTATGATGATTATTTATATATTTGGGGTTGTAATTATTAAATGGAGGCTGCGTACTCCTTTTATTTTTCATGTAATCTTTATTTTTAGCATAGTCAATTGTTGATGTAAATGCTACGAGGATTACGTGGAGGAGCCTTTTAAGTCGGCGAGCTCTTTGGGGCCCAATTCTTGAAGAGTTCAAGAAACCAAGAAGAAGCGAAGAGCGGCTCTCCGTTATTAAAATATTAAAATGATTATATGTGGTCTCATTGGCTCGAGACCCATTAAATCATAATTCCATGATCACCACGTAGGATAGATATTTATGTGATTGACATCTATTTATTTATTATGATTACGTGAGCATGTTAAACTGGTTAATGTGCAAAGTCAGACTTACCTCACCCAAAATTGTGCCTGCATGAAATCCTAGTTAGGAAAATCACTCGCATTAGGTACCGAAAGGGCGTTGGTAACGACACCAGCGTAACCAAGTCCCCGGACCCAAAATCTCTGGTTCCGTAGAACTGATCGATCTCTCCCAATCGATCGGTAAGGTTTCCGGTCTACCCTCCAAGAAAGACCGGTGGCGACTCCAAATGCATGCACAATTTGCACATGCCACCACGACCACACTGAAGGTCGAAAACGATCGACTCTTATCGTCGAAGAATACTCCCGCCGCGATTTGGTATGGGCCTGGGAGGGCTCGCGCCGATCCAAGACCCGTGATCGGTAATCCATTAGCTGCGTCCGCTTCCGGACGGGTCGCGACAGCTGGCGACTCCGCTGGGGAACTTGTTCTAGAAACTATGGTTCTAGACCTCAAGTGGACTTAGGCCGTAATAAAAATTGAGTGATTTTTCTAACCCTACAGGCGCTCTTGAAGGTGAGGTAAGTCCGCTCACGATAGGTGTTATATGTTTTTGCAGATTGGAGTAATAAGGGGTGTAGTCTGTGATTAACTTTATTTTACGCAGGTGTGGCGTAGGAATGTATGTTGTGTGGATGATTTGAAGTGCTGATTGATAAATTGTTGTGCATGACTTGCATTGTGATGATCACGACACATGGACACACACAACCGCGCCTAAAACCCCAGGCGCCGCCTTTAGGAACACAATAGAAGGAATTGAAAATGGAATCTCCGTGAGGAAAAACACGGGGTAATCCACTTCTCAATTCCGCTCGCTTCGAACTATGGATTGAGTCCCAATGCAACGATAGTTGTGCAATGGAATCGGCTCTTTCTAGAACTCGAGGTGGGAACCTTAACCTTAGGTGCCAAACCCTCTGATTTTTAGAAGTTCACCATCACTTGTCTCATGCGCATGTCTTTGGGCGGTTGGTACACCTAAAATCGCACATAAGTCGACGAGTTGGGTTGGTGAAAAACAAGTAGCATAAAGAAATCTTTTCTTGGATAAGTCTGAGGCTATTCTTTCATCTGACCATGAGTGAGTTAGAAAATCAGAACACATCTACTCGACTTATTATGGATCGGCTCATCCAAGTCTAAGATGTCCGGATGCTCGAAGAAATGGATCATATAAAAGCTAAAACAAACACAGGGGCTTTCATTCATTCTTGCCCAAACCAGATCATACAATTCATTGGGGTGGAAAAGTAAAGCAGAAGTGAGCCCTAATCAACGACACAAAGGAGCCCAGCTGGCCCTCCAGGTTATGGATGCTTTGTTTATACGCACCACTCCGCGTATCATGGTCCGCAAGCCTGAGGTGGAGGCGTTTGCGTTCATCATTGACTGCAACAACCTGAGTCTCGTGATCTTCGGCGACTGCTTCCAAGTCCCGAACAAGTCCATTCTCACGAGTTATATCCTCGTTTATGCCGTTGAGCCTTTCTTCCAGCCACTCGCTCCGATTCCTTAGCAGGGCATTACGTCGATCGCGCTCATAGGTAGCCAGAGATAGAGCTAAGTCCTCCACCAGATTCCTCCTCTCGCGTAGCAATGTCGAAACCCCGCTCTTTGGCGAACTCAACAGCCTTTTTGTGACTATCGGCCAGGTAGTCAGCCAACGCTAGGCGGTCGGACTGATCCTCATAACGGGCTCGCAAGACACGAGCCACGGTAACTCCCCGATGAGCAGCGCGGTAGACCTCCAAGGAGTTCGTAAAGAGCGTTGGAAAAATATTGTATTCCCTCCCCAACGCGGTACCCTCGAGGGAGGTGATGTCCAGGTCCCCGAACATGACTCTGATCTCATCCTCGGTTTCGGGATGATCGGCTATGTGAGCGTAGCCTCGACCCAAGAGGTTATAGAACTCTTTCCATCGAGTCAAAGCTTCGGCTGAGAAAGTGTGAACTTGGGAAGAAGCCATTTTCGACGGAGATGTGTGTAGTGGAGCGATTAGAGGATGGAAGCAAATTATATGAGAGCGTTAATCTCCCAAACACCAACTCCGCATTTTATAGCGTCTCGAGAGTGGAGAAAAGTTGCAGCAATAATGCTTGTGGAGCCGGGTTAATTAATGTAAAGCGAGGGCTGCTCCTCCCGTGAATCATCAGACATGTCCTGATCCGCAATTTCAGGCCTGACAAATTCGGTCTCGCCATTATTAAAGCTGGGAGGGAGGCGAGCGCAACTATCGAAGAAGCCGCGAAAGGATTGTGTTGTTCCATCACGCATGAAGCTGGGCGGCGAGTGAACAGCTCTGCCACTTAAAAAGAGAAGACAGTGCTGAACAGGCATGACTATTGAGGAAAAGTGAAAGGCGAGCGCAACTATCGAAGAAGCCGCGAAAGGATTGTGTTGTTCCATCACGCATGAAGCTGGGCGGCGAGTGAACAGCTCTGCCACTTAAAAAGAGAAGACAGTGCTGAACAGGCATGACTATTGAGGAAAAGTGAAAGGCGAGCGCAACTATCGAAGAAGCCGCGAAAGGATTGTGTTGTTCCATCACGCATAAAGCTGGGCGGCGAGTGAACAGCTCTGCCACTTAAAAAGAGAAGACAGTGCTGAACAGGCATGACTATCGAGGAAAAGTGAAAGGCGAGCGCTACTACCGAAGAAGCCGCGGAAGGATTTGGTTACCCCTTCGTGTCGGAAAGCTGAGCAGGAGGTAAACAGTTCCGTCGTTTCAAAAACAGAACGCTGAACAGACCTAGCTTTCGAGGAAAAGGAGGCAACAAATCGAAAGAGCGAGTATACAAAGGAGAACAAAGAACCCCGAGTGACGAGTTCGTTGAAAGACCTCAAATTCTCTAGAATCAGATTCGACATCGAAGCCATGGAACTCAACATCGCCGGTGACGAACATCAAGATCGCAGTGGTGACGACGGCAGTGGCCACGACGCTCAACCCCGGAAAAGAAAAAGTCGCCAGCGCTACGCTCGGAAAGAAATCCAGGAGCTTGAAGCTTTCTTCGATGAATGCCCTTGCCCAAACGAGGAACAAAAGATTGAATTGGGCCAGAAGCTGGGAATGAATCCTATGAGAATCCATTTTTGGTTTCAGAATAGACGTTTCAGACTAGGTGTCCAACACAGGCGTAAGGAGATCACGGCCCTAAAAGAGCAGAACCAAAACCTTCAAATGGAAAACATGTGGTATGAGAAAATTCTCAGTACTATTACCTGCCCTGACTGCGGTGGCCCTACCACCCTCAGTAAATTGTTCCCCAGTAAGCCTTCTACGAAGATGGAAGGTGCTCATTTATCCCCCTGCTCCCTTGAGCCATCTCCGGTACAATCAGATCCTGCTAATGGCGCGCATGAGCAGATCGATCCTACAGAAATTATACCAGTGTCTTCGGAGGAAGAAGATACGTGTCGTTATGATCGGAGTCACCTCATCGAAGCCCATGAATCTCCTCCACAACAGCTTCCGGTAAGATCAGATACGGTTCAAGAGGAGTTAGAGGTTAGTCGGCAGGCTATCTACGCCACTCTGGACGACGAGAAGAAGAAATTCACTTGGCCCCCGGAGCTTCATCTCAAGTTCTTGGACGCAGTTCGACAGATAGGACTCGACTTCATAGGTCCGACAAGCATACTTAGGGTCATGAACGTACCGGGACTTACCAAGCAATTAGTCGCGAATCACCTTGGTTGCTACAGAAGGGCGTTAGGACAGCGTTATGCAGAACTGAATCCGAGCAATAGACTCGGCTGCGAACCCAGCACCCTTATGACAAATGAGGCCCGGTCGAATCTGGACGACTATTGGGGATTTGATCAGGATATCCTCGCGAGTCATTTCAATATTCCTCAAGAACACGCATCACAAGTGCAACGAGTAAGCACTCCTCCGTCCGAGCAGCAGCTAGTCAGTGTTCATCCTGTCGCAGATCAGCCCACCACGCCCAGTGCTCAAGGGTTTGCCCAATCAGAGCATATGGCTTCAGATGATCTAATGGGAGAAAGCTTGGAGCACTCTTATTTCCCTAATCCCCAAGTGGGAGATGCTTGTGGTAGTCAATCGATCAAATCTCCTCTTATAATCCCAGACAAAGATGGAGGTTCCAGTTCGAAGAACCCGTCGGGCGATGCAGCTCAACCTACACATCAATCGTTCGAGGGGTCGGGTGATTTCTTCGATGAAGGACTTGATACCTGGTTCGATCAGTTGGAAGCTATTAAAGGTTGGCAACCATGATCTGCACTTGGTAATGGCACACCTAAGCTGAGGCCAGACTGGTTAGTCATTGGACATGCCCCAAGAAAGAAGGGGATGTACGCGAGAAGGATGTATCTCCTATTGTAAAGTTCTCATCGGTGCATGCGTTTGTTTCTTCAATAGCTAGAGTTGATTCTGCATAATGTTTTTCGCAAACGTCATCTCGTGTGTATACGGTAATTCCTTGTTATTAAGTTCAAGGTAAAATCAGCCCCGACGCGTGAAGGCAGAATTGATAGCATGAGTTACTAGCAGAATGTGATCGAGCTCGAAAGTGAAAGATTACTAGCGGCCCCAAACGCAATGACCGCAAAATCAGGGGCAATCTTTAAGTTTCGAGCAACTACAAATCTATTTCTCACGAGGCATTCAGGTCAATCAAATATAAAGCGTCGGGCTGTGAGAATGATGCGTAGTCAATCTGTTGACACAGGCGAAAAAGGAGTCGCGTAGATCCGAAAGCAAAAACCTTTCTTGGCTAGTCAACAATGCAGAATGAAAGAGCATATATAAACAAACTCGCATTTATTTCATTCAGCAGGAAAGTTTACAAGTGGATCACTGAGGGGGAGCAGTAAACCCAAAATGAGTTCTGACAAGCATCACAAAAAAGCTTAACTGACTCTCCATGCTATCCATGCCTTGCTTACAACCCACACTCCGGGAATCGAGGTCTACAAGCTTGAAGAAAAGGAGACGACATTTCTCCTTAAGTTCGTTCACCTTGGTGTCATAGTACTCGAACTCAAGCTCTAAGTCATGAGCCAGCACCCTCCCGCGAGCTATATCCATGCTCAGGTCTTCAAGCCTTTCCTCCAACCAGGCACACTGGAACCTCAGCACGAAGTTGTGCTGGTCTTGCTCAAAGGCGGTGTCAAAAAGAGCCAGACGCTCCACCAAGTTGTCCCTCTCACGGACCAGCATCGAAACCTGGGCGTGGGCGTATTCAACAGCCCTTTTATGGTTATCGGCCGTCAGCATGGCCAACATCAGGGACTCAGTTCGGTCCTGATAACGGGCTCGCACGATACCAGCCAAAGTGACCTCCCGGCTAGCAACTTCGTAAGCCTGCATGAAATTGTTAAAGAGAGTTTGGAAGATCACAAACTCCCTTTGCAGTTTCGTACCTTCAATACACGCAGTATCCAGGGCCGGAATCAGAGTACGAACTTCAACCTCAGCTTCAGGATGATTGTTTATGTAGCCATAACCCCTACCCAAGAGGTGGTAAAATCTCTCCCATTGGGTCGAAGCTTCAGGTAAGGCAACAGGCATAGAGGAGGAATCCATATGCGATGGAATGACGGAGAAGAGAGTGAGAATGTGAAGAGTGTTTGAGAGGCTGAGTCTGATAAGGCTAAAGTGTTAATCTTCTTGACATCAATCTATCACCTTATAAATGCTCGAGTACAGGGAGAAGTGGTAATAATATTTTATGTGCAGTAGAGCCAAGCGGGTTTCGTTAATGCATCCCCGATGAGTCACGAATCCACCACCGTCCTGTGATCTCGGGTTTTACGAAACATAATGGCGCCGAAAGGTGGGCAGGCTTGTTACTCTAGAGACTGGGCCAGGGGGACAAGCGTAGTGCTCGACAAAGCGAAATCAACGCAAGAGATCTTCAGGCTCCGTTCACGTAGAAAAGAGCAAAAAAGGACAAAGTGGGAATTACGAAGCCTTGAGAAAAACGCTCGTCAAGTAGCCATCACAAAAGGACGAAGTGGGAATCTCGAAACATTGAGAAGAGCGCTCGTCGGGTAGCCATCACCTTTGATCGAAGAACGGTGATCCGGCTCCTTTAACCTCTCAGAATTTGCAGAGAAAGTGAAGATCCAAGGAGGAACAAAGAAAGCTGAGTTAACGGAAAATCAAACAGTGATATCCCGGTCAAAATGTTCAAGGGATTCTGTCATTTACTGGAAGCGCCAGACTTGGAGGTCTCCGAGCTTGAGCTGCTGGAAGAGTTTGAAGATCTCAGGACCGAACCTGACACGAGGGCCATGGAGACCGATCCTTCTAATGATGAAACCCGCGGCTTGGTTAACGAGAACAGTACCCGCGACGGTTATCAGCGTCAGAAAGGGGAATATCTCAAACGCAACACTTCAGGTCAAGTCCATAAACTCGAATTGTTTTTCAGGGAATACCCCTATCCGGACATGGAACAGAAAATCAAAATGGGCCAGGAGATAGGGTGGGAGCCTCGGAAGGTCAAGTGCTGGTTTGAAAACAAACGAACCCGGCTGAAGCAGCAACGCGATCGGCACGAGTTAGCGGTTGTAAGGGAGGAAAATGAAAAGCTTCGAATAAAAAACACTCAGTACAAAAAAGCTCTAAGCATCGCTATTTGCCTGGAGTGCGGTAACCCTGTTCCCACGGACGGAGTATTCACTGAAGAGCCAGATCTGGGGGTTTATAATGCTCATTTGTTGCAATGCCCTTCGCAACATCTTTCGGAACAGGCGGGTACCGCCGAGGATCTACAAGAGGAAACTAGTGCTATAAGGTCAAAGTCGACGCCCATTGTGGAAGGGAACATGCGTCATGACAAGTTGGGTCCGCTCGATGATGAACTCACCATCATGACCAGCCGATCTGAGACCACTAAATCCCCTCCAGAGCAACCTCCAACACGACCAGATTCCGAGAAGAGTAACCGCCAAGTTGCTGACACCACTTCGGCTAGCAAGAAAATAAGATTTCGTTGGACCCCGGAGTTTCATAGCAAATTTGTTGATGCAGTTCAACAGTTGGGGATCAGTTTTGCTTGCCCATTGCGCATACTCGAAATCATGAACGTGCCGGGACTGACTAAAAATATGGTCAAGAATCACCTTTGGCGCTACAAGAAACTACTGAGAGATGGACGAGCGTCGCTAGACCAAGATAGAGGCGGTTCAACACGACCAGATTCCACGAAGAGTAGCCGCCGAGTTGCCAACCCTACTTCGGCTAGCAAGAAAACAAGGTTTTATTGGACCTCGGAGCTTCATAGCAAATTTGTTGATGCAGTTCAACAGTTAGGGATCAGTTTGGCTCGCCCATCGCGCATACTCAAGATCATGAACATGCCGGAATTGGATAGAAATAAAGTCAGGAACCACCTTTGGTGCTACAAAAGACTACTGAGAGATGGACGAGTGGCGCTAGACCAAGAGAGAGGCAGTTCAAGTTTAAACGATGAGCATGGCTGTGATCGCAATCCTCATGAAGCAGGAAGCATCCAATCACCTCTTAACACCGATGGGACTGACAATTACACGGTCGATTGTTCAGGCATCAATCAGAGTACTCCCATGGGTTATCCCAGTACTCCTCAGGAGTATGTACCGCAATTTCAGCAAATCGGGACTCCCCAGTCTGAGCACCGACTGGCCGTTAATACTAGTCCTACAGCGGATCTAACACTGGCAGGAGATGCACATACAATCTTGCGAGACGATTACGGAGATTCCGGCTCGAAGAATCAGGTGGTCCATGACGAAAATGGCAAAAAGATTCCTTCTCCAGTAGTCGACAATACTCAACCTGAGTGTCAGTCGCTCGATGGTTCAGACGATCTCCTTGAAAACATCTATTCTTGGTTCGATCGGCTGAATTCCCCCCTGAGTTACCCTGGTACTCCCCAAGAGTATGTACAACAATTTCAGCAGGTATGGACTCCCCAATTTGAGCACCAACCGATCGTTAGTGTTATTCCTACGGCGAATCCAGCATCGGGTACAAACCTACTGGACAACGATGAAAATACCAACTCGAGAAGTGAGGTTGTTCATGTCGAAAGTAGTGTGAGGAACCCATCGCCAACGGTTGAGGATGCCCGACTTGGGCGTCAATGGCTTGAAATTTCAAGCGAGTCCCTCAGTGAGCAACTCGGCGTGTGGATCACGCATAAACCGAGAAACCAGGTTGTTCATGCCGAAAATGGGAGAAGTCCGTCACCAGCAATTAAGGATGCTCAACTTGGACGACTCGAGCGGTCGGACGATCTCCTGAATGAGCAACTCAGCCTATGGGTCAAGCATTTTGGAACAAGTGCATCTTCGCAGTCGTGACCGGTACCGGCGACCGGACATCTGGTTCGAAGCTCGTGTGCTAAATCATTAGAAGGCTCAGGAGAGTGAGAGGTGAATACATCGAATGAATGTGTTACGGATTTTGTTGTAAAGTTCCCGCGGGAACATTGTAATTAACGCTGAAAACTAACCGCTCTGAGTGTCAACATTACCCTTTGAACGTCTTCGAGCCAAGGGCCATGGATTAATCACTTAATCCGTGGAGCAAATTCCATGAACGATGACTATCACCCGCGGAGCATAATGGGATCTACCCCCATTCAGCACGAAATACGTTTGGTCACGAAGCCTCCCATTTGGTAAAACGATGTATCGTTCCTAAACGATCTTCAACCGAATACCAAAGTAATGTCTCATTTCTTTCCCTTCTCAGGTGTTAAACGTGGATAAATCACCCAAGGAGCCATCTGTTCAAATAACAAAACAGACGTTGCCCAACCGGGGGCAGCTGAACCATTGATATTGCAAATATTCCAAGCATGGATAAGCGGATTTGATAGACGTGGTTCATATCAATACGCGACGTCAGAACGGGATGAGAACCAAGAGTAAAGTTGTATTGTCCCAATTTGTCTTCAATTTGGGAATATGAGTTAACACTTGCTATTTATCCTTGATAGGGACTCACCATCAAGGAGGACAAATTTTGACAACCTGTGTGCACTCGCAGGGGCACACGACCGAGGGTAAGATGTATCGTTCTAATTTTTTGAAAAATTCATGAACGAACAATAACATGTTTCTTCCGCATTTTCAGGGATCTCCAGCCGCGGGGGACAGGTAAGTATCCCTTTCCCCAATCCATTGAAAATGTTGAATAAAAAATAGAGAAGAAAAGAAAAGCTTTTAGAATCTGATGTCTAGAAAAGACATAGGATTCTAACTTCATTGGCATTCATGTTTTGAAACATGAGGTTATCTGAACATGCATTGGGCATCATAAAATCCCATTGACGGGTAAAATTTTTGGAGAAAACGAAAGAGATTTTTCCAATCAAAAGTTGTTCAAAACTTTCAAAAGGACGTTTTCTCAAAAGACGAGAGGCAAAGCCTAGTCCAAACACGTCCTATACACACTTAAGAGAGAAATGGAGCGGATAAGACAGCAGAATCTGGACCTACGGAAGTAGGGACCATTCGCAGCGATTACATGGGTTGGGACGACGGAGGCATTCGTTTCATATCCCCCAAACACTACAGGTGACCGTTGATAACCCCTTTGAACGGCGGTTTTCATTCTTAACCCTGTCAAGAACCACCCCACATCGGGGCAAAATGGAGGTGAGTCCAGCAGCATCAGGAGAAAATGGTTAGAAATTTTCTTGCTCGGACTAACATTAATCTTTGTGTGTTGTTTATATGGTAATCCAAGTGCCATAGGATGATGAGAAGCATTCATTTCTCTATCCCACACACCGAATCCTTTGCATAGCCAAGTTGAGCCTGCAGAATCATTTCATAAACCCGTTGGTGATCATTGCACATTCCAAGACGGATGCAGCATCACTTCAGAAACGAAGAAGTTCAAGACTTAGGGTTTGCAAAAGAATTCCTAAGTTAATGTTTAACCTTGTTAGACCTTTGATCATAGGTCTAACGCGATCCTATGAAGATGAGAAAAAGTGGGATTTCAAAAATGAATGAGAAAAATCCACGGCATCGAGAAAAAGCAAAGTGCCTGGTAAAAGCAAGGCCGATGCTCATGAAAGCTGTTTGCTTGATCCCCAGTGAAACTTGGATGAAAAAAAAAAATTCTTAAAGGAGTCAAATAAAAAAAGCTGCTCCCCAAATGCTGCCAAGCACAGAACAAAGACATGGAGAGAGTCGGTCTCTGAATGCAACAAGGGACGCTCTCTAAAGAGCTGGTGCACACCTCAAAATCGGTTGTACACCTCAAAAACTAAAGATGCAGAAAGGAAAAGACAGGAGGTAAATCAGCAATGATCACCAATGTCAAACACCTCATGAATTCTGGGCCAAAAACAAGCCTTTTTCGGTCCCCAATCTTATCGATGTTAAGACCCAGAAACAGTCTTCTCTGACTAAGACACTTGGGTTAACATATAGCTTAGCTCGAAGAGGTACGAGCAAGATTATTTCTTTCTCATTTTGCAGGGTTCTTGACTTGTAAACCCGGAGCAGATGGTGAGAACATTCATTCAATGGCCTCGACTCCAAAGCGGGTCTCCCTTGAAAACCATTATCCAAGCCCAACATCACGGTCCCGTGGAAGACCTCCCGATCGATCGAAATGTATGCGCTGCGAATGATCCTAAAACCTAGGCACAAGTTAGTAAGAAGTTGAGCGCATTCCTTACAAAAAACCATTATCACAGAGCGGTGAGGAGCCCTCTTGATGAGAAATTCTCCAATAGATGTTTTGAACAAACTCTTTTTGAAAATTTCAAATTGTTTGATCCAGATTTGCCGCGCAAGGAATTTGTGATCACATTTACATGTTGCGAGAATGCTTTGGATAACCTCCAGCATCAAAACGCACATTTCATGATTAAGACTTAAATCATACGGTTTTGTCAGATGGACAGCCGTGGTCTTCCCAAAGATTACTAACGTTTTCTTGGTGAAGAAAAATATTTCAAGCTCAAACTTCTGCAGGATTCTTGGAAACCCCGAATCCCAGAAAAATATTTGCTCCATGGAGTGGAGCACACAGGTTTGAATTTTTTGCAGGATACTTGGAGAACCCAGCTCCCAGAATGTCGCCTCAACAGACTCAAGTGAAGCTTTGTCAAAATGAAATCTTTCACAGCTTCAAGAACTGAATTCCCGACAAACTTCGGGATCTCTAAAAAAGAGGGGAAGAAAAACCATTTTAAAAGAAAAAGTCCCAGCAGACGTGGAGAACCCTCGCCCCGGGACCCCTTTCCAAAAAATCAAGCAATCCCAGCAGACGTGGAGAACCCTCGTCCCGGGACCCTTTTTCAAAAACCAAGCAGTCCCATCGGACGTGGAGAACCCTCGTCATGAGACCCCTTTTTCAAAAATCAAGCAATCTCATCGGACGTGGAGAACCCTCGTCATGAGACCCATTCTCAAAATTTAAGAAGTCTCATCGGACGTGGAGAACCCTCGTCATGAGACCCCTTCTCAAAATTGAGGCAGTCTCATCAGACGTGGAGAACCCTCGTCATGAGACCCCTTTTCAAAGCAAAATCAAGGTAGATACCGCCTGAAGGGTCAAATCAAGGTAGATACCGCCTGAAGGGTCAAATTAATGGTAGATACCGCTATAAGGGTCAACTCATTGGTAGATACCGCCATAAGGGTCAACTCATTGGTAGAAACCGCCATAAGGGTCAAACTAAACTCAACGGTAGATACCGCCTGAAGGGTCAAACCAAGGTAGAAACCGCCTGAAGGGTCAACTCATGGTAGAAACCGCCATAAGGGTCAACTCATTGGTAAGTACCGCCGTAAGAATCAACACAAAGGTCCGATCCACCATACGGATCAAAATCCTTGGCAAATCCTAAAGTGTGGGATGTGCCTTCCTTAGGTTCCTACCAGTTAGGAATTCCATAATGGTATGACCTACCATACAGGTCAGAACTTAATCTCCCTAGGATTTTCTGAAACGAGTCCTAGGTATCTCCTTGAAAGTCGTCGCAACCGGCAGCATCCGACAGGTGAGCTTCAGGTAAGCCTCTCTCACTTCGGCCCATGTTCAAATTGTTAGAGCAAACCGGGGATTGATTTGAGCTTTTATCAAAAGCCTTAAGGATCCGATGTCATAACATTTCTTCTCTCATTTTCCCAGTTGAGTCGGTTAGGAATCAGGTGCCACCTTATCTTTGAGAGAAACCTCTAACGAGATTCCTCTCAAAGAGGGGCAGCTGTTGACACCTGATTTTTTACCATTTATTATTGTGATTTTTATTCTTTAAAATTAATTAAAAATATCAAAAAATGTCATAAAATCACAAAATCAACTTTGGAAGCCTTGGTTTAGCCTTAGGAACCAATTTTGAACAAAAAATAGTTTTCGGTATTTTTAATATTTTTCGAGTTTATTTAATTATAAAAATACCCAAAAAATCAGAAAAATACCATTCGTGGTCAGAAAAATACCCAAAAATATTCGATAATTTTTTTTAATTTCCTCTTCAAGTGTGTCACTTTAAATCTCAAAAATTCGGCTCGGGTCACTATGTTCCTTCACAAACATAAACCCGAACCGAGCCTAAAAAAAAATCATTTTCGAGTCTTTTAGTTTTCAATTCTCACTTTTTATAAGCTATGACATTGGATTCTAAAGTCTTAAAGTGCAATTAGGTCAATTTGCCCTCCAATTTAATCAATTTTTACCAAAAGGGCTTAATTGCACATTTTTCTTTCAATTAGTCCCCGGTTTCACGGATGTATACGTATGCTCTACGTATTTATACATCATACGTATTTATACGTTATGCATATTTGTATTGTTTGGTAACCTCTTTAACTCTTGTAATAATAATAATGGTTATTATTTTTAACACCTTTGTTAGTGCCTTTTTTAGCATTTTTGTATTGTGAGTGCTATTTTTAAATAGCATTTTTTGTATTATAAATTGTGAGTGCTATTGTTAGTGCTATTTTTAAATGACATTTATTTATCATAAATTGTGAGTGCTATTGTTAGTGCTATTTTTAAATGGCATTTATTTATCATAAATTGTGAGTGCTATTATTAGATAGAATTTATAATTGTTAGTGCTATTTTTAAAAAGAATTTTTGTATTATAAATTGTGAGTGCTATTGTTAGTGCTATTTTTAAATAGCATTTTTGTATTATAAATTGTGAGTGCTATTGTTAGTGCTATTTTTAAATGTCATTTATTTGTGAGTGCTATTATTAGATAGAATTTATAATTGTTAGTGCTATTTTTAAATAGAATTTTTGTATTATAAATTGTGAGTGCTATTGTTAGTGCTATTTTTAATAGCATTTTTGTATTATAAATTGTGAGTGCTATTGTTAGTGCTATTTTTAAATGTCATTTATTTGTGAGTGCTATTTTTAGATAGAATTTATAATTGTTAGTGCTATTTTTAAATACAATTTATTGGAAGGTATTTTTGGCTATAAAAGGATGGCAAGAGTTTTGAGGTTGAGGGGAGAGACATTTTGTAGAGTGTGCAAATTTTTGAGAGCTTAGAGAGAAGAACACAAACACTCTCTATATTCTCATAATCTTGAGCGAGCAAAATATACTAAGTTCGGAATATTGATTCCGCATATTGCTAGCACAATTGTTGTGGAGTTATTAGTCGTCTCCCCATTCGTCAATTGGTGGTGCGTCCGAACTAGATGCCTAACACTTGTGGAGGCTGAGATCGAAGAACATCGAACCGACACCTCCGTTCAAGCACGCTACGAGAGGTAATCTATTTACTCCCTTTGAGACTTTGTGATTTTTTTCGATTGAAATGCACGAAGTACGCCTCTGGAGATACATGTGTGGGTTGTTATTTATTTCCGCTACGTGTTACGTGGATCCCAACAGTGGTATCAGAGCCAATCCTTAGGTGTTTTCGTGCATTTAATTGATTTTTTGCAATTTTTGCAATACTATGGCCAATATGTATTAACGAATTGTTCGTCTTACATGGCTAATGGAGATTGATTATTTTATATGATAAATTAATCAACGTAGCAAAAATTGAGACTAAATCAATTTTGAATCGAAAATTTATGGCTATCTTATTTTACGTAAAAATTCTGAATATGATTCAACGTAGAATTTTTATTGTGCCTTCCTAAGTTTTAAATTGTGAATTTATTACTTACGTGAAAGGGTGGTGATCATGGAAAAATCCCTAATCAATGTGATTGATGTATATATGAATGTATGATGATTATTTATATATTTGGGGTTGTAATTATTAAATGGAGGCTGCGTACTCCTTTTATTTTTCATGTAATCTTTATTTTTAGCATAGTCAATTGTTGATGTAAATGCTACGAGGATTACGTGGAGGAGCCTTTTAAGTCGGCGAGCTCTTTGGGGCCCAATTCTTGAAGAGTTCAAGAAACCAAGAAGAAGCGAAGAGCGGCTCTCCGTTATTAAAATATTAAAATGATTATATGTGGTCTCATTGGCTCGAGACCCATTAAATCATAATTCCATGATCACCACGTAGGATAGATATTTATGTGATTGACATCTATTTATTTATTATGATTACGTGAGCATGTTAAACTGGTTAATGTGCAAAGTCAGACTTACCTCACCCAAAATTGTGCCTGCATGAAATCCTAGTTAGGAAAATCACTCGCATTAGGTACCGAAAGGGCGTTGGTAACGACACCAGCGTAACCAAGTCCCCGGACCCAAAATCTCTGGTTCCGTAGAACTGATCGATCTCTCCCAATCGATCGGTAAGGTTTCCGGTCTACCCTCCAAGAAAGACCGGTGGCGACTCCAAATGCATGCACAATTTGCACATGCCACCACGACCACACTGAAGGTCGAAAGCGATCGACTCTTATCGTCGAAGAATACTCCCGCCGCGATTTGGTATGGGCCTGGGAGGGCTCGCGCCGATCCAAGACCCGTGATCGGTAATCCATTAGCTGCGTCCGCTTCCGGACGAGTCGCGACACTAACGAAGGATAAATTTATCATAGATATACCAGTATGAGGTAAATTTATCACAATTGTACCAGTTTAAGGTTTTTTATGGTCAAAAAAATAAATTGAGATAAATTTGTCATATGTGTACCAGTTTGAAATTTTTCGTAGTATCAACCCTTATTTTTTTTCCCTTTTTTCCCTTTTCACGTGGTAATCCCATGTGATGGTTGGAGTTTTGGTTGTCGAGTCTCTGTATCCCACGAACAATAGAGATGGGGCAAAAGTAAACTTTTAGTGCCAAAAGTTATGTATAGAGATCACTTTGGTCAATGTGATCACTTTAGGGTGCGTATGGGAACGTTTCTGTTTCTGAGCATTATTTTTTAACAGAAACATTTTTTTTGTGTTTCTATTCCCGGCTACGTTTTTTGGGAATAGAAACGCGTTTGGGAAGTAAAAAAAAAAAATTGGTAACCGGCCGCTGGCTACGGCAACGGCGGGCGGCGGTTGGTGGTGGCGGTGGCGGCTGCGATCGGCGACCGGCGACGGCGGCGGTGGCAGTGGCGGTGGCCTGTGGGTGGTGGCCGCGTTGGCGGTGGTAGGTGATGATTCCAAAAGTATTCCAAAACTTAGAAGCAAGTTTTTTTTGTTTCTTCAAAAGTGTTTCCTGGTGTAAAAGTGTTTCGCGGAACACTTTTGGAAACATTTTTGAACCATACACGTTTCTATTCTCAAAGTGTTTCGGGAACACTTTGGGAACAGAAATACTCTCCCTAGAGTGTTTTTTTTTTTGTGTTGCCATACACACCCTTAGTGCCAAATGGGAGAAAAAAGGATCACTTTAGTGCATCCGTCCAAAAATTTCGGCCAAGATTACCATGTGACATTTTTAATTATTATTTTTATTTTAATAGGCATTTTTTTTAAGAAATGAAGTCCACATTGATTTCACATGGACTTCAAAATTCAAAATAAATAAATAAATAAACTAACTCTCTTCATTTCTCTCTCTTCAGATTTGTCTTCTTCATTCCCACACCTTCTTCTTCTTTTGCTCGTGGTTGCAACTCGCCATCCGCCGGATACCACAGCCAACGCTCGTGCCGGCCGCCTCCTCTGTCAAGCTAGTCGCCACCATCTGACGTCCGATTCGCGTTCCCTCTAGCCACGCCGCCCTGAAAACCCCCATGCACCAAGAACCCAGTCATGGCTCTCACCCTCAACCCAGACACAGTTCGTCGTCTGCCCATTGCGCCACCACCCCAAAGACACTAGCCACCACCAGCTCATCCAGTCAAGGCTCAGACCCATCGCAACTCCGTTGGAAAATATCTAGCCTCGTTGCCTGAGCCCTCTACGCTCGAGCCTCGAGCTACCCCTCCCAATCGGCCGCCGAGTTTGATCCACCTACGAGGCTGGCCGAGAGCCTCGTCGACCAAAGCTCTTTGCCACGAGCTCATCCCCCGATGCCAAACTGAGCCCCCTGTTCGAGCCCGACGCCCCTGACCTGCTACCCTCATCTCTCGTTCGCGACCCATCGTCGCCGTTGCTTCGCCGAGCTTCGCTTGACCATTGCTGGCCCTTTATCGCCGTCGTCTAGCTGCCCCACAGCAGTCTGGAGCCTCGTCGCCATTCCTCGTCGCCATCCTAGCCGAGGCCGAGCCCCTTTTCGACCCAAAATTCCTTGGAACCGAGACTCATGCTGGAGTTGTGACCTAATCGTACCTGGGCCGGCCAGATCTAGTCAAGGGTCTGCACCCTCCAGCCATGCCCCACCTCGCCGACCATCGCCGATGATTGGGGCGGCGGCGGCGAGGGCTACAGCAACCCTCGCTGCCTGCAATTTGTTTTTATTTTTTATCTTTTTTATTTTCAGCTTATTTTTCAAATTATATTAAATAAAAAATTCAAAATTTATAAAATCATATCACGATGGACTGCTTGCGAGCCACGTCAGCAGTAAATATTAATAAAAAAAGTGCTACGTCAGAATTTCGGTGGAGCAAATCGGACTTGGCACAAAAGTGACCGTTTTTCAAAAAAACTTGGCACCAAAATGATCCGATAGAAACTTTTGGCACCAAAGTGATCTCTATACACAACTTTTGGCACTAAAAAGTGTACTTTTGCCTAGGGATGGCGTTGACCACTGTGTTATATAATTATAGGTCTGTGCTTTAGCAGCTCCCATGATTTTTTTTTTTTTATAATCAAGGTGTCCAAAATGAAGGGAAAAAAAGTTTTTGGACTCTATGTTTGTTTGATTTCCATCTTAAGAAATGACCAATCGCATGGAATTTTGGCCTGTCAAAAGTTTAAGAAGGGAAGAGTGGGTTGCATTGAATGCCAGTCCAATCAGCCTCCTCGCACATATTTTTTTTTCTTTTTTTTTAATGAACTTTGATTTTAGAAAAAACGTCAATTTTCGCATTGCTGGAATTTTTAAAATCCAGGTGTAGTACTGCCATTTTCTATGTACATAATAATCTTGGTCCTTAAAACGGCATAATTCCCCAAAAAATCTCAAATTTTAGGTCCATTCTCAAATCCATCTCGAATTTTTTTTATCTCAGAAAAAACCTTCAACCTTATGTCCACTTCCAAATCCATCTCGAACTTTTACCTCTATTGTTGATCCAGCCCCAAATTTGTCCCGAACTTTTTTTCGTCTCAAGAAGAACTTCAAACTTTAGGTTCGTTCCCAAATCTACCCTCAACATTTTTTGTTCTAATAGAAAAATCACTTATTTTTACTCTAAAGTTGTCGTCGTTAGTCATCCTTAATTTTCATATCAGAGGGCATTTTTATTTTGTAAAATTTCAACATTTTTTCATCAGGATGAATTTACTATTCACGTGTAGATGCCACATTGGTTCGTAACTGTTGCTTCATTATTTTGCCAATGTGAATTTTTTATCGATTGGAAATGTCACGTCAAGTTGGGATGACGGAGTAAATTCAAGAATAAATTAAAATTCTGTGATTTTTTTTAGACAAATCGGGGTGAATTTGGGGACTGGGCTTAAAGCTTGGGATCTGAGATAAAACAAAAAATTAGGGCAGATTTAGGACTGAACAGAAAAAATGAGAACATTAGAGGTAGATTTGGGATTGAATCGAAAGTCGAAATTTTTTCAAGACAAAAAAAAAATTGGGATTGATTTGGGACTGGATATAATTCATGGAATTAGGCCTCCTTAAAACAGTTAATTTTTCAATTCGGTGTAGTTTGTTTAAAATAATATACAGGTAAAAAAGTGACCGACAAGTGAGATGCTTTTTGCTTCCATGAGAAATCAAGTCTTCTCGTTTCATGCAAAAGATTGAATCTCTCTCTTCTGCGACTTGGCGTTCTAATTTCTTTGACTTGTCCAAAAAAGCTCTCCAAAATAATTTGGCCGCCAAAGGTACCCCGTTAGTCTAGTGCAGCAAAGCAATAATCTCAACGCATAATTCATGATGGGGGACAGCTCAAGCTCAAATCAACATTTGCAGCCAACAGAAGACCTGATAAGTCAAAGCCATCTTCGATTCTTGAGAGCATCTTCAAGAGCAGTGGAAAATGAATGGAGAGTAGATGACAGGGAAGTTACAAATTCTCCTAAAGACCGCAAGAAGAAAAGCAAACACAAGTTTCGAAGATGTCACATGTCTCCATATGGCCTAGTGAACTGGTGGAGACAACCTTAATCCAAGGTTACTTACGTCCACGCATCAAACAAATGTTGTATAAAATCATTCATATATATATATATATATTCATCATCGTCGTCGTCCATATATACCAATATCATAGAACATAATACGCCACACATTCAATTTAACTATTAAAGTAGAAACGATCACTAAAGTCATGGATCACTTAAAAAGAGAAAAAAAAAAGTACCATCATGGTAGAAAAAGAGTCGAAGATCGCTCACAATTAAACTTAACATCGTCAGCAGCTTCTAAGCAGAGTAGAGCAAAGGATCATCGTTGTAGGGCGAAGGATCATCGTTGTAGGTGCACGCCGGTAGATTCTTGGACAGAGGATCATCGCCGGTGACTAAGCTTCCTTCCAGCGTGGAATTGGCAAAGGCGACTTTCAAGTTGTCGCAATAAGCTTCGATGTAGCCGTAGCCCTTCTTCCACCACGGCCCAATCACGTACCTGCCCCGCATCCTCAGGCCTAACCCGACGGCCACTGTACCCACGGACCTCCGCTCTTGATCCATGTCCTCAACCACCGCCTTTGCCGCCTCAAGTCTCTCCATCGTCATCTTCGCCTTTATCACTGTTCTGTCAGCAGCCGCCTGCAGCATGAACGGTTCTGCCGACACCACCGCCAAAGGTTGCGCTGAGTCCCGATGGTAGTAGAGGAAGAGCTTCACTTCACTGAACAAGAATTTCCCTGGAGTGTCTGGTTTCTCCACGAAGATGGCCGCTTTCCAAGTAGACCCGGCGGGTGCAGCAACCGTGAAGTTGGACACGCTCAGCCCGGCTACTCTCAGCACGGGGTAATCAGGCGCAAGCAGGAATAAGACCAAGATGCCAATCGCCAACGCTGTGACAAGGATCGCCATGATGATCTTTGGGACACGAGAAGCATTTGCGTCGTAAGCGTGTTGGGCTGGTCCGTCGAACATTATGATTCTGGGCCGTAGCTGAGGATTGGAGAGGGGGGCGGATGCTTGTTCACCCATTGGTGGAGGAGGAAGGGATGGCATGGGAAGAGAGGGAGAGGGCTTTAAGGGTTTCGTCGGAGGAAAGTGAGGTGCTTGGCCGGAAATATTGCAAAGGGACGGTGTCTTCGCCCTTGGTGTCACGGGCCATAAATATTGCTTACACTGATTAACAATGATATTTTGAATGAATATTTTCTCGTTAACAAAATCTTTTTTTCATTAATTGCCCGATTAACAAAATCTTGGGGGAATCCGTGTGTGTTCTTTGTAATCTAACGATATTTTGGAATTTGAAATTATGTGTATTCTTTGCATCAATTGGAGCTTCCGTTAGTTTTAACATCATACGAAGCCCGAGGTGTTATTTACCGTTTATTTTATTTTATGGAAAAATAATATCTGGTTGTAGCTTTTTTTTTTATTCAGTTAGCTCAAAAACAAAACCATTCTAAGGGAAATAAAAATTCCCGAATATATGAGATGGTTTATGTAAAAAAAAAAAATGTAAAGTGACGCATAGACGTGGCCGGTTCCATGGAACCGCCGGCGGTTCCAGTTCCTAAAAAATCAGAACCGGCCCGTGAAGAGGTGGTTCTGGTTCCAGTTCGGAACCGGCGGTTGTAGGATATTACGAAAGTGCACGTGGAACATATTTCATATGAAATTCTTCGTTTTCGAAATCATAAATCATGTAATACGAGATGGGTAAGTGTTTTGAAAAATGTAAGATTTTCTCGAAGGTCTCGTTAACGAATTAATCATATCTAACAAACAGTGCTTTCATTTTAAATGCGCTGATTATGCCTAATACAAGAAAAGATAGTATCTTGAAAATGGTGAGATTCCTTGTGTGAATGTTTGACTAATATCATTCAAACGCACGTTAACACGATCAATTTTTTTTTTTTTTAAATCAGTTGCACCATTCACAATAGTTTGGGGCAAAAGAAGAAAATTCTCTCTTTTTTCGGGGAGAATTGAAAATGAGGGCATTGCAGGAAGATAGAACCGAGAGAGAAAAAGATAGGCTTCTTTTTATTTCGTTTCTTTTTTTTTGTGGGTCCCACCTTCCTTCTTTTCTTCTAACCACCCCTTTTCCACGCCCCGCATTGTCTCTCTATTTTTTTCTTCTCTTGGACGACCTTCGCTTCGGCGATGAAAGATAGGAATAGAATCATTGTCACATGAAAGTTTCAAGGTCTAAACAGCCATCATCCTAGTATATTATCTACCGCTCTCGGTTGTAAACGCGTGCCAACCTGGTTCTTCAGGGCTTGTCCTGAGAATTAGGAACGGTTCATAAATCCTGAGGTTCCATCTTCCTTCCATAACGAACATGGGAGTTGTGACAGAGAAGTCGAATGTCGATATGACTAGGAGGAGCCGGAGGATCAACGCGGCGATGAAGAGGTTACTTAGGAAGTGGCTGAAGACAAATGAGACGAGCAGGGCGGTGGCTTTGGCTCCGGTTCCAGCAGGATGCTTCCCGGTGTACGTGGGAGATGGGGACCAGAAAGAGAGGTTCGTGGTGAAGATGGAGCAGGCGAACCACCCCTTGTTCAAGTCCTTGCTGGAGGATGCCGAGTCGGTGTATGGATTCTGCCGCCAAGGCCCTCTGTCACTTCCCTGCCACCCTGATTTCTTCTTCAAAGTCCTTGCCGAGATGGAATATTCCCATCAGGATCACTGCTCTTGCAGCGACGATGATGGCGACGATTTATTACCTAATACTAAAACTCTGGGCAGTAACCAGACGCCTAAAGACTGGTGGTTCCCGTTCCGGATTACTCCTAACAACAGTCCTAAAATAGTCCAGTGGTTTACAAGCAAGTCGCATGGCGAGGAGCAACAGTGCTGTCGTGCATCTCCGTACCGCTTGCTCACTCCACCCAACTCATTGCTCAAGCCGAACCAAAATGATCCGATAGAAACTTGGCACCAAATTGGACTTAGCATAAAAGTTATCGTTTTCAAAAAATTTGGCACCAAAATGATCCGATATAAACTTTTGGCATCAAAGTGATTTTTGTAAATATCTTTTGGCACTAAAAGTGTGCTTTTGCCTAGGGATGGCGATGACCACGATTGTGACACCCTGTACTACCCCCGATTATTTTTATGCCCCCCTCCTTATTTATTATGCCCCATTCCCCTTTTAGCAGACAACACCCCCCAAACCACGTCCACATCAACCGGATTTCACTCCTGTCATGAAGTCAAACTTGTGCAAGGAGGCAGCAGAAGTTTATAAAGAGGTGAGAGTGGCAGGCTAACTGGAGAGGAAACAGTGAGGGTTGAAGGAAGTTGAAGTGAAGGGGAGTAGGAGCCGGTCGCGCCGTGGCTGAGACTAAATTACCAAAACTTCAAATAGTTTAGGACTAAATTAATAAAATTTAGCACTGAATTGGCAATCATAAAAAAAAATAGTACTTAATTGGCATAATTTAAATGTTTAAAATTGAATTATCGCTAATGTGGAGTTAAATCCTTTGGGTTGTTAAGTCAAAAAATCATCAATAACCAGGCAAACACCATTTAGAAAATAGTGGTTCATGTAATGGACCCAATAGTGTCTTTTTTGATAAATGAATTGACTCTTAAACATAGAATTCTATTCTATGATCATCGTTTTCACAATCAATTCAATACTTATTATGTGCATCTTGAATGACTTATACTATTTTTTTTTTGCTTTATTTCAAGTTTCTATCATGTTTTTGGCCACTCTAGTGTATCGAAAAATAAAACATTTATCTTATACTATACGTGCATTTTTTTTTCCCTTTCGGCATGTGTTACTTTCGATGGAGTCCACACGGTTGTGGTAATGGGGGCAATGTTGTGGCAGATTTGTCAGCCACATGAAAATAAGTGTGGATTATAAACTAGGGAAGATTTTCGACGAAAAAAAAAAAAAGCTAGGGAAAGATTTAAGTTTCCATCAAATCATGTACAGTGTGACCATCCACAAGGTGAAATTGGTTCAGGAAAATGCAATCGTCTTAAATATTATAATATCAATCTTTGGATCATATGGGTCAAAGCTAAAATAAAAAATAAAAAAGATCCTCGATCAAATTCCCTATAAAATCTCTCTTTGAATTAGTTAGGTAATATGGCCAAATCTTTTGCTTAGCAGAAGAATAATATCCAATATTTCAAATGTTTTTTGAAATTACTTGAATCTTTTCTTTGGCGGAACAATTTTGGATCAAAATTCAGTTTAAATTTACCTTAAATTTCTTTTTAGCCGGTGCAAATCCCAGAATAAGTCAGATTTGATTCCGGCAACATCTCCAACAGCCCGCTACTTATTCAAGCTTTTCTTAACCGATTATTTTGAATAGCGAAAATCAAGCGGATCAGTTCGAGGTTTTAGGTCTATATAACTGTTTGCTCCTTGCTGCTCGCTTCACAGTAAATTATAGCATTCGTTGTTCCACAATGCCGAGCCGCAGCTACAATTACCCTTCGCTCAAACCCAGCCGCTTTTGCTGGTCATTGATGCGGCACAGAGCGTAAACCATCGTGGACATCTCTTGTGCTTTGCCGAACGCCAACGCCGAAGGGCCGGCAGCAAAAGAGGCCTCAAGAGGCGGAGACGGCGGCCGGTTGTTGAGCCATGCATGTAAGTCTCTGTCCTCCTCCTACTTTGTCGACGCTGTCTTTCTTGCTGTTTTCGTGGCCTGGATCGCTACCTTCTGACCATGGACGAACAAAAATAACATGCCAGAGCCAATTTGTTCACGCACGCGCCTGACGAAACTTATATAGTACTGAGATAAAAGATGTTGCTTTGCGAACATTTCAGGCTCTTCTGTCGTAGATGTTGTTCTTTATTTGAATATAGAGTGGGAACATTCTTGTTTATAATTGATCGTCTTAGTACAGAAGGTTCACGGATCTTCTTAGCTGAGGAAATGATTGAAACATTTATATTGTATTTAGATTATGTAAATGTTGACCAAGCGTAATAATCTGTATACTTGTCTTTTCTCCACAGGAGTTGTTTATATCTGATTACAAGATGGCTCATGTAGATATTCTTTGTTGCTCTGGTTGTTCAACATGACCTAGGGTTAACAAAATAATAATAATAATAATAAATAAATAAATAAATAAATAAATACAGCCACGGCATTTAGAGTTCCTGTTGAGGTGTTGCATCATCACTCTTCTCAAGCTCTATGTTTTGTCGCAATTGCTATCCTCTGTATATGAGAGAATGCATGTATGAAAGCTAATCCTAGTTAAGGAAAACACCAACAAGATGACAGGTGTAGGGGCTAAATTTCCTTTGAGCTGCAACTTTTTGTCTGCATTGGAGTAGGATCAGTCTTGCTGATTGCAAAGTTCCCACGCTCTTTACTAACTTGATTGTGATACTCAGGTCTTTAATCTTTGCTCTTCATTTCTGAAGTTCCCACATCGATATGACCACCATTCAGTTCATAAGTGCTTGGAGACATTTGATAGCTACAGGGAGGAGTACGGTTTGCAACTTTGTCGAGCCTCGGTGAAAAATTTGAGAAACTTGATGCTGCTATGATAGATCCATTTCTGAAGCAACAAAGAAGCAACTTTTATAGCTGGGGACATTTTGGCACTGTATTAACAATGCAGGAGGTTTGTGCATTCAACTTTTTGTGCTGAGGTTTCTGGTTGACTTTCACTTTTTGGCCTATTAACATTGAATCTTTGTATTGGATTATGCCTACGCAGTACGCCTCGGTTGAATAATGAAGAGTCAGAGACACTGGTTTAAATTGCTTGATTCGTAAGTTGAATTTAATTCATATATTTACATCATTTCAGTACAACATATCTTTTGCCTTTGTTGTTTTATTTCTTCTTGACAGTTGCATCTTTATTGTAGCATGATATCAGGTCATCATATTAGAATGTTAGAAAAAATGGTCTCCAACGAGAGCCAACTGTGTTTTCATTTGCATTTGATGCATGGACTGTGGAAAAGTTCAGGATGAAGCAAGAACGTTGCGTCTAGAACATAAGAAAAGCAACTAGTTAATTTGTCAAGAACTGCAGCTTGTTTTTATGCATTATGTGCAAGATTTTAGAAGTTTCACACCTGCTAAGTAACACCCGTGACATCCTGCTTGTCTCTACGATACCCGACTGTTAGGCAAAAGCAATTTGGTTCCTTGCTGGTGACCCGTCATGAATTGTAACTGCTCCTGTCTGTGGACATGGATGCATGTGCCATGTAATAAAATATTAGGTAGTCTTTGGCTTGCCAAAGTCATCAATGAGGCACTCCATACAAAAATCAACACGTGCCCATTGCAGGTTCCACATCTAAGCAAATATTCAAAAAAAGCCCCCCTCTCCATCTCCGTTATGTCTCCCCTTTTCTCTCTCTACCTCTTCCTGAGGACCGATTTCTCCATGCTGGCCTCTGCTCTCTCTCCACCTATCCCTCCTCAAGACCAACCAAGAACAAAACTTCTTATTTTTTCATTTTCAAACCCTCTTCACTTCCAAAAAAAAAAAAAAAAAAAATGAACTCTTCACTTCACCTTCCACGACGCCTCCGCAGTAGCCTCCATTGTCGCCTTCGAGAACCCATCATCAGTCCGAGGATCCACATTTTCCCCGAGTGCACTTAAATCGGCAAGCCAAGACTACCTAATAATTTCTCCAGCCACAAACCATACCAAAAAAAATCTCCCGACAACAACAGTTGAGAGAAACCAGAAAAAAAGCTCTCTACTGATTATGCAACCTCTGTTTCTTCGTCGTCTTCTTGGTCCTCGCTCAGTTCAAGCTCAGGTAGCAGCATTTATCCTCGTCTCACTCTCACCGTCTCGCTTCCTCAAGAACGTAGAAAAAGCAAAGAGCTGGAACATGCTTGGTCATTTCTGAGATTGAGGGTTCCTTACGGCGGCAAGTATTCCATCGGCCCTTACGAAGACCCTGCAAACATGAGTCGCAATCCTCACGTTCTCCGGACGCATGGCAGGAATGTCAACGAATTCCTGAACAGCTCGGTTCCCTGACCTCTACAATTCGCTGAGGCGGCATTTAGGCCCGTCAAGGACTTTCAAAAGGTTTTAAAGGCGGTGGAGGAGAAATGGAAGCAAGACGTTGATAAAATCAAAGTCCTGCGGAAGGAGACAGATGTCTTGAGGGAGCGCCTTGGGGATGAGCTATGGAATTCAGGAGTTCTGAGTGTAGAGAACGAGCAGTGGTGTGTGGAGAATGCGAGGCTCAAAAACGAGATGTGACTTGCCGATTCGAGATACATTGTGGAGGTGGAAATGTGGAAGGAAGAAAGTTATCAGTTAGATGTGGAGATTGCAAGCCTTAAAAAAGAGAAGCATGAGGCTGAGGGGAGACACAGAGACGAGATGTTGAAGGAGGAGAACCAAAGTCTGTATCTGTCTTTAGTTAGATGTGGAGAGGATGTTGAAGGTGGAAATGTTGATTCCGGACTTGAACAGAGAGCATCATCCTTGTTCAAGGTGCGAAGGCCTATATCTATCTTCAGTTTCTGTTAAAGATCCAATGAGCAGAATGCACATGCCAAGAAAACTACTTACGTCCAGTGAAAACGTCTAATTTTAAATGAAGGAAGGCATGGATATGCTTCATTTTGGACAACTCAGACGCATTTTCCTTGTGTGTGTGTCTATATATATATATATATATATATAGAGAGAGAGAGAGAGAGAGAGAGAGAGAGAGGAGGTAAAATAGGAGACCCACCAAGTAAAAAGAATAAGCGTAATGTAAGATAAGTATGGCCTTCATGGAAATATTAATAAAAACGAGTTGCGGAAGTGCTGTGAACTATCTAAGAATAGTTCAATCCCGTGGAAGATGTTCTTTCCCTCAGAAAGCGCCAAGGTCCAATCCCAAGTCAAGTTCTACAAAATCACATTAAACAAAGCAAAATTGTACTTTGACATGCTCGTGAACAATTCACAAGCATGTGAAAGTACAATAGTTCACGAGCATGTGAATGTACAATTTTGCTTTGTTTAATGTGGTTTTGCAGAACTGGACTTGGGATTGGACCTTGGCGGTTTCTGAGGGGAAGAACATCTTCCACAGGATTGAACTATTCTTAGATAGTTCACAACACTTCCGCAAATCGTTTTTATTAATATTTCCATGAAGGTCATACTTATCTTACATTACGCTTATTGTTTTTACTTGGTGGGTCTTCTATGTCCAAGATGGAGCATATCCATGCCTTCCTTTTTATGACCATTTAAAATTAGAAGTTTTCACTTGACGTAAGTAGTTTTCTTAGCGTATGCGTTCTGCTCATTGAATCTTTAGCAGAAACTGAAGATAGATATAGGCCTATGCACCTTGAACATGGATGATGTTCAGGTTAACTTTTACTTTTTGGCCTGTTAGCATTGATTTTTTGAATTGGATTATGACGGCCTAATGTGCCTCGGTTGAATCTTGAAGAGTCGGAGACCCTTTGATTTAAATTGCTTGATTCGTAAGTTGAATTCGACCCATATATTTACATCATTCAGTGTGACATATCTGCTGCCAAGTCCTATCTCACGTGATGTTGGATTGCTTTTGACTGATCAATGGCGTGACGTTGGATTTCTTTTTACTAATTAGCAAACTAAAATGCTATTAAGAGTCGCCATTAGCCTATTGGAATCGGCTAGAAACCAATCGAAAAACGAGAATATTATCTCAATTCCTACGCAGCTTGAGCTTCTAAGTTCGGGGACCTATTTACACAAACGAGATAATTATTGCCTTTTCGGTACCTAACCAATCAATGTTCCTTAATGTGATCACACATTCTACACATCATTTTAAACTTACTAAGTCTCTAATCAATATTAAATGATCATGCATAATATTTTTTTTTTCATTTTGTGCAAGTACCTATTTATCCTTAACCTAGCAATATAGGTGAAGCGATTAAGTGGCAATTTTTCAAAAGACAGTATTATATTAAACACTTAATCAGATAAATATGCCAAATAAGCTTATACAAACCAAATCTATAATGGCAATATTTGAACAAACAACTTCGACTCGAAAGTCCAATTACAATAGCATCGGACCGGACCGGACATCAGTCTTCAATCAAGGCCAATCTAAGGCTTGAGGGGTAAAAGGATCAATGAAACCACTATCTAATTCTTTGGAATTTTCTGATTTTTAGGAATTTTTGGGATTTTTTTTATAATTTGTTTATTTTTTGGTCATTTTGTGCAAGTACCTATTTATTCTTAACCTAGCAATACAAAGAAGCGACTAAGTGGCAATTTTTCAAAAAATAGTATTATAATAAACATTTAATCAGATAAATATGCCAAATAAGCTCATACAAACCAAATCTATAATGGTGATATTTGAACAAACAACTTCGACTTGAAAGTCTAATTACAACAGTATCAGACCGGACTGGACATCAGTCTTCAATCAAGGCAAATCTAAGGCTCAAAAACTCACATGAGGGGTAAAAGGGTCAATGAAACCACTATCTAATTCTATGGAATTTTCTGATTTTTTTAGGAATTTTTGGGATTTTTATTATTTGTTTATTTTTTAATTAATTTTTATTTTTTATTAAAGGGCCGAGCTCCGGTCGGGTTCTCGGACCCGGACTTAGATAAAGCTGTAGATGGAACTAGAGCCAGGCCCAAATTGTGCTCGACATACTCACGCCCATTTTCTTGCCTCATATACTTCCTCTGCCGGCCCAAGTCTAGCTAAGAAACAAAACAGGCCCAGTTTTACACGGTCCTAGCTCAAATAAATCAAGCCCAGATGACCAGCCCAATATTCCACACGCCTACCCCAACACGAAAAAGAGTCCAGCATCCCACCCTATAGTTCATCGTCTTTAGGGGTGAGCATGGTTATAGGGTAGAATCGAGAACCGAAGAACCAAACCGTCGGTTCCGGTCCGGCTCCCGATTTTGATGTGCGGCTGAGCCTCTGCCATAGTTTTGAGATTTTCTTGCTTCCTTTCCGAGACGCTAGTCGCACGACCTCCCATTTACGTTTACTGGCTCCATCATCGGGGTCTGTCCCTCTCCAAAAAAGCTCTCGTCTTTTCCTATTATCACTTTCACCTAGAGGTGGCAAAATGGGTCTAGAACCCACATTTGGCCCATATTTGATGGTGGTGGGTCAAAAATGGGTTAGCTTAAGTACTTAAATGGGTCATAAATGGGTTGCTTAAAAACTTTATGGGTCATAAATGGGTTTTAAATGGGCCATAAATGGGTTAGCTAAGAAAACTATCTTAAGACAATAATAAATAAGTTTTGTGAATATTTTTTTAAAAATCTAATTTTTTAATATTTTAATAATTTGTTTTTTATATAATTTTTTTTCTTTTCTATTTTCTTTTTTCTCTCGCCTTGGCCGTCGCTCTACTTTGGCCGCCAATGGTCACCGCTGCCCACCTCCGGTTACCATCACCAACCACCACCCTCCGTTGCCGCCGGCCGTCGACCGCCGTCACAGTGCGTGTACGAGTCAATTAGTATTGAAGTCTTTTAACTTAACTCGGCAAGATAAACCAGAATCGAGTACGAGTCAGCGTTGAAACCTGCCGGAGCACCTCCCTTCCCGAGCTCCGATTACGCCCTCTACGCCTTCAAAAGCGGTAGCCCGTGCGGGGAGAGCTACAGCTTCGGCGACGGTGGTGGCGAGCAGCAGTTTGAGGGGACGACGATGGCATGAAGCAGGCAACGGTCAACAGTGGTGAGCAGAGGTCGCAGGTGGCCGATTATAATAAAAAATTATTTTATAAAGAAAAAATTTAAATTTTTTCAGAAAAATTCAATTGCATGTTTTGGCAATATAATTTTTCTTAATAAATTATAAGAAATAAACATTTCATAATTTAGCTAAATATATAAGTATTTTAGTAATACGGGTCGGGTCGGGTCGGGTATGGGTCGGGTATGGGTTGGGTCGGGTATGGGTCACTAAATTTGCATTGGATGAATATGGGTCAAAACGGGTTAAATGGGTCAGATCATATTCGACCCGACCCATACCCGACCCGACCCACCCATTTGACGCCTCTAGATAATAGGGAATCCCTAGATAATAGATTCCCTGTTTCAAGAATTGAAAACCAATAACCCATCTCGTATCGAAATAAGGCTCGTTGATTCAACTCAAAAAGTAACCCTAATCATACTAGTTCATGATTAAAGGCTTAATACCCTAAAAGCCCTTTAATCTTAGTTCTTGTCCTAATACTACCTTTAGTATCATAAAAACTTTCAACTTTAGGTGTAGTCCCAATTTTACCATGAACTTTTCTTTGTCCAATAAAAAAACCCCCAACTTTAGGTTTATTCTCAATTATATGATAAATTATTTTTTGTCCCATAAAAAACCTCAATTTTAGATTCAATACCAATTATTCTATAAACTTCTTTTTGTCCCATCAAAGAAGCACAACTTTAGGTTCAGTTTCAATTTTACTCTACTTTTTTTTTCTCATAAAAGATCACCAACTTTTATTTGCGTCATAAATCTACCTCCATTAACCCTTGCGCTTGTTCTCCGATCCTTCATGCTTGGAAATGTTCCTTCTTTGCCGGTTAGAGAGCTTGAGCTCAGGATGCTCGAATAGCTTATACATGGGAATTTTTCATTCCTCGGCTGTCAACGATAAATTTTGGACAAATGATTAATGGGGACAGATTTATTACTCAAGTAAATTTTATTGTTATTTATGAAATTGTAAAACTTTAGGATAAAATTGAGACTGGACGGTAAAAGTGGAAGAAGACCTAAAGTTTGGATTTTTTAATAGGACGAAAAAAAGTTTTGAATAGAATTGAGACATGACCTAAAGTGAAGGGCTTTTCATGAGACCAAAAAAAAAAAAACTTAGGATAGAATTAGAACTTCACCTAAAGTTGAAAATTTTTTCAGTCAGAAAGTAGAATTAGGACACTAGCTAAAGTTGAAGATTTGTTAGATTATTAGCCTACGGGTAAAAGCCGCCCTAAGAGAGCGAAGTTCTCTTGAAAAAAAATAATAATCTAGAGATCAAATGGCTCCAATGCAAAAATTCTTGATTTTTGTTATTTAATTTGATTTTGTGAGTCCAAGCCATGAGCGATGGTTTGATTTACCAAGGTTATAGTATAAAACTTGGTGCTTCTAAGGGATAATTGGAACCAACCCGAAAGCTGGTCGGCCTAGGTCCGATTTTCAGAGATCTGAATCTCTGACTCGGATATCGGCTGGGCCCGTGTAAGGACCCATTTTTCGACACCTGACCTGGTCTGTAGAGGTGGCAAAATGGGTCTAGAACCCACATTTGGCCCATATTTGATGGTGGTGGGTCAAAAATGGGTTAACTTAAGTACTTAAATGGGTCATAAATGGGTTGCTTAAAAACTTTATGGGTCATAAATGGGTTTCAAATGAGCCATAAATGGGTTAGCTAAGAAAACTATCTTAAGGCAATCATAAATAAGTTTTGTGAATATTTTTTTAAAAATCTAATTTTTTAATATTTTAATAAATTTTTTTATATAATTTTTTTTCTTTTCTATTTTCATTTTTCTCCTGCCTTGGCCGTCGCTCTGCTTTGGCCGCCAATGGTCACCGCTGCCCACCTCCGGTCACCATCACCAACCACCACCCTCTACCGTCGCCGGCCGTCGACCGCCGCCACAGTGCGTGTTCAGTTGCCTCTACGAACATTGCTTTACGCCATTAATAGAGACGACGCCAAATTCTGATTTTGGTTTTGGATGAGGAGTACGTGCCGGTGCTGTATATTTCCAGATCGACATCATCGATATAGCGTTGCGTGGAAAAAAATCGACCCACGCTTCGTTTTTCCCGATCAATTCATCCGAACATGACGAACTAGGGTGGGGTACAGTTGAGCCTACTTGAATAGCAATTTTTGAATACCGTAGCTTAACTCAACTCGATCGTACAGTCAAATTGAAGACTGTCACAAGCTTGGGCCGTAAGAACTCAGATTATTTTATTATGTTCTTGGATATGAGGTTAGCAACGCAAACTATAAAAGATTTCGATGTCTGATTTAGGCAGCTATAGATATTTTGAATGCAACTAACGGAAAAGCTCAATTAGTATTGAAGTCTTTTAACTTAACTCGGCAAGATAAACCAGAATCGAGTACGAGTCAGCGTCGAAACCTGCCGGAGCACCTCCCTTCCCGAGCTCCGATTACGCCCCCTACGCCTTCAGAAGCGGCAGCCCGTGCGGGGAGAGCTACAGCTTCGGCGACGGAGGTGGCGAGCAGCAGTTTGAGGGGACGACGATGGCAGGAAGCGAGCAACGGTCGGCAGTGGCGAGCAGAGATCGCAGGTGGCCGGTTATAATAAAAATTTATTTTATAAAGAGAAAATTCAAATTTTTTCAGAAAAAATTCAATTGCATTTTTTAGCAATATAATTTTTCTTAATAAATTATAAGAAATAAATATTTCATAATTTAGCTAAATATATAAGTATTTAAGTAATACGGGTCGGGTCGGGTATGGGTTGGGTCGGGTATGGGTCACTAAATTTACATTGGATGAATATGGGTCAAAACGGGTTAAATGGGTCAATATGGGTCGGACCATATTCGACCCGACCCATACCCGACCCGACCCACCCATTTGACGCCTCTACTTTCACCTTTTTCTCGTTCTTACGCCTTCAAGGGTTCAACTCTTGCTAGTGCTTTTGTGCACTTGCTCAAAAACGGAACATTCCCAATTTTCAAATTCTTTCTTTCGTCAATTGGGTATCTCTAGAGGTAATTTTCTTTTTTTGATTTCCACTTTTAGTTTTATTTAGTTTATGGCGTTTTGTCTCATGTCCTGTTAGCGAGTTACGATGCTTATTATTTCTGGGTTCTGGATTTGTTGTCATTTTGGCGTTTCGTCTCATATGCTTTAGCAGGCATTTCGTTAATTGGTTTGGGTTTATTGTCTCACTAGATTGATGTCTTTTTACATAAAGAGAGAAGGGAATTTTTAATGAAGGTTAAAGAGAGTCGATGGCTAAGCTAAAGTTGATGACGGCTTTTCACAGTATAGCAGAGCGTCCGTCATGATCGTCTTGCTATCGGAGATTAACTCCACTAAAGTTTGTACATCCATAGCAAAGGAGGAAGGTCTTCTGTTTTGGTGCAAAGAGAGTTGTATTGGCAGGTTCGCAGGTATCTTGGAATTGGACCTAGAACCGGTGACATGGTAGGTTCCAGGGCATGTAAGGTAGGTTCTAGGTTTCGAAATATGAGAAACCTGTACTAGTGGGTAAGTTCCAGGTTCCAAGTGGAACCTATCCGGAACCTGGAGCCACTCATCCTTAATCATCATCTTCATGGGATACCTCCTTTCTCTGTAAAAACCCGACGGCGACTCAGCTCGTTCGACACCAGCAACTTTCGCATGACTTGCCAATGCACTGCCATGATTCGATTGTCGATGATGCTAAGTTTAACAACAAAGAAGATTTCTCACTACTCTGCTGAAAACACTCTCTCCCTATCTTCTCTTTTATGTTTGGAAGGATGTCGGTTTTCTTCAGCGTTCGTCATCCTCGCAGCGATAAAGCTCGTGAGGTATGTCTTCCTTCTCACTGATGGTGGCGTCTGATTTTTTCGTTTCCTTCATTTTTCTATCGTTTCCTTCATTTTTCTGTCGTTCCAGTTTAAAAAAATGATCAATTCTTCATTGTTTGCTTTGGGTTTTTAGGGATTCTGTTAAACCCTACTCCTATTCAGTGTGTCACAATGATGTTTCGGTCTCTCTCCGAAGATTTCAAAACAAGTGTTTATCTGTAGAAACAAGTTTCAGTCTTAAGAACGAACTCTTATTTTGAGAGTATTTTTTGGGTTTTATTTCTTGTTCTGAAACGTAATATTTGTGTTGGAATATATAAATATTAAATCACGGAATATATAAATATTAAACGACGCATTCTTCTATAAGCTTAAGCTTTTAGAGCAGTTGGTTGAGTTCAAATCTTACATGGTATCAGAGCAGGAGGTCCTGAGTTCAAATCTTTCCAAGCCCCTATTTGCCTCCCCAATGAATTTGTCCACGCTTAATATATAAATATTAAACCACGCCTTCTTCTATAAGCTTAAGCTTTTAGAGCAGTTGGTTGTGGCCCTACAAAATCTTACAATTTGTAAAACGCGAGTGCAACTTGTTCTGCCCTGCCAGGAGTGTGTCGTTTGTTTCTAACCTTACGCTCTATACAAAATCTTACAATTTGCAAAACGCGAGTGCAACTTGTTCTGCCCTGCCTGGAGTGTGTCGTTTGTTTCTAACCTTACGCTCTATTAACACAGTTAAGCATTTTGTTTCGGGAGCTTGATTTTAACTTTTCGTTTGATCTTTCTACTTCACAGGCTGAACCATACATGTGTGGAGAAACGGAGTTGAGAAATGACCAGTTATAACTGCGGTCCTTGAATTTGTTTCTGTTTCTTTTAGGGCTGTTCTTTGATGCATGACACCTCCGTTTCTTTCTGCGATGTTCTTCAATGGCTGAAAACCGGTGGTTTCAGACATCGAAGAACATCGCAGAAAGAATTGAACTCCGAGATCAATGGGGGAAGACTACAGTTAAGAGAAAATATGTGAGGTGAAAAGGAGTCGGGGAACCACCTTCTTTACCCAGAGAAGGGGATGAGGACTCCTCCATTGATCTAGTGATGGATCCATTGGGTTGGCAGGTGCAACTGTGTTCAAGAAACCCTAATCTATGAACTTGTTGATTTCTTCTTTTCTCATAGGGTCTCATGCTATTGTTGAACAATTGGAGCACCTAGATGTCAGTAGAGAGCAAGTGCATTATGCTCATGATTGGTCATTTCATGCATATCATCTTATGAAATGACGAATCGTGAGCACAATACACTTGTTTTTTATAAAGAGAATGGAACCATCTTGCAAAGCGCGATAAGAGAACTTTGTAAGGATACTATTTTCTAATTTGGTACACAGTACCTACTCTAGATTGAATTTATGACAATCAGTTAAGTTACAAAACCTTTGCATGCAGGTATGCGCTGCATTACCAAATGATAACATTTGGAAAGGCAAGATATTATCCAGTTCGAGATGTTTTTTTTTTCCCCCTTTTTTTGGCTATTACAGATGAAGTGTTCCCTTACAATACTCATGGCAGTTGAGAGCAATCCAGAGTCAATGCAATGGAAAGAAACATAGCCAGCCAAATACATTGCCTCTGTCTTTACAACTGGCAAAGGAGAACTCAGAAGAACAGCAACAACAAGAAAGATCCGGAGCAAGCAAGTGTCAACCTATCATAGAGGAACCTGCCACCAGAGAACCAGACTGCACTCGGAATGCAGAAAATGACAAATCTTGAAGCTTTGAAGTACTGAAGATTTTTCACAGGGCTTCAAGCAAAAGCGGAGAGACGGTTTAAGCTATGGAATTTCGCCAACAATGTACACTAGTTCAGAATTGCAAAGTGGGTCCCATCCTATAATAACTATTTGCTGTATAATTACAATTACTTTTTTATATACGAAAATCTCGCCGCCCAAGCATTGCCTCGTAGTTGCTGATTAAGATAAGAATTGCAAAGTCGTAAAAAAGATTAGCTAGTGTGAGTGATCCTAGGAGATATTCAATTTGGAAGTTAATTTTTTCATTTCGAATTAACTAACAAGGAACGGTGTTGAACTTTCAAGATTTCAGTTTTTTGTGACATCATTCAACAGTAATCTAAAGAAATAACTTTCGAGATATCAGTTTTTGGTGACATCATTCAACGATAATCTAAGCTTCGATTTCTCATTTTATATCGATTAAAATCAATATTATATGTTGTTTAATCAGTTTCATGAATAGACCAAACCAAACCATTAGCATTTCTATTTTTCTTTTCACATAGATCGCGTGTGAGAAGAAGTATAATCGTATACTTCCAACATTTCCAACATACCCTCATTATGATAAAATCTCTTGTATTAATACATGAAAGCAATTTCTATTTCAAAATTTTATAAACATTTCCCACTATTTTTTTTTCTATTTAATATTGAGAAGATAGCATCTTATTTGTTTTTGGTCATATTCTCTCTCTCCTCCTCTCTCACCATTCGAACAGAGTCCGACTTTTCCTCATCCCACAAGACGATGAGAATGGCTGCCACTGCCTTCAGATTTTTTAAGCCCATAAAATCACGAATTTAATCTTTCCTTTGTTTGTTTCTTTGGTGTTCATCCATTAGGACACCACCCTTCGTGCCTCTCTTTGAAGCCCATAAAATCACCAATGCCTTTGCTATAAAGAAGGGATTATCCATCCTCAGTTGTCTTTCCTATTATATAGATATGATGGTCCACTCAGTGGGTTTATAAGAAGGGGGCGCTGCAATGGGATGCCATGGAGAGTTTCAAAAAACGTAACTTTTAAAAACAAAACAAAAATGAAGAAAAAAAAAAGAGAGAAGAAACCCCAAAAAATACTAAATAAAAATAAAAAATGTTAAAAGAAAAAGTCCACGTCAGTGCAGACCGTGCCACAAAGGACGATCGGCATCCATGCAAGCAATTATTAGGGTAGTTGAGTTCGATCCCTTGATTAATCAATGAGGCCTAATCTTAATCTAACTGGCGAAGTGACCACGAAAGCCAAAAAGCTACTTAACTCAACCTTACAATATATCACTTATTTTTTCATGTATTACCTTTTTTTTTGTGTGATCAATTTCCAATTTGGTGATAATCGGAAGCCGAGGATTAGCGTCCAGCGATTCAAAGAAATCGGTAAACAGTGCATGTTGTTCATGCTGACTCTACACTAAAACATTACCCCTTAATGAAGCGAAAGTTAAGGATAAGACAAATTTTTATGAACATGGATTACGAGCGACACAGCCCCATCAAATCTTTATAGGATGTTATCTCGTTTAGGGCACCTTCTTTAGTGACATTATCGGCCACGATTTTGTTTCCAAAAAATTAATTCTGATTAAAATTATTTTCTGATTCTGTTCCTGGATGACTTTTAGAGAATCAGAAAGCATTTGGTAACTATACAAAGTTTCTCTTTCCGAACAGACACGCATTTCATCTTTTTATTTTTATTTTTAAAATGTTTATTTAACTTTTTTTAAAAAAAAATTAACTGTTTTTGAATTTTTAATTTTTTTAATTTTGAACCCCCTTTTAAGTTTTTAAAATTTTTTGTTAAATTTTAAATAAAATGAATTAAAAAAAATTAGTTGTTAGTAAATTTCTAAATCTGATTTTAATTTTTTTTTAAGTTCATAAGTCCACGTGGACTTAGTCCTTAAAAAAAGTTCAAAAAAAGCCCTCAAGTGCCTTCATTTTCTCAAATAAGGGTATGAAGTGGATATTATTTTAAATAAAGGCCTGAAGTAGCGTCACAAAAGGACCTGAAGTCATCATATTAGTATCAAATAAAGGCTTGAGTCACTTTAGCTAGGGGCATTTTGGTCGTTTACTATTTTAACTTATTTTTTCCTTCGTATGGTTTATTAGATTTTGAAAAAGAAAAGTAAAAGTAAAAGAAACACACAGGTGGGAGACGAGGACGCCGCAAACCAAAGGCGGGGGCCTGCTAGCCCTCACCTGAGCTGAGAAAGTGTCGTCGGCCCTCGCCTAGTCCAACAGATGGTCGTCGTCATTGGTCGGGATCGGGGTGGCACCGTTTACCCCGGTCCGATCCCGATTGACAGCGGCGACCCTCGGTCGAACTTTGGCGAGGGCTGTCAACCCTCACCTAGATTTGAGAGAAGGTCGCGCTCTCCTGACCTTCACCTTTGGTTGACAAGGCCGTGGGCCCTCGCCAAGGTGCCGGCGTCCCTAACGGTTGTAGCGATGACATTTCATGCCCTTATTTGAAGTAAAATTCACTTCAGGTTCTTATTTGAAAAAATGAAGGCACTTGTGGTCCTTTTTTGAAAATTTCCTAAAAATTTGAGATTTTGGCTCCGTTTGTTTCACGGAAAATGAGCGATTTAGAAAATATTTTCCGAAAAGTAATTGCTTATATCGTTTAGAAAAATTAATCAACAAAAAACGTTTTCATCAGCGATAACAATCTATGCCTAACTATTTTCATAGGCGATGATAAAAAAATTCATTTCTTTATTTTTTTAAGAGATATAAACGCTTACTTTTCAAAAAATATTTTCCAAATCGCTCATTTTTCGTGAAACAAACGGAGTTGTTCTTTTTTGTGATTCTGAAAAGTGTTTTTTTTCGGAGAATTAACTTTATTATTATTATTATTATTCCAAAAGTGTTCTTGAGAGCAAAATTAGAATAAAAAACATTTATATTACCAATTATATTTCTAATTCTTCTTTGTTCTCGAGAACAAAATCAGAGGCATATAAAGTTACCAAATAGGTTTTAAATCTCCTTGCGGGTTTTTTGTTTTCTGCTAGAGCAGAACATCTCCAGATTGGACGAGAGAGAGAGAGAGAGAGATGCTATGAGGTTTTATCTCGAAAATTTTTCAATTAAGAAAAGATCCGACGGCTGGGAATGAATCTTAGGTTCCCGAGACTTGATAGCATCCCACGGCTGGGAATGAATTGTACCTGCTGAATATTATCCTACAGTCGTCATCAAACTCCATTAATGAGGATAAAACCCCCACTCATCCTCGTCGTCTTCTTGCGCGACTCCAGAAAATATTCTTCCCCAGATCGAATCCCCTCACAGAGTCACAGTCGCGGCCTCGCAGTCTCTCTCTCTCTCTGCTCTTCGCCGAACATTCGTCTTCTTCGCAGCAGCGATGAAGCTCCTGAGGTCGGTCTTCCTTCTCCTCTTGTCCTTGGTTTCTTCGTTTTCTCTCGTTCCTATTTGAAAACTTCTATTAAAAAAAACGACAAGGACAAAACAAATTTTAGGAGGATTATTGATCAGGTCCATTAGATCAAAGGGCCATTGAAAAATTCGGATTTATGACAATCTTTAGGAACATTTGTTCACCCCTAGTCATATGTTTTAAAATTTTGAGAATGAAGCTGAATTTGAGGTGAACTCCGTGGCGGAAGCTGAAGTTTAGATTTTGCAAAATACGTGTGCAACCTGTGCTGCCCTGCCTGCAGTGTGCCTTTGGTTTCTGAACTAACGCTATTAAGACGGTTAAGCATTTTGTTTTGTGAGCTTGATTTTTATTTATGTTTGATCTCCCTGCTTCGCAGGTTGAACCATATATGTGAGGCGAAATGGAGTTGAGAAACCACCAGTTATAAAGGTGGTCCTCGAATTTGTTTCTCTTTCTCGTAGTCCGTTTCTTTCCTTTCCGGGCTGCTCTTCGATGCCCGAAACCTCCGCTTCTTTCTCCAATGTTCTTCGATGCTCGAAACCTATGGTTTCAGGCATCAAAGAACATCCGAGAAAGAAGTGGACTCCGAGGTCTACAGCTTTAAACCCTGCTGGTGGGGGAAGACCACGGTTAACAGAAAATATGCGAGGAGAAAAGGCGTTGAGGAGCCACCAGCTTTATCCAGAGAAGGGGATGAGGACTCGTCCATTGATTTAAAAGTGACCGATCCTTTGGGTCGGCTGGTGCAACTGTGTTCGGAAAACCCTAATCTATAAACTTATTGAATTCTTCATTTCTCGTAGGGTCTCATGTGATTATCGAACGATTGGAGCACTCTCTACTGATGTAATTCAAAACGCATTAGCATCTCATGTAATCATACTCTGGTCGTTCGACCTTATTAGATTCTCATGACACTCGAGCCATTACAATTCCCTCTCGGAATTAAAGGTTTAAGTAATCTCTTCGTGTCTAGCAGTCTTAGGTTGCTTAACATCATAGCTATCACAAGAAATCAACCATCCAGTGGTTCTAGGCAAATCCTCAACTAATTGCCAATTATTCCAAGATTCCAAGTCATCCTTGATCAGCAACCATTCATCAAGTCAGCCTTAACTAGGCAATTTCTCAGCTATTTGCCAGTTACTAGGCAAGTATCAACTAGGCCAATATCAGGCAAACTCTCGAGGCACAATTTCAATGCGTCAAACGCTCACACCTCAAGTCTAGACGTATTTGCGACTTTAGCAATAACTCACCAGGCTATCTCAATTTCACAAGGTACCAATCAAATGGCATTCAATGCCAAAACTCACCATACAAGCCAAACACACGCGTCAAATTTCTTTTTCAAACAACACCCACTGCAATGTACGAATCTCCAAACCATGCCAATAACATGCGCCATTACAAATGCCATGCAATTTTGAAAATTCACCTTGAGGGTTACTTCAGTGCAGTATATCTCTTAACCAAAATCAGACTCAACCCGATACCTAGACTCTCTCTTTAAGTTTATAACTTGGGTCATTCATGCCTCCTTGCTATCTTAGAAGCTTGCCAGGAGCCGCTCCTTGTCCGAACCTCTCTGTCCCGGTGTACACTCCCGCCCTCATCAGACCGGGTCTTTGCAAGTTATCCCAAGACATACATCTACGAAGAGAGTCCCGTTCCACACGTCCCATAACATGCTTTATTACAGTTTGTGGGTATCCCGTCAGCTTGTCCCATACCAAGCGACGGTTTATCAAGTCCAATAGTGATAAGCTCATGCATGCACATCCTTCAATTTTCATTTTGATGCAATAAACACATGCATTGTATGATCGTCCTCAATACTCGTCACATCGCAGTCATTTCCAAATCAATTCTTATCCACAGAAGATTTCTAGTTCCACAAATGACCATATCACAGATCAATTGCCTAGGGTCAACCATATACCTGAAGTTCGGTAGTTGATAATGTCGCGACCTAAAAATAGATTTCCAGGCTAATGGATTATTAGGTTAATTAAATAATTAACCTAACTCGAACTCTCCCAAGTCCGTACCAAATCGCAACTTAAGATTCAATTGATTAACATGCATTGTATTTTGAATTTGGAGTCGCCACTAATCATTTATGGTAGGTCGATTAGAAACCTAAATAAAATAGTGGGAGAACTATTTTATTCCTACGAACCAGAGATTAAGAGTCCGGGGACTTGATTACGCTAGATTAATCTAACGCCCTTTCGGTACCGTTTTATTTCATGAAAAATCATTTGAGAAGGCAATACTGATTGATTTTAATCTAAGCCACTAACAAAGGCTATCATGCGGGTGCACAATCAATTAATAGAACATCCAGAAATCAATATAATCAAAGGAGCATGCGCCACGCAAGTTAGTTCTTTATTTTTATTTTTTAATTTTTATATGAATGCGTGAAAGACAATCTTATATGTGATGCGTGAAATTATTCTATGATGTAATGATATGAATTACATGTAAGACTAAACTAGATAACATGCAAATTAAATGAATGCACAAATGGGACCATGATTTAATTAACTACGTGATATATTAATTAAAATCAAGACATGCAATTCTACTATGCAATTTAAGCTAAAATGCAATCTAAAGTGACATGGCGAAGATGAATGACATAGCGTAGATGACATGGCGAAGATGAAGACATAGCGTAGATGACATGGCGAAGATGAAGACGTGGCATGGATGACGTGGCATGGATGACGTGGCATGGATGAATTTCTATTATTATTTTCGAATGAATTTATTTCCTAAAATAGTACTATGCCAAATACAATTCTTATCTTGCATATTTTAGAGTCTAAATTGACCTAAACCCTAATATATTAAAGATGAATTATTTTAGACACGAAATTCTATTTAAACATGCAATGTTGATCCCAAAATGCAATCTAATTTAATTATTTACAAAAAGGATTGGATGTGCAATTTATCTATGTGATGCTATTTTATTGAAAAGATATGCAATTTTTAAATATGGAAATGAATGAGTGCAATTTTTTTAGAATTTTCGAGATTATATCATGCGAAAGACATATTTTAAAAAAAATACGACAATCCATCAAAACAAATCAAATGAGGAAAGCGAATATGTTAATTAATGTCAATCAAGAAAATGGACATATCGATCAAGTTTTAAAATACTTCGCGAAATATTTGAGTCAATCTTTAATTCATGATCTCACGATTAACGATTGAACCCAAAACCTTGCCTAATTGAGTATTCCGTCGATAATCTTAAAGACGGACATTCCCAATCGTATGGCAAGTTGCGAATTAGGAAAAGAAATTTTCCTAATTAACCTGTATTTTTTTAAAAAAATAAAAAATAAAATATCCCTTTTACGCAATATGCAAGATATGCAAATAGGCAAGTGAATATTCAAGAACTCAAGATAGGAAATTTACCTCTTCGCTCTCCTAATTCGAAATTTTAGCCAAAAGTTGAAGCTCGAGCAGGGACTCCTTGGACCGACTTGGTGAAGACACGTTTGACTCGAACTCCTTGGAATTGTAGCTCAAGCAAGATAGCTCGTGTGTGGGAAATCCACAGCCTCTTTGCTTTGTCTAGAACAATAAATCCAAACAACAAAGAAAGTAAAAATTGAATCAACAAGTGGAATGGCAGCAGATTTTGTCTTCAAATGGCGAGAATAGAATAAAGCCGATTCTTGTTTTGATTGACTCCCGGATTGCAGCTTCACGAAATGAACAGAAGCAAGCTCGGCACCGTTCAGCAGTGGAATCGGGATTTGAATCAAATATCAACTTTGATAATTGAACTTGCACGAGATTTGAGTATTGAGTTCGATCTTTCGTACGGCTTGGTAACGGACTCGTGCGAAGGAATGGTCCAACGAGACTAGTCAGCAACTCGACGGACGAAGGGCTTTGGACGAGTTGGATGGCGAACATGCGGACGCGGATGCGGCTGGTTCTTCGAGAATGGACCAAACGTCGTTCGGATAAAGGCTCGCAAGCAGGGCTGGCGTGTTGTGATAGAAATACGTAATCAACAGCAGCACGAGCAGGGCAGCGGCACGGCAGTCCTCGGGATGGTCGACGAAGAGGATGAGATATATGGCTGCGTGGTAATCAACGGCAACAATGATAGTAACGCGAGCAAATCGGAACAGTTGCGGAGGAAGTGAAACAGCAGGGCCGGCGGCGCAAGGACTTGGCTCGGACTGGGAAGCGGCGTCGATGGTAGATCCAAGGGTGTCTGACTTTGGATAGACTGTTGGGATCACGGCCGAATGTGGTGTGCGATACTGGACAAGCAATGGAGGAAAATTCGAGATGAAATCCTTTTTCCCGATTGTCCCCAAGCCACTGTGTGTGCTCTCCTCTTTCGTTCATCCATCTCCTCTCCTTTTGTATTTCAAAAGAATTCCTCGGATTCTTCTTTTCTTACCTTTTTTTTTTCCTCGAATGCTCTCGCCCCCCGAGAAGGAATTCATGTTGGATCTTGGAAAGGAGTTTCTCCGTGACTCTAGAGATCATGCACTAAGAACCTTTTTCTATTTATTTCCCTATGCGGACCATAGCCATAATTCCTTCAGAAATGATGAAGGCTTGGAAAAGTTGTCTCCCATCTCTTTAATGCTCTTGGGCCATTGAGTAGCATTGATGAGGTTAGCCACTTCCTTCAGAAATGATGAAGGCTTGGAAAAGTTGTCTCCCATCTCTTTAATGCTCTTGGGCCATTGAGTAGCATTGATGAGGTTAGCCACTTTTGCATGGAGCGCCGGTTGCTTCTCATCAATTCCTGACATGTAGGCCTCCAAGGGTCTTTGAAATTGGATCGTTAATTTTTCTTTGCCTGCAATGCTTCAGCTAGTTCAATTTCTAAAGCCAGTACTCTTTCTAAAGCATTGCCACCGCCTGACATCTCATTGAACAACGGAAATTTGTTGCTCAGTTCCTCATTTGCCTTATCTAATCTCATTAATTCCCTTTGCAATTCTGGAAACTTTGGATCAGCAACATGATCATCTTGAGAAAGAAGCTAGTGAATTAATCTAAGCGCGAATTATATAAAAATAATAATTAATAATAATTTTTTTTTAATTTATTTTTTACTGAGAAATCGAAATTTAGGTGTCAACAGCTGCCCCTCTTTGAGTGGAAGTTCGCAGAAGTTTCGCTCAAAGACTAAAATTGAAACCTAAATTTTGCAAATAATTTTTTTTTTTTTTTTTTTTTGCGGGAGTTCAAATCCCATTTTCTGAAACAAAAGGAAATGATGCATGAAATGTAGTACTGTAAATAACATGCGTCTAACTTCTTTTTTCAAAGAACTCACGCATGGATCGCGTAAGGGGTATCTGTTTCTACAAATACCTTATACGCCGAGGATTCCCTTAATCACCAGTGCTGGGAGGCTCTTAAGGTACTGGGCCCACCCGTCCTCAGGAATTTCTTTCTTCCTGACTCGGGGCGACGCAAGATGTCTGTAGGCCGAATTTGCGAGTTCTGGATCGCAAATCGGTAATGCTTCTGCACCACGATCATCCGCTCATTACGTGAAGCATTAGCTGTGGGCCGGATTTGCGAAATGCTGGTATCGCAATCAGGTAAAAACTGAATCACATTCATCCTTTATGTGAAACAGTGGGCAGAATTACGAAATGCTGGTATCGTAATCTGAGAATATATGAATCATGTTTATCCTTTACATGAAATAGCGAACAGGATTGCGAAATGCAGGTATCGCAATCTGAGAAAATCTGAATCATGTTCATCCTTTACATGAAACAGTGGACAGAATTGCGAAATGCTGGTATCGCAATCTGAGGAAATCTGGATATGGTGCTCGAGTTATGGATCGAGCAGGCCTGATTGTCTTCGGGGATCTTCCGTTTAGATCACCATGTTTAGCTTGATACCTGCAACATTGAAGATGCGGTCATCCAAGTCTGAAAGAGGATCAGAAAACTTACCTGAGTAGACTGAAACCCGGCTTTTAAAATTTGCTGAATCGGCATGCTCACCCTGTTCAGTTCATAAGGAAATGGTGTTTTGCATGAACCTTAATGCAAATGCAACAACTTGTGAGCTTCTACTTGCATCGTAAAGCTCCACTTGGGATTTTATCAATAGGAAAATTGTCTGATCCTTTTGACAAAATTTGACCAAATAGAATGAGGAACCTTCAGTTAGAAAGGACTTTCTCTCACTCTTTTTGAAAAGGCTATTTGACCCGACCATTGATGTGGGTATGAGAATCACTCAGAGCTTTCCTTATTACACCTGATAAGGGTCCGGGTAATCTTGCAATTAGTATAACCATACCAATCCATGAGGTCTTTTCAAGGACTATAATTCAGGCTTGGTCAAAGGCTATTCAAATGGGACTCACATGAGTCATTAGGCCATGAAATGAAAATATTTGTCAGTTGCATTGGGTTTACAAGTCAGGAACCCTTTGAAATGAGATAAAAATGATCTTGCTCGCACTTCTTCAAGCAGTATTTATAAGCATTTGAAACCCTATATTAACCCAAGTGCTTTAATCTGAAAAGACTTTTGGAAAGGGTTGTAACGTAGGTTTAGGGTAGGCTTGGAAATGAAAAGCCTATTTTCCAACAAAGGGCGCATGAAGATGAGAAATTGATGATCATCCGTCTTTGACATCTTTGTATTTCATGAATGGTTTTTCTTCGTGGAGCACATTTCGATCAAATCCAGGCGAGACCTCCCTTCTTTTCGATTTTTCTTGAGAGAGCTCTTTTCTTTTTCTCTTCTTTTTCGATGAGGGTAGGCGTTTTTGTCTCTTTCTTTCGATACGAGCTCTTTTTGAAAAGGGAGGGAGAGTCTCATCTGAATTGCCTATAAGTTGTGCTGGCACATTTTTTTTTTAGTCTGCCCCAAGGCACTTTGCTCATCTGTAAAATGGTTTGGAATGATTTCCTTTCGGGATGATCACCAATTAGGTTTTCGAGAAATGAATCTGCCGATCAAATTGGGTTAAGCAAAGGATGAGTGTATATGGGTATAGAAATGAAATGCTCTTCATCATGTCTAAAGCACTTGAGCTAACATAGAATTCGCATGCAATAATTACACTTGAAGATTGATGCAAGTGAAAGCAAGAAAATTCTATTTACGCTTTGAGTTTTCTGAAATTTGCCCCAATGTGAGGTTGTTCCTGACAGGTGCATGAAACGAAACCACCGTTCAAAGGAGTTTAGCAAAGGGAGACATGTAGTGTTTGGATAGAGAAAATGAATGCCTCACATCATTTTGATCGTCATACTTTTCGCAAGATAACCCTTTCACCTTCTAAGTATGGAAATCTTCACACTTACTCACTTGGGGTATGATATAGGACGTGTATGGAAATAGCTTGCCTTTCATCATCCCGGCGTTCCTCATTCAAAATGATCAACATCAATTGACCAAACAAATCTCCAGATGGAAAAATTCAGTGAAGATTTATAATGCAATCAGAAAGCAGGCAAATGTGCATGAGTATTAAGATTTGCAAAAACATTATAACATCTCAGGTATAATATTTCTTGACTGAATCAGCATTGACAGGATTAGTGAAGACACGTCCGTCCATCTCTGCCAAGATCAAGGCGCCGCCTGGAAGGGCTTTCTTCACTATGTAGGGTCCGCCATAATTTGGAGCAAACTTCCCTTCTGGCTGTGGGATGATAGGCAGAAGCTTCCGCAGCACAAGGTCTCCCTCCTGAAAATGTCGAGGTCGTACTTTCTTGTTAAACGTTCGGGCCACTCTCTGCTGATAACATTGGCCATGGCATAAGGCTTTGAGCCTCTTCTCGTCAATCAAGTTCAGCTGGTCTATCCTCTGTTGGATCCAATCTGCTTCAGTCAGTTCTATCTGGGACAAAATGCGCAGAGAAGGAATCTCCACTTCGACCGGTAATACTGCTTCCATACCATATACCAAGGAGTATGGGGTTGCCCCGGTTGATGTCCGGATTGAAGTCCGGTATGCCATAAGCGCGAACGGCAACCTGTCGTGCCAATCTCGATAATTCTCAGCCGTTTTAGACAAGATCTTCTTGATGTTCTTGTTCGCTGCCTCAACTGCCCCGTTCATCTGAGGGCGATATGGAGAAGAATGCAAGTGTCTGATCTTGAATGCTTTGAGCAGTTCTTCCACCTGTTTGCTATTCAGATTCGCACCATTATCTGTGATTATGACCTCAGGGGCTCCATATCGAGCAATTAAATCGCGTCCGATGAACTTTACCACATTTCGGGACGTGACCGTTGAATATGATGTTGCCTCAATCCACTTGGAAAAATAATCAATCGCCACCAGAATGAACCGATGTCCATTGGAAGCTTTAGGGTTGATCGGGCCAATCACATCTATTCCCCACATCGAAAATGGCCAAGGCTCGGATAACTGATGCAACTCGTTTGGAGGAACATTGATCTTGTCACCATGAATCTGGCATTTATGGCAACTTCTGACATGTTGTATACAATCATTTTCTAAGGTGAGCCAATAATAGCCCAGCCTCATGATCTTCCTTGCTAGCATATGGCCATTCATATGAGGGCCACAGACGCCTTCATGCATTTCTGCCATTAAACGAATCGCTTCAGTCGCATCAACACATCTTAGCAGGACCGAATCGAAAGACCTCTTATAAAGATTTTCTCCGCTCAGGAAAAACTTTGAAGCCATCTTCCTTATATACTTCTGATCTGAAACCGTACTATCCTCTGGAAACCTCTGATCCTGGATATACATCTTGATGTCCTGATACCAGGGTTTGCTATCTGGCTCATCCGCTACAACCACGCAGTAGGCCGGCTGTCTTAAGATTTCGAACTTTAATGGTTCAACTTCCAACCCCTCCGTGACACGCAACATTGATGCCAGAGTGGCCAAAGCGTCTGCAAATCGATTTTGAGTTCTAGACAAATATTCGAACGTGATATCTGTGAAACTTTCCATCAATTCGTCTAAATACTCATGATAGGGCAGCAACTTTGGATCTCGCGTCTTCCATTTACCAACCGTCTGGAGGATAATTAAGGCTGAGTCTCCAAACACCTGGAGCTTAGATATTCCCATTTCTATCGCTGCTTGTAGACCAAGAATACAAGCTTCATATTCGGCGATGTTATTAGTGCAAGGGAACACCAATTTTGCTGCTACTGGATAGTGTTGACCTCCAGGAGATATCAGGACTGCTCCCGTACCGGACCCTGACAAGTTTACAGCTCCATCAAAGTACATTGTCCAAACATAATCTTCGACCGCCATAATTCGATCTTCAAGTCGATAAAGATCATCACCTTGCATCGGATTTTCTGCTAGAACATCAGCTATAACTCTTCCTTTTATCGATTTCTGAGGCAAGTATCGGATGTCAAACTCGGAAATGAGAATTTGCCACTTGGCCAGTTTGCCAACCAATGCAGGCTGATTCAGGAGATATTTAATAGGATCGCACTCCGTCACCAAGAGGATTTGGTAATGCAGAGTGTATTGTCGCAGCCTGTGTAACACCCATATCAATGCTGCGCATGTCTTTTCAGCCTCTGAGTAATTTAATTCGGAGCCCGTGAATTTCTTGCTCAAATAATAGATGGCCCGTTCTTTAGCATCTCCCTGACTTTCTTGGGCTAGCATGGCTCCAAGTGACTCACTATTTATTGTGAGGTAGAGAATCAATGGTTGCCCCGGTGTGGGTGGCACAAGGACAGGTGGGTTCATAAGATGCTGCTTCAACTTCTCAAGCGCTTCCCCGCATTCTTCATCCCATCTAATAAGTGCATTCTTTTTCAGGAACTTGAGGAAGGGTTTGGCGGTCTCGGTCAACTGAGAGATGAATCGGGAGATATAGTTCAATCTTCCCATGAGACTCCTAACCTCCTTCGCCGTGGTCGGTGGTTTCAATTCACAGATTGCCTTAGCCTTCGATGGATCGATCTCGATGCCTCGGTTGCTGATAATAAAACCGAGCAGTTTGCCACTGCTAGCTCCAAAAACACATTTCGCTGGGTTGAGGCGTAATTTGAACTTCCTAAGCCGCTCAAATAGCTTAATCAGAGTTTGGACGTGGTCTTCCCCTTTCCGGGTCTTGGCAATCATATCATCCACATATACTTCTAACTCATTATGAATCAGGTCATGGAACAGAGTCACCATGGCCCGTTGATATGTTGCCCCAGCGTTCTTCAATCCAAAAGGCATCACCCTGTATTGAAATAATCCCCATGGGGTAGTGAAAGTGGTTTTCCTCTTATCATTTTCGTTCATCAGGATCTGGTTGTATCCTGAGAAGCCATCCATGAAAGAAAACAGCTCAAATCCAGCTGTGCTGTCCACTAGAACATCGATATGTGGGAGGGGAAAATTATCCTTCGGGCTGGCCTTATTTAAGTCCCGGTAGTCTACACAAACTCGAACTCGACCATCCTTCTTCATCACTGGAACGATGTTGGCAATCCAGTCTTGGTATTGAGAAGTCTCAATGAATCCCACGTCTAGGAGTTTCATAACCTCATCTTTGATTTTATTTTCCAACTCCGGTCTAGCTCTTCGTTTCTTCTGCGCTACTGGATCACAAGATGGGTTGAGTGGAAGACAGTGTTCCACAATTGAGCGATCGAGCCCTGGCATGTCTGCGTAGGACCATGCAAAGATATCTTGGTAATCCTTCAGGAGTTGAATCAACCGCCTAGCTGTGTCCTCAGGAAGGTTTGCCCCAATCTTGACTTCCTTAGGGTTTTCTTCATTTCCGAGATTGATAGGCAGTGTCTCATCTCCGGTCAACGGCTTGACCGTTTCATGTTCCTCGAATTCTCGACGTATTTCTTCGTATTCGGGGTCGAATTCATCGAGGTCACAAACTCCAGAATCCATTAGATCTCCCTCCACATCCCTGAAACATAAAGTAGGGAATTCAGGAAAACAAACAGGGTTTAAAGATGCATGTCTTATCATCATTTTTTTATGCGATCTCTTTTCGTTTTTTTTTTCTTGGCTTTTCTGTTTTTCTTTCTGAAAAATTTATTTTACAAGAATTTTGAGATGGGAATCTTTGAAGAAGCCCAACCCTCGGAATCTCACCATTGACGACAATTTGTTTGACCGTTGGTTATCGTCATCAGGTTGGTTTGGGGCACTTCGCCAAGATTCCAAAATAATGGATAAAAATTTCTGTAACTCCATTGATCTTCAAAAATCAATTCATTACATCTATTGATCGAAAAGTGCAATACCGAAGGGAAACGTTCAGACAATAATTGAAATGACTGAAATTAAAAGAAAGCTGGAAATATCCCACGCATGGGGTAACATAGATTCGTTACTCTGAATCTAAACCCTCCAATGGATCGTCTTCAAAGTGAACACTGTTCGAAGGTCCCGGTGGTCTGGGTTCCAAGTAGGGCTTTTCTTCAGGGGTCCCCTCTATCTGCATAAGGTTTTCAAGCACAGCTCCCACGGTCATGTCGCCAAACCATTCAGCTAGGTTAGGCATCTCATCCTCCACATCCAGTTCCATTGTCTCTACTTCAGCGACCTGCTCCTTCACCGGAACGTGGAATGCAATCCCCAACTCGTTCTCATACTTGGACAACTCATCATATCCTCCGACCACTCCACCGGATCTGAAAGTGATGTATAGGGGTCGTGGTTGAGAACTATTTTCCTGCTTGCCAAGTCCTCTCACTATCTGCTTGCCATATCTCGGTCTTTGATAACCAATGCCCGCTTTATGATTTTGACCTTTCAGCTCAAAAGGGGTGCGGATTCCTTGGCTGTGTCTCCCTAGTCCCATGCCGGGTTGATAACCATTCCCTATCATTATTTTGGCCACCATAACGGAAGTGGCCGACATCTCGGGAGTTGGTAAGGGACTCTCAGGAGAGGCATGTATGGTATGTATTAGCTCGAACACGTGGTATGAGCTTTCTTCATTTCCGGTTGGTTCTACGTAGGGAATGGCTGTCTCGTTATAAATCTGATGGTCTTCCTCACCAAACACCGTCACCAGCTTATTCTCAACCACAAATTTGATCTTCTGATGGAGGCTCGAAGGTACGGCACCTGCATTATGGATCCAAGGCCGTCCCAGTAGAAGATTGAATGCTGAGGGAATATCCAGGACTTGAAATAAAATGTCAAATGTCGATGGTCCGATGAGGATATCCAGATTTATCTGCCCCAGAACGTCTTTCTTCATCCCATCGAAGGCTCTGACATGGGTCTTCGGCGACTGCATTTTAGCCAAGTCCACTCCCAATTGGTTCAAGGTGGCCAATGGACATATATTTAATGCTGAACCATTATCAATGAGGACTCGAGACACCAAGGTCTGTTTGTGCTTCACAGTAATATGTAGGGCCTTGTTATGGCCCCGACCCTCTACAGGAATCTCATCATCCGCAAAAGCCACTTGATCCTTCAGCAGGACTGCCCCGACAAACCCTTCCAGCTTCTTTTGTTCAACGTCTTCAGGGATGTGAACCTGCGCCAGAACCTTCTTTAACGCCTCCTGATGTTTAGGTGAGGTTTGCAACAATTCGAGTAGGGAAACTTGAGCTGGCGCTTTCCTCAGCTGATCTACAATGTTGTACTCGCTAGTCTTAATGACCGCGAGAAACTCCTTAGCTTCCTTCTCTTCGACCGGTTTAGCCGGTTTATCTCCATTGTAGGTTCGTCCTGACCTAGTTATAAGAGCTAAGTCATAGGACCAGGGGACTGCCCGATCATCTGAATAAGGGAAGGGTTGTGGGGTAGTAATCATCAGGTTCTCATTCACCACCAACCCCAGATCATTATCTGACGCATCTTGTAGTGGGGGCACATCTGCTAACTCTGGATCTACTTGAGTTTCTATCTCATCGATAGGAACTGCTACTTCAGGTGGGGTCATAGTCAATGCAGCCAACTCTTGTTCCCAATCAATAACCGTCCCAGAGATGGTAGCTATCAGTCCAAACTGGTTCATCCGAACCACCAAGCCTTCTCTGCTCAGTTTAGTAAACATTGTCTCCAGCTGAGTTGAAGTCACCACTTCTCCTGCTTGATAATAGCCTGCTCTGATTAGGGCGTCAAGAACTTCAGTAGCCTTGACCTTAAATAAACCTGCTGTGGTAGCATTTTCTCCTAAGATAGCATTGATGGCCCCAGAATGTTCAGGTAGAGGATTCTTCTGCACGTTGGGCTGCTTGTTGGGTAGCGAGATTGCCCCGGTCTCAATCAAATCCTGAATACGGTTTTTCAGGATGAAACAGTTGTCGGTGTCGTGGCCTACTTCCCCACGGTGATAATCACACTTCTTATTCGGGTCATACCATTTTGCGTTTGACGTGTTCGCTCTCATTGGCTCTGTAGTTAAGAGTCCTTTCTTCTGTAGGATGGCCCAAATCTGCGTCAGGGTTCCAGGGAGTGGGCTGAACTGCCGGTTCTTCCACGTATCCCTTCTCTGGTTATTACTAGCCCTTCGTTCCTCAGGGAGTTGAATGACGGGACTCTGAACCACTGGTCTCTGCGTGTACGCCAAGTTAACCTGCGTGGCTGCTGGTTCCTTCTTTGGTATAAAACGCTTTGGACCGGTTCCGCTGTCTCCATACCAGCCTCTCTTCCAATTGCTTTCCACCTCCTCAGCAAATGAAATAAGGTCGGAGAAAGAAGCGACCGCTGATATGAATACATGTGCTCGTACATTCTGTGGTAGGGTAGAGACGAACAACCTCATTAGTTCCCGTTCGGGAGGTACTGGTTTCAACTGTGAGGCGAGACTTCTCCATCTGGTGCCGTACTCTTTAATCGACTCGCCCTTCTTCATTTCGGCCCGCTCTAAATCTTGTGTTGTGATGGCCACATCAATATTGAAGCTGAAATGCTGCACAAAATCATTAGCCACCTCGTCCCAATCTTCTTTGGTATATACCTCATAGGCAATGTACCACCTCATGGCGGCACCTTTCAAACTGGCCTGAAATGTCTGGACCATGAGGGCGTCATTTGCAGCATACTTACCCATTCTAGCCTGGTAAGTCTGGACGTGTTGCACAGGATCTGACGTGCCGTCATACTTTTCAAAATCCGGGACTTTGAACTTGTCCGGATAGATTGTTCTTGAAAAGGCTGAACGGTCAATCTTGGGGACATGTCGTGCATCTTCAACCTCTTTGAGCCTCTGGTCCATCTTGGCCAGCATCTTCGCATTATCATCCCTTTGTGGAATAATAGCTTCAGGCAGAGAATAGTTCACCAGCGGGACAGACGGCACTTGAGCCGATGATTGGCCAATGTGCCTTGAGGTTTTAGCAAGGCCTTTAGTTTTTGTTTTGGCCGCAGCGAGCGAGGATACAACCCCAGGCATGTCTTCTTCATTTTCTTCTTCTTCCTCTTGTCGTAGGTCTACGTATAACCTCTCCGACTGAAACAAAGGGTTGGAACGCACGGGCGTAGCAGAGGGTAACTGTTGAGCCAGAGACAGCTGCGATATCATAGTCTTCAGCTCGGCCAGTTGATCATTAAAGACTTTGGCTTGCTCCTCTCTTTCCCTTTTCATTTCCTGCCTTATTCTCTCCTCCATTTGGGCGACTGATTCAGCTGGATTGGTCATTTTCTTGGCTTTGGAGCGAGTGTTATATGGATGCTGAGAAGGATCCGTGATATAATACCTAAAATAAAGGTAGCGGTACCCGGGCACCAAAAATGTGCAAGTGCTTGCAGAAACCCGGTCTGTAATCCAATGTCCAAAAGAGGCAACATATTGCCTATACGGCTAAGGACATAATTCCGCCCATCGATGCTCAAACGGCCCCACATCTGCTTCAATTCAGCCTTCGGAATGTACACGAAACGGAGATCAGAATGCCCCATTGTCTATAGACCAGCGTCACAAACCTAAATTACTAGCGTCACAAACCTAAATACCATGGACCGGCCCAAAAATAATTAAAAGCAAGATAAAGTTTCGGAGCATACTTTACCATAGGATAGGAAAACAAAACAATCACATGGACATGCACATGATTCGTGAGTTAAACTTATTCTAACTATCCTAGAGGCCAACAAATTGAAGTGAAAGACTTGCGACAAGGCGACAATCTCGCGCACATAATCAAGATTAGCGCCGTAATCCTACGACGTCACCAGGATTAGCCGGGTCATTTCAACTTCGGCTTCTCGAGTTAAAAATTACAACCCCGCCATGGTAATCTTACCGAGCGTGAGTTCTAACTTTTGAAACTCATTTTTGAAGAGAGTCGGGATCAAATTCAGACTAACTTTCAAACGTGATCTCACGCAGAACGTTAGGATCTAATCTCGATACCATCCTAAAGCTAGTGACCCAGGTTTGGCCACAGGTTATATGTGGTGTAGTGCTAAAGCAATTAATCATGCACAACAATTAATAGACAATCACCGCTTCAAGATGTGCATAATTAAACAAACAATTCCAAACACCAATCTGCAAAACAAAGGGTTAGCCAAACACTCCACCCCTTATAACTCCATTTCTGCAAAACCATTTAACACCTAAAAATTAGAATTCAATCAAGATTGCCAAACCAGATGCATTTTTCAAGAAAAATCTTGGCCTAAGTCCTCTCTAGATTTTCGAAAAAAATATAATAGTCCCCAGTGGAGTCGCCAAGCTGTCGCGACCTAAAAATAGATTTCCAGGCTAATGGATTATTAGGTTAATTAAATAATTAACCTAACTCGAACTCTCCCAAGTCCGTACCAAATCGCAACTTAAGATTCAATTGATTAACATGCATTGTATTTTGAATTTGGAGTCGCCACTAATCATTTATGGTAGGTCGATTAGAAACCTAAATAAAATAGTGGGAGAACTATTTTATTCCTACGAATCAGAGATTAAGAGTCCGGGGACTTGATTACGCTAGATTAATCTAACGCCCTTTCGGTACCGTTTTATTTCATGAAAAATCATTTGAGAAGGCAATACTGATTGATTTTAATCTAAGCCACTAACAAAGGCTATCATGCGGGTGCACAATCAATTAATAGAACATCCAGAAATCAATATAATCAAAGGAGCATGCGCCACGCAAGTTAGTTCTTTATTTTTATTTTTTAATTTTTATATGAATGCGTGAAAGACAATCTTATATGTGATGCGTGAAATTATTCTATGATGTAATGATATGAATTACATGTAAGACTAAACTAGATAACATGCAAATTAAATGAATGCACAAATGGGACCATGATTTAATTAACTACGTGATATATTAATTAAAATCAAGACATGCAATTCTACTATGCAATTTAAGCTAAAATGCAATCTAAAGTGACATGGCGAAGATGAATGACATAGCGTAGATGACATGGCGAAGATGAAGACATAGCGTAGATGACATGGCGAAGATGAAGACGTGGCATGGATGACGTGGCATGGATGACGTGGCATGGATGAATTTCTATTATTATTTTCGAATGAATTTATTTCCTAAAATAGTACTATGCCAAATACAATTCTTATCTTGCATATTTTAGAGTCTAAATTGACCTAAACCCTAATATATTAAAGATGAATTATTTTAGACACGAAATTCTATTTAAACATGCAATGTTGATCCCAAAATGCAATCTAATTTAATTATTTACAAAAAGGATTGGATGTGCAATTTATCTATGTGATGCTATTTTATTGAAAAGATATGCAATTTTTAAATATGGAAATGAATGAGTGCAATTTTTTTAGAATTTTCGAGATTATATCATGCGAAAGACATATTTTAAAAAAAATACGACAATCCATCAAAACAAATCAAATGAGGAAAGCGAATATGTTAATTAATGTCAATCAAGAAAATGGACATATCGATCAAGTTTTAAAATACTTCGCGAAATATTTGAGTCAATCTTTAATTCATGATCTCACGATTAACGATTGAACCCAAAACCTTGCCTAATTGAGTATTCCGTCGATAATCTTAAAGACGGACATTCCCAATCGTATGGCAAGTTGCGAATTAGGAAAAGAAATTTTCCTAATTAACCTGTATTTTTTTAAAAAAATAAAAAATAAAATATCCCTTTTACGCAATATGCAAGATATGCAAATAGGCAAGTGAATATTCAAGAACTCAAGATAGGAAATTTACCTCTTCGCTCTCCTAATTCGAAATTTTAGCCAAAAGTTGAAGCTCGAGCAGGGACTCCTTGGACCGACTTGGTGAAGACACGTTTGACTCGAACTCCTTGGAATTGTAGCTCAAGCAAGATAGCTCGTGTGTGGGAAATCCACAGCCTCTTTGCTTTGTCTAGAACAATAAATCCAAACAACAAAGAAAGTAAAAATTGAATCAACAAGTGGAATGGCAGCAGATTTTGTCTTCAAATGGCGAGAATAGAATAAAGCCGATTCTTGTTTTGATTGACTCCCGGATTGCAGCTTCACGAAATGAACAGAAGCAAGCTCGGCACCGTTCAGCAGTGGAATCGGGATTTGAATCAAATATCAACTTTGATAATTGAACTTGCACGAGATTTGAGTATTGAGTTCGATCTTTCGTACGGCTTGGTAACGGACTCGTGCGAAGGAATGGTCCAACGAGACTAGTCAGCAACTCGACGGACGAAGGGCTTTGGACGAGTTGGATGGCGAACATGCGGACGCGGATGCGGCTGGTTCTTCGAGAATGGACCAAACGTCGTTCGGATAAAGGCTCGCAAGCAGGGCTGGCGTGTTGTGATAGAAATACGTAATCAACAGCAGCACGAGCAGGGCAGCGGCACGGCAGTCCTCGGGATGGTCGACGAAGAGGATGAGATATATGGCTGCGTGGTAATCAACGGCAACAATGATAGTAACGCGAGCAAATCGGAACAGTTGCGGAGGAAGTGAAACAGCAGGGCCGGCGGCGCAAGGACTTGGCTCGGACTGGGAAGCGGCGTCGATGGTAGATCCAAGGGTGTCTGACTTTGGATAGACTGTTGGGATCACGGCCGAATGTGGTGTGCGATACTGGACAAGCAATGGAGGAAAATTCGAGATGAAATCCTTTTTCCCGATTGTCCCCAAGCCACTGTGTGTGCTCTCCTCTTTCGTTCATCCATCTCCTCTCCTTTTGTATTTCAAAAGAATTCCTCGGATTCTTCTTTTCTTACCTTTTTTTTTTCCTCGAATGCTCTCGCCCCCCGAGAAGGAATTCATGTTGGATCTTGGAAAGGAGTTTCTCCGTGACTCTAGAGATCATGCACTAAGAACCTTTTTCTATTTATTTCCCTATGCGGACCATAGCCATAATTCCTTCAGAAATGATGAAGGCTTGGAAAAGTTGTCTCCCATCTCTTTAATGCTCTTGGGCCATTGAGTAGCATTGATGAGGTTAGCCACTTCCTTCAGAAATGATGAAGGCTTGGAAAAGTTGTCTCCCATCTCTTTAATGCTCTTGGGCCATTGAGTAGCATTGATGAGGTTAGCCACTTTTGCATGGAGCGCCGGTTGCTTCTCATCAATTCCTGACATGTAGGCCTCCAAGGGTCTTTGAAATTGGATCGTTAATTTTTCTTTGCCTGCAATGCTTCAGCTAGTTCAATTTCTAAAGCCAGTACTCTTTCTAAAGCATTGCCACCGCCTGACATCTCATTGAACAACGGAAATTTGTTGCTCAGTTCCTCATTTGCCTTATCTAATCTCATTAATTCCCTTTGCAATTCTGGAAACTTTGGATCAGCAACATGATCATCTTGAGAAAGAAGCTAGTGAATTAATCTAAGCGCGAATTATATAAAAATAATAATTAATAATAATTTTTTTTAATTTATTTTTTACTGAGAAATCGAAATTTAGGTGTCAACAGATAAGTCACAATCACAATCATATAAGCCAAATGATTCTCAGTTCTTAGGTAATTCTTTATTAACCTCAAGCACATTTACAACCTCAAAATTCATGCTTATAATTCCTCAATTTACACTTGCTTCCTTGTGAACCTCAATCATATCACCATCCAAGATCATCAATTAAGATCAATACTATAGCCATTAAAGTGCCACACAAATTCAATCATATAATCCTCAACATTCAATGATCAATACTTAATCCTAAGGGTCTCACTATCTAATCGTTCTCAAGTCATCACTCCTTATCACTCCAAGTCTCGATCAAATTGGATCAAGTTGACATTACTCTGATACCAAACAAGCAGGGATGTCATGCTCCGAGTCTGGCGGGCATGCGAGCATCCCACCTTCGCTGCTACCTTTAATGAACTCCCAGGATTCAACGGCCAATAACATGAAACTTTTTCATGATAAATGCATGCGGAAGTGGGAAAACACCCCATACAAGAGAATACTAGATGACTTAGGACAAAAGGGTACACCTTCCATAAAGGTCAATCATACTTCAGAGGTTATAACTCTAAATCCCCAATTCTTCATTACAGCCCTAAGGTCGATAAAAGGTTCATAACCATTTCTTGTTGTGACTTCATCAAATGCCCACCCCATGGCAAGCTCGGGTTTCCATCGTCGAGGACCTGAAAAATATTATCCCAGACGGGGTGAGATATATAATCTCAGTAAGTAAAACCTAACCCTAAACTAGGTTGCTAGTACCTCCAGAAATTTTTTAAAAATGGGTACTTTGGGATAAAACTTTGGCATGGCAAAAACAAGGTATTGTTTAAAAACATGGCATGTCGATATTCCAAAAAACGACTCATTTTCGTTAGAAAAGTCCATGAGTAAAACTGAGCTTCGTACTATGGCAGGATTTTCAATAGAAACACACACACTTGATGCTTTTTCAAGCACGAGGCAAATTTCCAATCTCAAACCATGAGGCATTTTCAAACTCGTGAGGCAAATTTCACACTTGAGGCAAATCCCGATTCAAGAAGCATTTCAATTTCTCAAAAACCCGTTCTTTAATATTTCAGAAAGTAGTTCTTTCCATATCTGCCCATCTTGGGCCGTCCACTTTGGGGCTGCGAGATGATTCGGTCTCCATATGACCCGTCGGTTCATTTGAGACTCTCGCGTCTGGACCTAGAGATGATTCGATCATCATACGACTCTCGACGCCCATTTTCAATCGAGATGAATCGTGTTAATATGGAACTCTCTAGCCGTACAACCTCGTTAGGTCAAATGGGAGTAACTCCCTCCCAATACATTGGCCAAATTTCATAATTTCTCGGCGATCCCACACGCCAGTGCACTTATAATTTTTTCTCGACGATCCCACACGCCATTTATTCATAAAATTTCCAGTTATAAAACAGCTTCAAATATTCATTTAAAGAAAACAATTCACGCCTCAAAATTCTTCATTCAAGAATAACTCATGAAATTAAGTAGCTCATTGTCGCGACCCGTCCGGAAAGAGGACGCGGCTAATGGATTACCGATCGCGGGTCTTGGATAGGCGCGGGCCCTCCCAGGCCCATACCAAATCGCGGCGGGAGTATTCTTCGACGATAAGAGTCGATCGCTTTCGACCTTCAGTGTGGTCGTGGTGGCATGTGCAAATTGTGCATGCATTTGGAGTCGCCACCGGTCTTTCTTGGAGGGTAGACCGGAAACCTTATTGACCGATTGGGAGAGATCGATCAATTCTGCAGAACCAGAGATTTTGGGTTCAGGGACTTGGTTACGCTGGTGTCATTACCAACGCCCTTTCGGTGCCTAACGCGAGTGATTTTCCTAGCTAAGAATTCATGCAGACGTAATTTTGGGTGAGGTAGGCTTGATTCAGGGTTCCATGCAGATTGGAAGACTATTCCTATCAATCACAATCCAGTTTTAGTGAAAGCGCAATCAAGTACATAAATAAATCATATCAATGCACATCAATTCAAATCAATGGCTTCCTAGCATAGCCATAAGGGCTTAGGGAAGGTGTGATTTCAGTCAGGGGTAGAATGGGAAGACTTGGAGGCGATTGGCCCGAAGGGCAAAATCGTCAATTTTTGGAAGACTTGGAATACCGAATTACCCAAAATATTCCATGGCCAGTTGATTGTGGCCATTTCCCATTTTTGAGAATTTTTTGGAATTTCTTGATTTTTCTTCAATTTTTGGGAGACGATTCGCCCAAATGGCGAAATCGTCATTTTTAGGAAGGATCGGGTTCAAAACACCCAGGATGAGCCTTGGCCAGTTGATTGTGGCCATTTTCTATTTTTTGGGATTTTTCTAGATTTTTTAGAATTTTTTTTTTAAGACGGTTTGTCGGAAGGGCAAAACCGTCATTTCGGAAAAGATCGGGGGTCGAAAGACCCGGAACAGGTTGTGGCCAGTTGAATATGGCCATTTCCTATTTTCTGGAATTTTTTAGAATTTTTCTGAATTTTCCGAATTTCTTTGAATTTTTTATGATTTTTCATTTTTTTATTGAATTATTGAATTTTTTATTATTTTTTAAAAATATTTTCCGGGCCGGGTCAGACCCGGCCCGCGCCTCGCAGGCGCCCGACCCGACCCTAGGGTCCCAACCGGCCTAAAACGACGCCGTTTTTGATTTTTTTGAGAATTTTCTAATTTTTTTTAACATTTTTTATTATTATTAAAAAACTACGGATCGGACGCTCCACGTGACGCCACGTGGCTATTCCTGGTGCGTCCGATCTTGGACCAGATCGGACGACCCACAGACAGCCACTTGGCACCATCTCGACCGTTTGATCGATTATCCGAAAATCAATTATTAATTTCCCAAAATTACAGGATCGCGACACGTGTCGCGATCCGGACCGTCCATTGTATTTTATTTAAAAAAAGGTTTGGACCAGCCCCACCCGGCTGACGTGGCACCTACGTGGCATGCCACGTCAGCCGTTGACCGGTCAGCGGGCCGCCGGCCCGCCGGAGAAGACGACCGGCGCCTCGCCGGAACAGTAAAAATTCCGGCGAGGTTGCCGGAAAATGCCCAAAATCGACCAAAACTTAGAATTTTTTGTAGATTTTTTTACCAAATCGACCCCTCAGCACTTCAACATCAACATACAACAAAAATAAGGCCGTGAACACGCCTAGAAATAGGTAAACCGGGCCTCCCCGAACCCGGCTCCGGCGAGGTGATTTACAAAAATTTTTTAACGTTCGACCTCGATTCCAATCATTCACAGAGCATTCAACTAAGGTCTAGAGACTTACCTGAACCCTTTTAAGGGTCGGCGACCGCTCGAAGTCCCCCCTCGAGCTCCCGGTCCGAATGGTATACGGCGAAGCTCCGGGCGTGGTTTCCGGCTCGGTTTCGATGCGAAATAAAGAGCAAGCTGGGCGTAAGAAACATTTTGAGCATGATTTTGAGCACGAAAACACAAAATAAATATGACCACAGCTCGCAACCCGGATTGACCAAGTAGATCTACTGTAGGAATTTCATCAAACAGGTGGCGAGTGTACTCAGAAAATCGTTAAAATGACTTCGTCAAAGCTGGACGAAGGATGCCGAGCCAAAATGGATATTGATTAAGCTCCCACGAGTCTCTGGGCAGATCGGGTGCTATCGGTTTTGGTCCGACTCGATCTAAACCGAGCCGGACCGAGGAGCCCTGCTCGTCACACAAAAACAGAGCAAAACAGGGGGGAACCCTGACCTGGCGGTTCGGCAGCGGCGGTGGCGCGCGACGACGACGACGGTGACCAGCTTGCCACCCTCTGCTTCCTCCCCGTACCTCTCTCTCTCTCTAATCCTCCTCTCTCGCTCACTGATCCCCCTCGGCCGAGCTCACTTCTCCCTTTTTCTTCTTAATTTCTTTCTTTTTTTTATATATGGCCGACCGGCTCTGGCCACCACGGCCGTCGACCACTTACCCTTTTGTTCCCCACTTCGCTTGTCCCTTTTCTTAAACAAAACGAAGCCGTCCACGTTCGGTCGCCATCCCCCTGCTTTTCCCATTTGATATGCATCTTTTGGCGACGGTGGGTCTGCAAGTGCAGACCCGGTCGGACCGGGTCGGGTCGGGTCTGACCCGACCGGCCCGGTTCGAACAAATCTTGACAAATTGGCCCCCCAAATCAACCTCTTTTCATGAAATTGGTGGCAAAATCGGACTCATTGACATGTTTTCTATCAAATATGGGTATTTTCGTGAATCAATTGATTGAAATTTAGTGAAAACCCCAAATTGCCCTTAGGATCCGAAAATTAATTTCGCTTAATCGAGGGTCCAAACGACCAAATTAGTCAAAATTGAGGCCACCAATGGATTCCTCATGATAAAAACTATTGGGTAGAGGTGTTTAATTTTAATGGGTATGCCCGTATGAAATTTAATTTCGAATATTGTGAAACCGGGGACTAAATTGAAAGATTTTTATGCAATTAAGCCCTTTTGGTTAAAATTGATCAAATTGGAGGGCAAATTGACCTAATTGCACTTCAAGACTTTAGAATACAATGTCATAACTTATAAAAAGTGAGAATAGAAAATTAAAAGACTCGAAAAAGGAATTTTTTGCTCGGTTCGGGTTTATGTTTGTGAAGGAACATATTGACCTAAACCGAATTTTCAAGATTTAAAGTGACAAACTTGAAGAGGAAATCAAAACAAAATTATTGAATATTTTTGTTTATTTTTCTGACCACGAATGGTATTTTTCTAATTTTTTGGGTATTTTTATAATCAAATAAATTCGAAAATTATTATAAAATACCAAAAAATATTTTTTGTTCAAAATTGGTCCCTGAGGCTAGGCCAAGGCTTCCAAAGTTGATTGTGTAATTTTATGACTTTTTTTGATATTTTTAATTAATTTTAAAGAATAAAAATCACAATAATAGATGGTCAAAAATCAGGTGTCAACACTCATCGCATACTCGAGGCATTCCTTTTACACGTCCGTCACTGGACAAAACATATTTTGAGTCATAAATTTCTTAGTCAAGTACATATAGATTCAAGTAAAGCTTCAGGCAATTCAATGAATATGGCCAATTCATAGTTTCAAAACTTGACTCAAAATCACATTTTTTTCACCACTTTCAATCTTGGCTTTCCTTCCAATCAAAACTTTTGGCTTCTCATCTCACATGCTCAAATAGCCATTAAGGCACACATTCATGGTCAATTAGGGCTCCCCAAATAATTAGTTTTCAATCAAATATGCCAAAGAATGCTAACTCACAAAACTGGACAGATTTGGACTCCTTCGCGCCTCTCACAAGATCATGCCATGAAATCATTCAATCCAACTCAAAACTCCGTCCTTTAGTATCATAACATCCTAATAAAGGTTTAAGCATAACTTACTTCAAGCTTAAGCCAAGCAATTTCCACAAAATGTTCGACGCAAGGCTGCGATACCATGCTGTCCAAAAAGCAGATTCGACCCCTCGGTTGCCTATGCAAGAATCAACCACCAAATTCCATCAATTTCTCCCCAAACTTCAACCTATAGCTCACTAACATGCCAATCTAAGATTTATGGACATCCTTCAATTTATTCCAAGAAAAATCAGTCCTTAAACCGATCCCAAAATCCACGGTTCAGTCATGGTATGTAATCTGCTCGGCTCATAAAGTTTAAGCTAATCCAACCATTAATCTTTAGCAAATCTTCACCAAACCTCAACCATCTACCTCTTAACATGTTAGTCTAAGCTTGTGAAGTCTCTTACCTTGAGAACAAAGCTAGAAACCCTCGGCAAAGACAGCAAGCTCATGGCTTTTCCCTTGAGCAGATCGGTCCGGGTTTTTGTCCACAAAACAACAAGTAATCAACCATTAAATCCTATTATAAATCATCCTCAACCTCAATTATATGCTTCTATATGTCTTAACTCAGTTCAAGGAGAGCCTTACCGAAGATTGGAGTGAAATGAGCTCGAAAATCCCACTTAGAGCTCTCGGGTTCAAAACTGACCAGCCGGACCTTTTCTCCTTCAAATGGATTTACGGGATAAATGGTTGGGTGGATTTTGGTTCATAATACCTTGTTGGAACGGTAAGAGAAATAGTTTTCTATTGGTGGGTGGCTCGTTTCAATCGGATAATGAACGAAGAAGTTATGACCAGAACAGTGGACGATTTAGTGGCTAGGCGGCGAGCTGAGCAACGAGAGAGAGAGAGAGAGAGAGTTTGAGGGAGAGGGTGGGTTGCTCGGCCAAATGAGGAGAAAATATGCCAAAACCAATCTTCATCCACAAGTCAAGAGGGAGAGAGAATGGTTGGTGAGATTGTGACTAGCAATTAATGCCTAACTAGGTCTTTAACCCCTAGTCTAAGTGAAGACATAATCCAACTTATGACACTTCTCTTTTTCTTCATAAAAATCTATGGCTCAAAAGACTAAATTGTCCTCCAAAATTCGGCCACTAAGTGAGTAGAAAAAAGACCAAAATGCCCTTACTTGTTCTTAAAAGTATGTCCTTGAGAAGCAAAAGGGTAATTTTTCACCTTCGGTCCAAATTTCACTTTTTGAAATATTAATTACCCTCGATGAGGCGACGTCCAATTCTTTACCAATGTTGGAATTCCTCAATGTTCGATACCTAATTCTGAGGCCAAATTCATGTCGAATTCTCGTCGACTGTAATTCCAGTGTGTCTCAAACTGACGGGCGACTTTTGCAGGCCCTACGCGTATCGACCTTAGGATTTCTCAAATCGTGGCAGCTTTGGTTGTCATGTGATTGCGAGGGTTTATCGCTAGTTCCTGCGGTCCTGATCATCGGAATCTGATTTAGGAAATTTTCGCAAATTATATATTGGTTAAACGGAACCACCCACGTCCCAACCGTATAACGCTAACAAAGCATCCCATGATCATTCCTAGATCGATCTCTACTGGCCCAAAATATCCCATCGGCAATCCTCATGGTCAAAGTGTCGTTTCTTATACTAACTTCCCAGGTCCACGTACCCGTCCTCGCATTAGTCTTCCCTTTCGGTCAGTTAACTCGAGAATGGCTAACTCTGAGTGAGTTATAATTGAAACACACCGATCGATATCTTTCCAATCCATAGCCTCGAGAAGGGTTGGAATTCGGAATGTCACATTACTTATGGCCAAAACAATTTGTTCTTCATTCAGATCATGAGGCCCTCAAGTTCATGAGTGGCCAACACAAGCTAAACTCGAGACATGCTAAATTTCGCAAACACCATCCCTCAATTCATCCCTTTGAATCTGTTCGCAACACCTTGTGCCTCGAAACAACCATCCTACAGAATCACTCGCCCACGCACGCCTCAGCACCCATTAGGACACTTTCAAGTGTCGTGTTGGGATCGAAGTTTTTGTGTTTGACATTTCTTTTGTTCTTGGCATTTGAAAAGTTATATACTCACTTACTTTACCCAAAAAAAAAAATCTATATTAAGACATGACAATCATTTTCTGTCAAAATTTGCTTGAACCGAAACACAATATTTTATAATTTTTCTTTTTGGACAAAACAATATTTTATAGTTAAAATGTGTAAATTGTGTGATTTTTATCAATGACCCGAGTTTGATAACCTCCGAGAAGGATCTGCACTTCTCTATTAGGAGAGATTTAAGATTTCTCAACGCCAGTGAAGATTCATGGCTCCATATTTTTTTCCCAGTTGGAAAGTCTAGACATAGTCAAGATCTTCAAAACAAGCTCATCAAAGATAGCATTAGAATAGACAAGCTGGAAATATACATGTTACATCGGGCTATTCACAATTTTGTACTTATAAAAATGTTAAGGAAACCTACTTCATAAGCTAAAAAGGTTCTTTTTGGAAAACCACCCCCTCCTCTCCCAAGAAAAAAAAATCTATAAAGGTATTTTACGACCCCCAAAGGCAATTAATGAAGTTTAAACTTTTTTACTTACAATATAGGGAGGGATCTAATTACAATTAAATTTTGTTTGCAATTTATTAATAATAAGGAAAATTACACTTAGAGTTTATGCCTGAGTAGCATACTTGGATAGTGGGCATAGCGAACTTCCGATGATCCGGCATCCCCTCTCGAGCCGACATCTCCCATCCCTTGCTTCACAACATCTATAGTCCGGCCAATCCCATTTCCAATGATAGAAACGCAACCTTCATCCATGAAGGAACTTGATTCGGTTCTCTTGGAATCACAAGACGACATGAGAAAATTTAGCAATTTCGAAGAGTCGTCCACTACTTCACAAGAAAAAATTATTGTTATTGGGCATCGCCCAAACTCAATTAATTTAAGCATAGAATATTATATCCTTATCCGACAATTTCCCGTAAGCTATTGTAATTTATTTTAATGACATGAGGATATTCTCGATAATAATTATATGTTATCCTTTCTTCATATGTGGTAATAATTATCACTTTATTTTGGCTTTGTACTTTTTTTAGGGGTCCATATGGCTTCGTACTTCACAACTATAAAATTAAGGATTAATACCACGGAAAGCCCCAAACCGGTATAGCTGTGACAAATTTAATCCAAACTATGTTTTTAACCATCAAAAACCCTAAAGTGGTACATTTGTGACAAATTTACCATAGACTAATTTTTTTATCATGAAAAATCTCAAACTAGTATACCTATGACTAATTTATCATCCTTCATTAAATTGAGTTAAAATCACGAAAATTCCAAATCAATACGCTCGTGACAAATAGAGAGTAAAAATAAAATAAAATATTATACTCACGAGCTATTACGTGCCATATAATTCAGCAATTTGACGGTTAAATTTAACAAAACGAAAAAAAGGTAGATTTATCACATGTATACCAGCTTGGGTAAATTTGTCACAGACATACCAGTTTGAGGTTTATTGAGATAAAAAAAATAGTTTGAGGTAAATTTATCACAAGCATAACAATCTAGGATTTTTCGTGATATTATCCATGAAATTAACTTCCTGAGGCATGGATCGTCTCTTACGATCCTTCCATCCATTTTCTACACCTCACACGAGTGTTCTGTTCATTGATCTATTTTCCATCTCGACGAGCCAATATTTGACCACTACTTCCGTCGATGCCACCTCTTTGCAATGATCCTTATTTTCCAAAATTTAACATCGAGTGTTTTGTTCATTGATCTATTTTCCATCTCGACGAGCCAACATTTGACCACTACTTCCGTCGACGCCACCTCTTTACAATGATCCTTATTTTCCAAAAGCCGGCGAGATTCGTCTCATCAATCGTCGCCTTTGGCTAGTCACTTGCCATCTCCGTAGACCGGCCAAAGGAAGAAAAAGGAAAAAAAAAGATAAAAGAAAAGAAAATATCGATAAAAATTTTAAAAAATGTAAAAATTATCCAAATCAGCCTAGACCTGGCGATTTGCGATCAAAATTGAATAGATGAATTACATTAGCAATATATCAAAAGGTATAGGATTCAATTGATTCAATTAAAAGTTTAATGAATAAATTGGCACAAATACAATGAGTTTAGGACTTTTTTGTATTCTTGTCCCATATATATTTGCAGATCTAGTTTCTAAAGCAAAACCACAAGAATAAAGTATCAAGGCAAGAGTAATTCTCTACTGAAGATTTAAGAATAAATTGACTTGACCAACAATTAAGGCAAATTATCCAAATTTGGTTCCCCATTGAAAACGAGCTCTGTTTTTGGAAAAAGCCTGGGAAGAAGAAGTGGGGATTGAAGCGGAGATATTCAAAGACACGACCTTGTGGGACCCATTGGTTCTATTCCCACGATCCTAACTTCTGCCTGAATCTTGAACCCCACCATCACCGTAATTGATCTTAAACGAGAAAGAAAATTCCGAAGAAAAAAGTAAATAAAATTTAAATAATTCGACAAGTGCTTGAGTAACTTGAAAAAGGGAGATGACGAAGAAATCAATTAGTTAGTTAAGGCCAAATCTTTTGCTTAGCAGAAGAATTATATCTAATATTTCAAATGGTTTTGGAATTTGCTTAAATCTTTTCTTTTGTGGAAAAATTGTGGATAAAATTCATTTTATATTTCCTTAAATTCCTTTTTAACCGGTCAAAATCCTTCCGGCGTCATCTCCAACAGCCCGCTACTCGTTCAAGCTTTTCTTAAACGATTACGTTGAATGGCAAAAATCAAGCGAATCAGTTCGTTGTTCCTTGCTTCTTGCTTGACATGTCATTCGCGGCCTTGTATTTGCTCGTCTAGCGTTCATCTCTGCCCATGGGTGACGGCTTTTCGAGGTGAGTAGGTGAAGAATTGGTTCCGTGTTCGAATCTTTGCTGAAGGATAGAAGAATCTGACTTGGCATTACTGTCCAGCTGAAGAGAAATTAGTGCATCTATGGTTTGATATCTCTCTGTCTTGCTTGATGATATCACCTGCAAAGTGGAGATTTCCGTCTGTTCTTGAGGATGGGTTATGGCAATTAATTCCGGCGATGGCTGGAGATTTTAAGATGATATGTTCGTTCCGTTCAACTCGAATCCTAGGATCTTCATGCTAAAGCTGATGTTCCAAGAAGCCATATAACTGTAGTTACTTAATGTTCGATGTGATGTTCTGTAGATGAGTATACACCGTTGTCAGTAATGGATGATTGGAATGGTTCTTGGCATTGAAGGAGCTTCTTGCTCGATGAATCCGATAATATTCTGCTTGTTTCTGTGATCTTTTCTGAAAGTTGTGTACTGAGGAACTCCGATTGCAGATCACCATCCTCTGCCGTAACCATGGCCGATGGATTGCAGCATCCGTCGGTGATTCAGAAAATTCAAGGGAAGTCTCACCTCGTACATCTGCTTTCACGCGCCACTCGCGCGAGAAATTACAGAGCGCACAATTTCGCGAACACTAGTGGCTATGGAGCGTCTGGGAGTCCTCTGTCTCCAGCATCCGTCGGTGATTCAGAAAATTCATGGTTTACAGTCTCGCGAACACTTGGTGAACGGATCGTCTGCCCTCATTGATTGAGGGCAGACATGCCCTGTCAAATCAGGGCCGTCCGATCAAGGATCGGACGGCCCTGATTTGAGGGCCTTTTTTTATTTAAAAAAAAAAAAACCCCTCAAATCAGGGCCGTCCGTTGCTTGATCGGACGGCCCTGATTTGACAGGGCATGTCTGCCCTCAATCAATGAGGGCAGACGATCCGGATCCTTTCTCTTGTCCTTCTGGCTTTGGTCGGAGGCCATTGTGGCCACAAGCGAGACTCGCCGGATCTAGCGAGGCAAGGCCAAGCGAGAGGCTGTGGTTGCTGGCTAGCAAATAAAGAAAAGGAAAAGAAAAAAAAAAGATAAGAAAAAAATGATTAAATTACTTTGAATTATTAAACGAAAATGAATGCGAAGAGTTGAAGGACTAAAGATGAGGGAAAATGTTTCATTCTAGCCAGAAAGAAAAAAAAAATCTTTTCCCCACTCTTGGAGGAGTTTTTTTTTTTTGATGGAAAGTATTTTCCATGACTGGCTTATTTTGGCTTTATGGGAAGAAAATATTTTTCGAGACTGACTTATGTTTTGCAAACAATATAGGTTAGACATAGCCTTAGGGCTTACATGACAACGATTCTGATCCGAAAAAATGATTCTGATTAGGATTGATTTTTCTGATTCTGTTCTTAGATAAGTTTTAAAGAATCAAAATATGTTTGGCAACTGAAACACGTTTGGTAACTAAAGAAAAGTTTTGTTCATTGGGAATAATTTCTCTTCCCAATTTTTTGCCATTTAAATCAAATAATAACGTAGTTACTTTATGAAATTTCATCCTATATTTAGAATTAATTGAAAATAAATTCATATTGATTCTGTCATATAACATTTTGAATATTACATATAATATTTTCTTCATGCTATTCCGTATAATTGTCATGTCATAATGAGTTATTTTAAGCTTAAAAAAGGAGAGAGCATATTGGGTTAGTGTGTGACTTCAGATTAGCTTGGTTCCTCCTAGGCCAATACTCAATCGTAATGAAAAAAATATTAAATTCAATCTTAATATGGTCAGTGATACATGTATGTGCACATGCAAATGGAGTTGCCATCAGTTTCTGAGGAAGGTAGACAAGAATCATGTCGAAGAAACTGTTTGATTCTTTACAACTAGAGAAATCTAGGGTCTAGAGACTTGGTTACGTCGGTGTTTCTACCAACGTCCTTTCGGCATCAAAGTTAAGTGTTTTCTAAATTTGTTTCAGGCAAATTTTCAATTCATTTATAAACCTATGTGGTAAGCTAATGCTAAGTGTTCATGCAGGTTATTTTGTCATTTTTTTTAAAATTTTCTAAAACTAGACTAGGTCTAAAGTGCCTAAAAAACCTAGGTAAATCACAACCAATGAAGTGAAGTGCCAAATCAAGGAATCGTGACATTGATAAATCACATCATAAAATACTTGTTAACACCTAATTTTGGCAGTCCCATGTTTTATTTGCTTTGTAAGAAAAAAAAATAAAAAATTGTTAAATATACATATTTTCTTGTTTTATTATGAAATGAAAAGTTAATTAAATTTCTTTATTTTTATTTATTATTATTTATTATTTCTTTTCTTTTCGTTTTATTTTATTTTATATAATAAAAAAAGAGAATGGATCGGGCCTGCTAGGCTTGCCCCCTCCCCCCCCCCCCCCTCCCACACACACACACACATACCCCTCTCTCAGCCAACTCACGTCACTCACAATCCCACCACAGACTTCGAGTGGTCTCTCACCAAACCACGTCCACATGAATCGGATTTCACTCCTGTCCATGAAGTCAAACTTGTGCAAGGAGGTAGGGGTGATCGGTTCACAAGATGTGTGGTTTTACCCTAGAACCGAGAATCATCAACTAGGAACCGGTTCCGCAAAATGTGAACCGTGAACCAATCGCTTCTTCTATGAACCATGAACCAACCGAACCATCGGTTGGGCCCGATTTTTGATTGGATTCCGATTACGTTTCTACCCAGAAAAAAATGAAAAAAGAAGAAGAAGAAAATAGGCGAGGAAATAAATTCGCCTTGTTCCATCGCAAGCATCCATATGATTATGCTCCAATGAAGCATAAGGAAAAAATAAAAGAAATCAGTAAATCATAGTGTGTAGCACCTACAAAATAGTGATAACCGAACCGATAAAATAATAAACATTCAGATTGTATAAAGGGGCCGGTTCATGGGCCAGTTGGATGGTTCGCATTCAAATCCGTAAACCTAATCGATAAAGCCGTTTCTGAAAAATTGAAATCGAGAACCGAACCGTACCCGCCAAAAACTATCCAAAATCAACCGATTGGGTATGGTCTGGTCTGGTTTGGTTAGATCGTGGTTTTTCTGATCACTCCTGTTGGAGTTGGCGAATACTTTGGGGACCATTGTTTCTCACACCGGGTACGGCCACATGAGCTTAGGAAAATCAAAGTGTTATCCGATGACATATGATCCATGTGCGCGGGATGCTGCCCCCGACAGGGGTGTCCCGCTGTCCGGTCAGCGGGCGGGGTTTTCGTTGCCCGATCAGCGGATGACTGCCCCGTCGTCAATTCAATTCTGGCGTGTTTCATATTCAAAGTTAGGTGTCATCGATTCAATTCCGGCGTCTGCTCGCCCAGTTCAGTACCGTCGATTAAGTTCCGGGGTTATACTGTTCATCCACCCGTACAATACCGTCGATTAAATTCCGATGATGTGTCATACATTTCCACCCGTCCGTTGTCATAGATTAAATTCCGATATCGTGTCCTACAGTTACATCCAGCATCATCGATTCAATTTCAATGTTGTATCCTGGTTAGCAATACGTCGAAGTTTTCCACAAGTTTCACTGAAGAGTCGTCAGAAGGTTCGTCGAAATCTTGCACAACGCTGTTGAAAGACACACGGTTATCAATACAGACCTTGCATTTGACACTCTCTATCCAAAATTTACCCGGAGTCCTTCTTACTTAACGAATTGCTAACGTTTGATAAAAGATTTCCTGCATCTGCAACGTTTTTGGGCTTTAATCTCTTGGGCCAGATCTTGAGAGAATCAATCAGGCTTGACCAAGGAAATTTTACGCGCAACACAAATATACCCAAAACTATTTTGCTTTGTTTAATGTGATTTTGCAGAAATGGATGTCGCGACCCTCTTGAGGTTGTCGGGCTCTCGAGGGCTAATGGGCCGTCCTGTCTGGTCGGACGCGGGCCTCTCCCAAGGCCCATTACCCAAATCGCAACGGAGGTATGCGTGATCGACTTTCAGTGTGGTCTAGTGACATGTGCTAAGTGTGCATGCCATGGAGTCGCCACCAATCATTTTTTTAGGGTATGATTGGACCACCCAATCGAATAGTTGGGAGTTTCTATTCAATTCTGCGAGAACCAGAGAAATGGTTTCGGGGACTTAGTTACGCCAACTGTCAGAGTTGACGCCCTTTCGGTACCTAAGTTGACTGAATTTTCTAGCCTGAGATTCATGCGGATGAGTAAGGTATGAACCCTAAATCTAGAAATTCATGTAGATAGGAGTGATTATCCTAGCAATCACAATCAGTAATAAAATGCCCAACTCAAGGAATCTAGATATGCAAATAAATCACATGACATTCCTAGTAAGGTCCTATTTATCAATCACAGCTCAAGAATAATTTAGCTGTCCTAGCCATTCTACACACGATCTAACCTAAGAAAAGCATTAGGAAGCATCGAAGGAGTTCGAGAGTACTCACATGGGGTTTGCCGTGCCCTGGTTTGGTCTTGGACGAGCTATCGAGCTCATGCCGACCCGATTATATTTGGGGATCCACTCGGCGTTTTACACCATGAAATCATGTGAAACAAAAACGAAAATATTCAGCAAGGGGCATTTATTGTAGATGGTGGTCGATCTAATTGGACGTCAAGACTAAAAAAAGATGTAGAAATTTACAAATTAAAATACTCGAATGACATTTTTTTGCTAAATTCAACTCTATGTGTCGTGAAGAAACACATGCAATTGAACTTGAATTTTGACTATTTATGAGTTCAAAATGTAAAAGAAATTAAAATAAAAATATTGACTATTTTTCTATATTTTTACGACAGCGAACGCTATTTTTCTTCATTTTTCATGTATTTTTCTATTTTTGGAAAATATTAAAAAATATTAAAAAATATGAAAAATTATTTTTTATCAAAAATGGTTCCTTTAGCTTGGTCAAGGCTACCAAAGATGATTTTTTTAATTTTTTTAACTTTTTATAGATTTTTTATGAATTTTTTAAAAATAAACTATGAAAGACTGATCAAAAATCAGGTGTCAACAGCTGCCCCTCTTTGAGAGGAATTTCGTCAGAGGTTTCTCTCAAAGACAAGGTGACACCTGTGTTCCGATCAACTCGACTGGGAAAAGAAAAGAAATCATGACATCCAATTTTCATGCCCATCAATGTGTGATTTTCCTTAAAAAGAGATGTGCTCATTCAATTCCCTGATATGATGTAAGAAAGTTAAGGAGTAGATAGACTTCCCTGCCCCTTACCTGCCGAATGCTTGCGGCATTTGCTGTGTCTGATGGGTTCAAGTAGATTCCTAAGGACTTGTCATCGGAGTGTCCTGGGGATGTTAAGCTCTGACCTGTATGGTAGGTCAAACCATAATGAGATTCCTAACTGATAGGAACCTAAGGAAGACGCATCCCACATTTGGGAATTTGCCAAGGGTTTTGATCCGTGTGGTGGACTAAACTAGAAATGGCTTGCCTAATGTAAGGCTTATTAGGGAAAACGACTCCTCCCGCGTTCGGGATTCATCAAGGTTTTGATCCGTATGGTGGATCGGACCATTGGGTTGATCCTTCAGGCGGTCTCTACCAGTCCTTTGACCCTTCAGGCGGTTTTTACCATTCATTGACCCTTCATGCGGTTTCTACCATTGAGTTGACCCTTCAGGCGGTTTCTACCATTGGTTGACCCTTCAGGCGGTTTCTACCATACATTGACCCTTCAGGCGGTTTCTACCATTGTTTTGACCCTTCAGGCGGTTTCTACCATTGGTTGACCATTCAGGCGGTTTCTACCATACATTGACCCTTCAGGCGGTTTCTACCATTGTGTTGACCCTTCAGGCGGTTTCTACCGTTGATTGACCCTTCAGGCGGTTTCTACCATTGAGTTGACCCTTCAGGCGGTTTCTACCATTTATGAGATTCCAAATTGATATGAATCAAAGGATGACGTACCCGCTCTTCGGGGCTAGTCGGAGACTCGATCATTCTGTGGATCGGTCTTAGAAAAGATTTGCCTACTAAAAGGCTTCACCTAAGGATGACGCACCCAGTCTTTGGGGTGGCCAAAAGTCCTGCAAAAAGCTTAGACCTGAAAAAATTTTCCTCGCCAAGAAGATATTAGTAATCTTTGGGAAGACAATAATTATCTAACTGACAAAATTCTACGACTTAAGTTTTAGTCATGAAATGTGCATTTTGATTGTTGGAGGTTATCCAAAACATTCCTGCCATATACAGATGTGATCATAAATTCCTTGCACGGAAACTCTAGATCAAACAATTTGAAAATTTCAAAAAGAGTTTGCTCAAAACATCCATTGGAGTATTTCTCACCCAAGAAGGCTCCTCACTGCTCTGTGATAATGATCTTTAATAGGGAAAGTGCTCAATTTCCTACCGACCTGTGCCTGGGTTTCAGGATCATTCGCAACGCATACATTTCGACCGATCAGGAGGTCTTTCACGGGACCGTAGTGTTAGGCTTGGATATCGGTTTCCAAGGGGGACTCACTTTTGAGTCAAGGCCGTTGAACGAAATTTTTCACTATCTGCTCCGGGTTTACAAGTCAAGAACCCTGCAAAATGAGAAAGAAATAGTCTTGCTCGTACTTCTTTGAGCTAAGTTATACATTAACCCAAGTGTCTTAGTCAGATAAGACTACTTCAGGGTTGTAACATTGGAAGGATTGGGGACCGAAAATGGCTTATTTTTTGCCCAGAAATTGTGAAGGGTTTGACATTGGTGATCATTGCAAATTTGCCACATGTCATTCGAAGAACATCTCCATTTCTTGAAGTGTACACTCCTCTTTTAGAGCGCACATGGATGTTTAAAAGCGTCTCTTGTTACATTAAGAGACCGTCTGTTTGTGTGTTTGCAATTTGAGCACGACATCATTTGGAGAGTAGTCATCTTGATCTAACTCCTTTGCAGGGTCTTTTCATCGTCTCTCTAGACTTTACTGGGGATATTTTGAATAGACATCAGCCTTGCTTTTTACCAGGCACTTTGCTTTTTCTTGATGTCTAGGGATTTTTCTTTTCCCCCTTTTTTTAATCCCGTGTTTTTCTTTTCTTTTGGAGCTAGGATTTTCGGCAATCATGCTAGATATGCAACTTAAACTTTGGCACGCTTCCATTCCTAGAGTGATGTTGCCTTTGCTTTGGAATATGCAAAGATCACCAATAGGTTGATGAAATGAATTTGCTGTCTCAACTTGGTTGTGCAAAGGATAACAGTGTGTAGGATAGAGAAATGAATTATTCTCGTCATCCTATGACACTTGGATTATCATATAAACAACACACAAAGATTTATGTTAGTCCGAGCAAGAAAATTTCTAACCGTTTACTTTCTGATACTGATGGACTAACCTTCATTTGCCCCAATGTGGGGTGGTTCTTGACAGGGTTGAGAATGAAAATCGCCGTTCAATGGGGTTCTCAATGGGTATCTGTAGTGTTTGGAATGAAGAAATAAATGCCTCTGTCATCTCGATCCATGTAATCGTTGCGAATGACCCTTATATCCATAGGTTAAGGTTTCGCTATCATTTCCAATCTCCTCATCTCTCAAGTGTGTATGGGACGTGTTTGGATTAGGCTCGCTTCTCTTATGAGAAAATACCCTTTTGAACAGTTCAAACGACTCTTGTTGGAAAAATTCATTTCATTTCATCAAGATTTATCCTTCAAAGGGATTTTATGATGCACCATACATGTGTAATTCATGTTCAGACAATCTCATGTTTTAAAACATGAATGTCAATAAAGTAAGAATTCTATGTCTTTTTAGATGTGAGAATCGAATTAATTCTGAAAGTTTTTAATCTCCAATGAATTGGGAAAAGGGATACTTACCTGCCCATCGAGGCTGGAGATCCTGGAGATATAAAAGGGATATGTCATTGTATATTCTAAAACTTTACAAAAATTGGAATGATACATCTTACCCTTGGTCATATGCTCCAACGAGTGTACAAGGGTTGTGAAAATCTGCACTTCACATAGTAACACAAGATTGTTGGGTGTTCTAAAGTTCTTTCGACTTCTTGGTTTTTGGAGAAAAATGAAACTTACATGTCTGCCCTGATGGCGAGCTCCTGCCAAGGATAAATATTAAGCATTATTTTGGGTTTCCAAATTCAAAACAAATTGGGACGATACTACTTTACTCTTGATTTGAATTCCATTCTGCATGCCAATGTGCGGATTGTAGAAGCCGGCCCTTAAGCTTGTGGCCATGATTTCTTCGTCTGGTTGGGCAACGAATCCACCTCGAGGATTTACGTCGGAGGAGATTCATTCATCTTTTTGGGCGTGTTTCATGCACTGTTTTGTTATTTGAATGCATGGCTTCTTGGGTGCCTCATCTCTGTTCATCACCTGAGAGGAAAATGAGAGAACATTATCCCCGCATCTGATTGAAAATCATTTAGGAACGATACGTTCTTTTTACCAAATGGGTGGCTCCGCGGCCAAATGTGTTTTACATTGAAAGGATGGATTCCATTACGCTCTGCGGATGATAAATATCGCTTCGGGGACTTGCCCCACGGATCAAACGAGGAATTTGATGTCTTCGGCTTCGACATGCTTTCCAGATGTAGGAATGGTTTGCCCCCATTTTCAGTGGAGATGGGTTTTGTCGAGTGGGCAAGATCAAAAACTCATCCTAGATTTGGCTTTAGTCGAAGGTTGAAATCCCGACCTTGGATAAGCGAATCATGATTCATCTCCTTCTGCTTCGGATTTGTCATTTGCATGCTTCACATTTTACAATACCAACTTCGCCGCTTGATGAAAATGAATCGATGATTTTCGAATTGCCCCAAGTTCTATAGTCATCTGCGTCGAATCTCTTTGAACTTCATCGGGTGATAGACAAACTGATAAAATGATTTTTCAATCCTAAGATCGAACTCCTGACGTTTCGTACCACTTCCAGTTCACTGACTACCAGGACACAACACTATTGGCGTCCCTAACTGGTTCGTTTTTTGTTATAAAATTCTTGAAGCAGTTAGCGACCCCCATCGAGAATGAAACAAGCTCAATTTAGAGTTCATAACGACTAAAGGTCCCTTAGAACGATACAGAGCTAACCGTCTTTGAGCTCGCTCGGGCTTTTGCTCGCATTTTCCTATGTGAAGCCTTTAAATGTTTTTCTTCGTGGCGTTCAATTGATTCGCCTCGACTCTAATCTAACAAGGGATTGTCGTACTCAAGCATGATGATGCTCGCAGGTAGTACTGATCGCTGCCCCAGATTAACTCTAGGCATTAAGGAAGATTATCTTGCATGGAAGACTTTATGACAGAAAGATTAATGATACATACATTCACATGTGCCTAGTTCCCTTGAGGATGCTCGGTGATCAGCTAGCTACACCATGAATCAGACATATAATCGTCATTTTGGATCATAACTTCATAAGTCCATCAGTTTTAAACTGATCGATCCAGATATGGAGCTCCTCATCAAGGAAATCTTTTGATTCTTCGAGCAACTGATATTCGGGTTGACCATCATCGCTTGGCGTTGAAGGATTCCTGTTTCTGTTGTGAGCGATCTGATTCTTCGAGCTAGAACCTTCGTCGTTGCTCGAGATTATAAGAGGATGATTGATCGGTTCACTATCAAAAGCACCTTCCATTTGGGAATGGGAGAAACAAAAATCCTCAAAGCATCCGCCCGCTTGATCTTCCGAAATCATATGCCCAAGCCGGGCAGATCTTTGAACACTAGGCGCAATATGTTGATCGGGGATAGGAAGAGCACTAGCGAAAAGTTGCTGCTCAAACCAAGGAGTTCGTACCTGCTGCACTTGTGGCATATACTCTTGAGGGGTGCTGAGATGATTCGAGGGAATATTTTGATTAGCGCCCAAGTAGTCGATGGTGCTGCTACCAGCTTGGTCGGTGCCTAGATTCGGCAGGGTATTTCTTACTTCAGGGGCATTGTAGTTATAGCCATGCCTAGTGTTTAGGCACAAGTTGAGTTCTTTCAGGTTCAGTGCTGTGTGACGCTGTCTTAGCGCCCTTCTGTAGCTCTTGAGGTGACTCGCGACTCCATCTTTAGTGAGTCCTGGTATGTTCATGATCTCAAGTATGCGCGTTGGATATGCTGAGTTGATCCCTAGTTGCTGAACCGCACTAAGGAACTTGAGATGAAGCTCGGGGGACCAATTGACCCTCGTCTTCTTGCGACCCGGAACAGTGTTGACAACTTGGCTATTGCTCTCTGGCCTATTTCCAGTAGAATTTGATCGAGCCGGAAATTGTTGTGGAGGGAATTCATCAGCTTTGGATTGGTCGGTCGTGATAGTAAGCTCATCGTTAAGGAAACTCCAATCATGGTGACGCATATCACATCCTTTAGAAGGCATCGATATTGACTTCGTAGAATTGATTTGTTCATGCATATCTCCAACAAAATCCGATTGTATCGAAGATGGTTCGAGGGAGTGGGGTGGTGAATGAGCATTTTCAATCCTCATATAAGGCTTATCAAGGAACATTTCGCCGAGAGTGATAGGGCCACCGCAATTAAGGCAAGCGATAGTGCTGGGAGCTTTCTTATACCTCATGTTCTCCGCTCGAAGCTTTTCGTTTTCCTCCTTTAGAATCGCAAGTTCTTGACGTCTGTGTTGAGCCCTCAATTTGGCTCGCTTATTTTGAAACCAAAACTTGACCCTCAAAGGTTTCATCCCTAGCTTCTGGCCCAATTCATTTCTTTGTTTCATGTTCGGGAGAGGGCATTCACTAAAGAAAGTTTCAAGCTCTTGGATTTCATTCTGAGTGTGGCACTGGCGACGTTTCCTTTTCCGAGATTGACCATCGCTGCTGCTGTTGTCGTCGCTGCTGAGATCCTGAACTTCGTTGCCGAAAGGGTTGGGTTCTGTGGTTCTGGTACCAGACGCCATCCTGGAATCTTCGAGATCTCTCAGTAGTTCATTTTCTGAGATTTTTGGATCAGTCACCTCTAGCAACTGATGGTAACCCTCAAACATGTTGGATCGAAAAATGTTCGATCAATTTTTGCTCACTCAGGGTTCTCTACTCTCTCATGTATGCTCACTCTCTCTAAATTTTCTTTTGAGTGGTTCTGTATGCCCATGAAACGTTCTTTAAACATGGATGAAGATCGTCAGGCAAGCGTTGCTCCCAAGATTTCGTATTTCCCGCTTTGTCGTCTTCTTTCTTCTTTTCAACGTGGAGGGACACCAAATCGATTTCCTTTTCTCGATATCCATGTCTGTCTCCCACTTATTTTCAAAAAGGTGGAACTACGCTCGCCTCCTGCTCAGTTTTTTAATATGATGGGACCGCCAAATCCTTTCGCAACTTTTTTCGATAGTTGCGCTTAACTCCCGCTCAATTTTAATATGGTGACACCGACATATCTTTTTACAACTTTTTTAGGTTTATCAAGCCTGAAATCGCGGACTGGGACAGATCTGATGGTTCACCGAAAAAGCCACCACTGCTTTACCCAATTAACTTGGCTCCACGAGCATTATTGCTGTGTCTTTCTTCATTCTCGAGTTGCTATAAAAGGAGGAGTTAATGCAGAGAAGATTAACACTCTTACATAATTGCCTTTTCTTATTTTAATCACTCTACCACACTCATCTTCTTCTCCCTCACTCCAACGAAAATGACCTCCTCTCCTATTCGCGCTTTCTCGGCCGAAATTTTGGCCCAGTGGGAAAAACTCTATAACCTCCTCGGTCGAGGCTATGCTCATATAGCCGATCACCCAGAAACTGAAGATGAAATCCGCATTTTGCTCGTGGAAATAGACACCACCTCCATCGAGGGCACTAATTTAGAGAGGGAATATAGAATCTTCCCAACCCTCTTTATAAACTTTTTAGAGACTTACCGTGTCGCTCATCGAAAAGCTACCGTGGCTCACGTTTTGCGAGCTCGCTATGAGGATCGGTCCAACTGCTTGGTGTTGGCCAACCTTGTGGCCGATAGTCACAGAAAGGCTGTTGAGTTCGCCAACAAGCGAGTCTCGATGTTGTTTCGCGAGAGGGGAAATTTGGTGGAGCGCTTGGCCTTATCCCTGACCACCTATGAGCACGACCGTCGTAATGTCGTGTTGAAGTTTCAATGTGAGTGGCAGGAAGAAAGGCTTGACAGCATTACCGCGGATATAGCCCATGGGAGAGGACTAGTTCGGGACCTGGAAATAGCCGCCGAAGATCACGGGACCAAGGTTGCCGAGCTTAAAGGGGAATGTAAACGCCTTCTTCTTAAGCTTGCAGATCTCGAGTCTCGAGGTGGTGAGTATAAGCAAAGCATCAATAATATGGAGGGCCAACTTGGTTCCTTTGTGATGCTAATTAGGGCTCATTGCGGTTTTATGTTTCCACCCCGATGATTTGTATGATCTGCTTTTAAGGTCCCTCGATTGAGCGAAATGAATGAAAGCTCTAATGTGTGTGTCTCAACTTCTGTATGGCTGACTTTCTCGAACACCTGACCACTCTCAACCTAGGCAAGCTGCGCTTTGACATTGATGATTCGAGCGTGTACATCTTGATTTTTTAATCTTGCTTATGATCGGATAAAGGAACCTCCCACCGCGATTATCCACAAAAAGACTTCTCTTCTCTACTTGTTTTTAACCTGTTTCAAATGAAAAGGCAGAATCAGAAGAAAGAATTTGAAAAATAAAGCATAAATCCTTTCAATTTTATGCTTACTTGTGATTAATAGGGATAAGAGCTTTTACAAGGATTTTGGCCTTGTGCAAAAGCTTTTATCAATATTCCTCAAAGGAAAGCATATCATTGAAAGGAATGTAATTCACGATAATCGCCTTTGATCAATTCCAAGAAAATCAATGGAATGTTCAAAAGTACACAATTACGATGTGTTTTAAATTCAATTGAAGATACGGTATCCAAATTAAAGCCGTTTGCTAAGAACGAGAGTAATTTGGATATCTATCTTTTCATTAAATTTGAAAAACACGAATACTCTTGATCAATTATTGTGGATTACCAATGATGCAAAACATGCATGAACCAATTCAAGTTTATAGTTCCTTCTGGCGAAATTGGGATTGTATTGCCCTATACGGCCAAAAGGTTGTATAAGACTTCCAATTTCAATTTCATCCAAAGGAATTATAAAATTGATTTTGGAGTATTCGAGTGATTAGAAGAAATGCCACTATCACATTCCAATGACAAGTCAATAGAAATACAACAAATTTCAATCTGAATGTATATAAACACAAATAGATCCCTAATACAATCAATATAAGGGATCAGATAGAGAGGATCTCAGCAAAATAAATCCTATACAAGAAGGCTAGAAATGAAAATTAAAACAAAGGAATGTGATCTTAATACTTAGAGATGCCCCAGTTTCGATCTTTGAGACGTGACTTCAGGATCACCTATTCCAAATCGTCATCTTCATTAGATGATACCTCAATGATGTCCATAGCAGGCTCTTCTTGTCCACTTGGCGCTCGTAATGGGATGACACCATCTTCATCTTCCATCAAGAACATTGGGAGGAAAACACACCTATCTACCCTCAAAATGGCATTTAATCCAATCACCGGAATTATGCAATGAATATAATGATTAAGAGCTGTAACAAGTTCGAGGGATAGAAAAGTCTTACCAACCAAACTTAAGAGAAAATCAAGCTTCTCTGTATTTTTAGCAGTGTTAGGTATACTAACCTTTCATAGACAAACGCATGAGACAAGTGAGGGAAAACTCCTAAAAATCAAAAGATAGGGCTTGGTACCTAAAGCCAAGGTTCTCACCTCGAATTCTGGGAAGAGCCGATTCCATTGCACAACTATCGTTGCATTGGGACTCAATCCATAGTTCGAAGTGAGCGGAATTGAAAAGTGGATTACCCCATGTTTTTCCTCACGGAGATTCCATTTTCAATTCCTTCTATTGTGTTCCTAAAGAGGGCGCCCGGGGTTTTAGGCGCAATTGTGTGTATTCATTGTGTCGTGCTAAAGCAATAGACATGCATTTTATTTAACAATCACCGCTTCAATATAAACATCCACACAATCATACATCCAAAACTCATGCCTGCATAAAACAAAATTAACAAGCACTTCACCCCTTATTTCTTCCGTCTACAAAAACATCTAACACATTCGTTAGCATATACACCTCACTTTCGAGAGCATCTGCATAAAATTAGATTAGAAGAATCAATCAACTTTTTAATCGGCTCAAGTCCACTAAATGGTTAAGAACCAGTCCCCAGCGGAGTCGCCAGTCTGTCGCGACCCTCTTGAGGTTGTCGGGCTCTCGAGGGCTAATGGGCCGTCCTGTCTGGTCGGACGCGGGCCTCTCCCAAGGCCCATTACCCAAATCGCAACGGAGGTATGCGTGATCGACTTTCAGTGTGGTCTAGTGACATGTGCTAAGTGTGCATGCCATGGAGTCGCCACCAATCATTTTTTTAGGGTATGATTGGACCACCCAATCGAATAGTTGGGAGTTTCTATTCAATTCTGCGAGAACCAGAGAAATGGTTTCGGGGACTTAGTTACGCCAACTGTCAGAGTTGACGCCCTTTCGGTACCTAAGTTGACTGAATTTTCTAGCCTGAGATTCATGCGGATGAGTAAGGTATGAACCCTAAATCTAGAAATTCATGTAGATAGGAGTGATTATCCTAGCAATCACAATCAGTAATAAAATGCCCAACTCAAGGAATCTAGATATGCAAATAAATCACATGACATTCCTAGTAAGGTCCTATTTATCAATCACAGCTCAAGAATAATTTAGCTGTCCTAGCCATTCTACACACGATCTAACCTAAGAAAAGCATTAGGAAGCATCGAAGGAGTTCGAGAGTACTCACATGGGGTTTGCCGTGCCCTGGTTTGGTCTTGGACGAGCTATCGAGCTCATGCCGACCCGATTATATTTGGGGATCCACTCGGCGTTTTACACCATGAAATCATGTGAAACAAAAACGAAAATATTCAGCAAGGGGCATTTATTGTAGATGGTGGTCGATCTAATTGGACGTCAAGACTAAAAAAGATGTAGAAATTTACAAATTAAAATACTCGAATGACATTTTTTTGCTAAATTCAACTCTATGTGTCGTGAAGAAACACATGCAATTGAACTTGAATTTTGACTATTTATGAGTTCAAAATGTAAAAGAAATTAAAATAAAAATATTGACTATTTTTCTATATTTTTACGACAGCGAACGCTATTTTTCTTCATTTTTCATGTATTTTTCTATTTTTGGAAAATATTAAAAAATATTAAAAAATATGAAAAATTATTTTTTATCAAAAATGGTTCCTTTAGCTTGGTCAAGGCTACCAAAGATGATTTTTTTAATTTTTTTAACTTTTTATAGATTTTTTATGAATTTTTTAAAAATAAACTATGAAAGACTGATCAAAAATCAGGTGTCAACAATGGACTTGGGATTGGACCTTGGCTTTCTAAGGCGAAGAACATCTTCCATGGGATCGAACTATTCTTAGATAGTTCACAACACTTCCGCAACTCGTTTTTATTAATATTTCCGTGAAGGCCATGCTTATCTTACATTACACTCATTCTTTTTACTTAGTAGTGGGTCTTCTATTTTATCTCCTCAATCTCTCTCTCTATCTGCAAGCAAAATGTGTTTGAGTTGTCCAAGATGAAGCATATCCATGCCTTTCTTTTTTATGACCATTTAAAATTAGAAGTTTTCAGTAGACGAAAGTAGTTTTCTTGGCGTAGGTGTTCTGCTCATTGGATCTTTAGCAGAAACTGAAGATAGATACTGGCCTGCGCACCTTGAACACAGATGATGCTCTCTGTTCAAGTCCAGAATCAATAACATTTTCCTGCATTCCCCTTTTGTGCTGAGGTTTCTGGTTAACTTTTACTTTTTGGCCTGTTAACATTGACTCCTTAAATTGGATTATGACGACCTAATGCGCCTCGGTTGAATCCTGAAGAGTCGGAGACCCTTCGATTTAAATTGCTTGACTCGTAAGTTGGATTCGATCCTTATATTTACATCATTCAGTGTGACATATCTACTGCCAAGTCCTACCTTGCGTGACGTTGGATTGCTTTTTACTAATCAATAGCGTAGGCTCTCTCAAGTCCTATCTCGCGCGACGTTAGATTTTTTTTATTAATCAGCAAACTAAAATGCTATTAAGAGTCGCCACTAACCTACTAGGATCGGCTAGAAACCAATTGAGACATGGGAGTATTATCTCAATTCCTACGCAACCAGAGGTTCTAAGTTCAGGGACTTGTTTACACTAACTAGATAATTAGCGCTTTTTCGGTACCTAACCAATCAATGTTCCTTAATGTGATCACACATTCTGCAAATCATTTTAAACTTACTAAATGATCATGCATAATGTTTTTTTTTGTCATTTTGTACAAATACCTATTTATCCTTAACTTAGCAATATAGGAGAAGCGATTAAGTGGCAATTTTTTAAAAGACGATGTTATAATGAACACTTAATCAGATAAATATGCCAAATAAGCTCATACAAACCAAATCTATAATGACGATATCTGAACAAACAACTTCGACTCGAAAGTTTAATTATAACTGTATCACACCGGATTGGACATCAGTCTTCAATTAAGACCAATCTGAGGCTTAAAAACTCACATGAGGGGTAAAAGGGTCAACAAAACCACTATCTAATTCTCTGGAATTTTCTGATTTTTACGAATTTTTGGGATTTTTTATTATTTGTTTATTTTTTGGTATTTTTTGCAAGTACCTATTTATCCTTAACGTAGCACTACATGAGAAGCGATTAAGTGGCAATTTTTCAAAAGATAGTATTATAATAAATATTTAATCAGATAAATATGCCAAATAAGCTCATACAAACCAAATCTATAATGGCGTTATTTGAACAAATAACTTCGACTCGAAAGTCTGATTACAACAATATCATACCAGACTGGCCATCTACTTCGGTTCCTTCCTTCTACGACAGACTCCCCAGGGCAGAGCGCTAACTACAAAGCTCAATGCCCAGCTTCCAACAGCGAATCAACCAAACGAGTGATGCCTGAACTCTTATTACGTACCAACTATTCAAAGACCAGAACAGGACCTTCTCCACATGTCGATTGACGATCCCAAATAGTATACTAACAACAGATAACATGCTTCTCAAGCAAGGGAAGGCGCGGGCAAGTTTAACGTGCAAACATCAAACACAATGAACAAGCTTTGGACAACTATCTAGGCAATGATGGGGACAAGGAATAAGGTGGACTTACTTGACGCGAGAGGATGGTTGACGGACAGCAGTGGTCGCCAAAACTCGTCCGTCTCAGCCAAGCTCAACGTGAGTAAGGCTGAAGGCCAAAGAGCCAACCCTGTATGCCCCTCCTTCTGCTCCCTCAAGAACCGAACCTTCACCAGAGCGAGCTCTCTCCCTCTGTTCCTCTCTTTCTTTTTCTTTTGATCACCCAACCCCCAGCCTGCCCTCTCCGCTTTCTTTTTTGCTCGTTTTGCGCTCTTCAGCAAGCTTCTTTGTGCGGATGGGAGTAAATTCCGCCTGATGTGGATGTGGGTTGGTGAGAGATCACGTGAGGTGTGCGGTGGAACTGTTGATGACATTGTTTTGTGAAGAGAAAAACGTGAAGGGTGGATGTGGGCTGAAGAGATGGGCCGCGGGGAAGTAAAATAAGGAAATGGGAAAATGGGCCAATAGCTGAGGCTTGAACCACGCCGGCCTACGAAAAAAAATTGGTTGGGCCACCAATGCAAGCTTATTTGTGGAAAAGCTTTTTTAAGGTATTAGAGCGCCCCTTTTATTTATCTCTCGGCCCGCGGTCCTCTATCTTTATGTCTAATAACGATTCTGGCCCGAACTTTTTTTGTCTCATAAAAAAGCACAAACTTTAGGTCCAATGATGATTTTGGCCCAAACTTTTTTTCATTCCATGAAAAAGCACAAACTTTAACTCGAGTCACAAATTCGGCCCACTGAATTTGGAACAATTAGTTATCCAACATGACAATTCCACATCATCAATAAATTCACATGGCTTGTTGACATGGATTTAGGATACTATTAATCATTTTATTGGCACGGAATATAAAGTTCATCCTCTTTGGGGAGAGGGTAGGACCAGGTTTGTTAAAAAAAGAATGCTTTAATCGTGAGCTTAGCGGATCTCATCCATGGCGACTCTCCATGGGTGGTAATACACAGCTTCAGATTCCAGTTAGACAGTTGATGTTTGCGAGTGAAATGAAGAAGACGATGAATAGGTTAATCGTCGTCCTTTAAGCTATGCCAAAGGTGAAATAAATGAACAACTTCAAATTTATACTAAGAAAATGATGCATTAAATCTACATCAGTAAGCCACGTGAATTTATTGATGATGTGAAATTGTCACGTTGGACAATAATGGTTCCAAATTAAAGGGAGGCCGAATTTGGGACTCAAGTTAAAGTTTATGCTTTTTCATGGAATAAAAAAAAATGGGCTAGAATCGTCATTGGATTTAAAGTTGGTGCTTTTTTATGAGACAAAAAAAAAAGTTCGGGCCAAAATCGTCATTAGTGGTAAAATTGGTGCTTTTTTTAGGGAATTAGCCCTAAAAAGGGCATCTTGGCCCACGGGACAAATAGGGCAAGTGGGCGAGCTAGTCCCACGGACTTAGTTGCGGGTCATGCTCCGCCTGCGCGGCTTCGGGCCTAGTTCGCCTGATCGATCCTTTTTTTTTTCTTTTTAAACAAAATAATAATAATAATAATAATAATAATAATAATAAATACGAAAGTAAATAAAAATAATAAAGAATGAAGTTTAGTTAATTTTTACTTTATAATAAAACAAGAAAATATGCCTATTTAGCAAATTTGACTCTTTTTTATTTTACAAAGAAATAAAATACGGAACTGCCAAAATTAGGCGTCAACACTATTTTCACTCCCTTATTGGCTTCTGACTTTTTTTTTTCTTTTTCATTTGTTTCAATTTTACAAGAGACAAAACCATCCTCCTCTCAAACAATATTTATTAAGGTTAATGTGGGGCATACTCGGAATTTAATACTAATGGTTACCTTTCTTTTTTTCTTTTTTACTTTCTTCTTTTTCTCTCGATTTTGGAACAAAATCGCTGCATCTCTTAAAAAAAAAGGTTTATTTGATGGGTGATCGGTTCATGGTCCTATCCGATCTCGTTTGCGAGTGGTCCAGTGCTCCCACCAAGTCCTGGAAATAACATGTAGGTGAAATAGATCCTAGAACTCTAAAGCATTACACTATCAATCGCTAACATGCTACTCCAGAAAGAAACAAAAATTGCACCCAACTTGCACTTCCGCAGATATCTCAATCTTTCTTTCTTACAATTTCAGTCTGCAGCCAATCATACGAATTTTTCCACTCAAAAGACTAAAGAAAGAAAATTCTGATGTCGATGCGTTGGTCTGGTCCCCCATTGGAATCAAGAACCGGACCATGCCGGTTCGGTCAGTCCTCTTTACTCACCCCTAGTTTATTTGACAGATAGCTAACTAATTATCATGTTTCTAACAAAAAAAAAATCTGATTATTCCATTAATGAGTTGTATATTTCTCTATTTTTGTAATAGCAAACTATTGTTGAAAAAATAACTTAAGCACAAATAGGAGGATAATCGGCAGAAGTACAGCAGGAGTGCCAATATTTGTGTACGATACTCACTTTAGTGCCAATTTTTTTCGCGGAGCCATTTAAATGCCAATTTTTTTGAAAAATGATTATTAAAGTGCCAACTCCAGTGAAGTCGTCGAATTTGGCACTAAAGTGATTATTTTTTTCTCTGATTTGGCATTAAAATGATCATTTTTTTTATCATCTAGGTGCTAATTTAAAAAAAAATGATTATTTAAGTGTCATTCCGGCAACTTTACTGGAGTTGGCACTTAAGTAATCATTTTTTCTCCGATTTGGCACTTAGGTGAGTTGGCGATAAAAATTGGCACTAAAGTGAGTGTCATATACAAATATTAGCACTCCTGCTGTTTTTCTGTCGAGGATAATCTATTACATTGTATATAATTAATACATTAACTATAATATTCCTTTTTCGAGTGGGACCCACAAGAGATAATGTGGTCAATCTAATGTAATAGGGGTGCGAGGAGTCAATAAGGGAGTGAAAATAGCGCTAGCAAAAAAAAAATCCGGAAAATATAAAATATAAAAATAAAATATGAAAATAAAAAAGGAGAAACTAAAATAAAATGGAGATGGATCGGGTAGAAGCCCAGTCGGGCTTTCAAATAACCAGGGCCTTTAGGTCCCGAGTCAATAACGACTTTAAAATGGGCTGGGTGCTCTGGCCTGATCTGGACAATTTTCCAGAAAATAACAAATAAAAAAAATTCCAAAAAATAAAAATTGATTTTGGGTTGTTTTGTTAAATATTTAGTACTAATCCTAGTTTAGAATTAGTTTTAGACATTCCTAGATTAGAATTCATAAAGTTTTGGACTTCAATGAACATTTGGATTAGCATAAAAATGAAAAATGTGAAAATGTATAATGTGCAATTAGTTAATCGTCACATGACAATATGGGTCATTTAGGCTGTTTATTGAATTCAACGCCACATCATGTACTTAGTTCTTTAAGTTATTGCTTTATTTCACATCATGAAAAGCAATTTGTATTTCTCCAACGTCCTCTGTATAAGCCGAAGATCAGAAAAATGCAAAAGAACTTTGGGCTACAAAAGTTGGTTTCTCGATTAAATCATCAGGAGAACGAAATTATTTACTTTTCGTCCTAAGGCTATTTTGGAGTCTTGATGAAAACTAAGCACATAATTTGGTAGTGAATTTAATAAATAGCTTTGATGACCGACATTATCATGTGTTGATTAAAAAATTGCACATTGTACTTTTGCCTACGTGGTAAGACCATGACCATAGTTGGTGTGGACAACTTTTTGTTTTAAACAAAATTTTGAAATTCCTTTATTATTGTTTGACTTTTTATCTACATCATCTCAGCTGCGCCACTTAAGTCATCTAATGTGCACGCAATGATTTTGAACAAAAATTGGACGTAAAGACCTAATTAGCAAATTGTCAAAATATTTAGGAATAAATTGGCCAAATTAATCCTTACAAAAAAATGGCCAAATTAAAATTTTTAAGGCTAAATTAGTACATGTACAATAGGTTTTGAATTTTTTTGGGTAATTTTTCTAACTACAAAGTAAAAGAATTTAGATTTTCATTTCATAATCAGATTAGAAGAAATAGGGTCATGTGCGAGGGCAAATAGTACTTCGACTCAACATGCAATGTGATTTCTAAACATTTAATTTGCTCAACATGGTCCTCAGACATTGGCCCAATCAAACATCCTTAAATTTTTAATTTATTGAATATGGTCCTTAGACCATTTGCACGCATTCAATTTTGTCCCTGGACCTTATGAAAATATTCAATATTGTTCTTTCATTAATTTAAGTTCAGGGATATTATTGAATAATTTTCATATAGCTAAATTGAAGATATGTCAAGTCTAAAGATCATATTGTACAAATTAAAAATTCGAAGATGTAGTTATAACATAAATGAAATTGTAATCTCTAATATCTGTAGAATATACGTAAAATGTGCCTCTATTGTGCATTTATTGAGATTGAGACAAATAACGAGTAACTTGCAAGTGAAATGAAGAGCTTCCACTTTCGAGATATAAATATATATGTATGTATAGAGTTCTATATTTTTGTATCTATTATGCAATTATTGAAACGTTGACACAATACTGCATTTATTGAGATGAAGACATAATTCTAACTCTCCCATTACTTAATCGACTGCACTTTGGCCGAAATATATATATATTTTTCATTTATCTTGCTTCGGAGAACAAATTTTTATGTGCTCCGTCGCTATAATTTCTTCAATTCGGACTATGTCTTTTTACCCTTGTTTGGATAATGATTTGGGAAAAGCCCCATAATCTCAATTTTTGAAAATAAAATAAACAACGTCCATGATAACATGAGAAAAACCACTACGAAAAAAAATAATTTTTTTCAAGTAATTATTCGGTGGATACTTATTAACGGTACTGTGGTCTTGTTAAATGCGAGGAACTTACAAGCAACGAAAGGAGAAGAAAAAAAGACCGAAAAGGGGTTCACTCACCGGATTAAACATTGACCATTGTTAATGTGGATTTTTTAGGCCATTTTACTTTCATATCATCCACCGCATTTGTGTATGTCACTGATCAAAGAGGATTACGTCATCAGGGAAGCTCATCCAAGCCATTAGATCGCAAAGGGGCTCGATCGCCACCTTCGGATTTATATGATAAGAATTGAAGATCTCAACCAATGAATGAGGATAATCTTTACCATTGGAGTAATGTGACGAGGATCACCATTCTCCACCGTTAGATCAAAGGGATATCTATTCCCAAATCAAGTAAATGATGATTGACATTTTCTACCGTTAGATCGAGTAGAAGATCAATTGTTGTAATTTGAGAAACTTTTGTATAATTAGGGGAACCCATTGCAAGATGCAGCCATATTAAATGTGGGGAACTTGCCAGCCGACCAACCCGTCTGCATCATTGTCACCATCCTTTGATTCTCTCTCTTGTTTCGTCAAAATCAAAGTTCCAAAGTTTGGGTAGCCAGGGCAAGTTTAGAGCTGAGCCTTAATGGTACGTTAATAGTTTAGAGAGAGAGAGAGAGAGAGATGTTATGAGTTATTTTACTATTCATTATCATGTGTGGGAATGTCCACCGTATTACTATGTGCCCTTTTTATTATTATAAATATAAGAGCATACTAACTTAGTGGGTTAGACAATTTGTTCATATCATTCACCTCTTTTCTTCTTCTTCAGACATGGTATCAGAGCCAACCCTATGTGCCCCAACCTAAATCCCATCCAACACCCACTATCAGCGTCATCACCATCACCACCATCTAGCACATGCTTCTCTCTCTCTCTCTCTCTCTCTCTCGGCCAAATTGTCGGCCACGTCCCAGGACTCTCGGCCAGCTTGGCCAGCCACGTCCTAGGTCTCTCGGCCATATTGGCCGGCCACATCCCAAAACTCTCGACCAACTTTGCCGGCCACGGCCAAGGTTCTCGGCCAGCTTGGCCTGACATGTCCATAATCTCAAATTTTGAAAATAAAATAAACAACGTCCATGATAACATGAGAAAATCATTAGGAAAAAAAAATTCAAGTAATTATTCGATAGATACTTACTAACGATACTGTGGTCTTGATAAATGTGAGGAACTTACAAGTAATGAAAAGAGAAGAAAAAAGATCGAAAATGGGTTCACTCACCGGATTAAACATTGACCATTACTAATGTGAATTTTTCAGGCCATTTTACTTCCATATCATCCACCGCAATTGTGAATGTTACTGATCAAAGAGAGTTACGTCATCAGTCCAAAGGAAGGTCATCCAAGCCATTAGATCGCAAAGGGGCTCGATCGCCATCTTTGGATTTGTGTGATAAGAATTGAAGATCTCAACCATTGAATGAGGATAATCGTTACCATTGGAGTAATGTGATGAGGATCACCATTCTCCACCGTTAGATCAAAGGGATCTTGACTCTCAAATCAAGTAGATGAGGATTGACATTTCTACCGTTAGATCGAGCAGAAGATCAATTTTTGTAATTTGAGGGACTTTTGTATAATTAGAGGAACCCATTGCAAGAAGCGGTCATATTAAATGTGGGGAACTTGCCAGCCCACCAACCCGTCTGCATCATCTTCATCATCATTTGATTCTCGCTCTTGTTTCGTCAAAATCAAAGTTGCAACGTTTGTGTAGCCAAGGCATGTTTACAGCTGAGCCTTAATGGTACGTTAATAGTTTAGAGAGAGAAAGATGTTATGAGTTATTTTATTATTCATTATCATGTGTGGCAATGTCCACCGTATTACTATGTACCATCTTTATTATTATAAATATGAGAGCATACTAACCTAGTAGGTTAGACAATTTATACATATCATTCTCTTCTTTTCTTCTTCTTCAGACATGGTATCAAAGCAAATCCCGTGCTCCCCAACCTAAATCCCATCCAACACACACCATCAGCATCATCACCATCACCACCATCACCACCATCTAGCACTTACTTCTCGCGCTTTCTCTCTCTCTCTCTCTCTCTCTCTCTCGCTCGGCCAGCTTTGTCGGGCACGTCCCATGGCTCTCAACCAGCTTGGCCAGCCACGTCCTAGGTCTCTCGGCCATATTGGCAGGCCACGTCCCAAAGCTCTTAGCCAACTTAGCCGGCAACGGCCCAGGTTCTTGGCCAGCTTGGCCGGACATGTCCATAATCTCAATTTTTGAAAATAAAATAAACAACGTCCATGATAACATGAGAAAAACCCATATGAAAAAAAAAATCAAGTAATTATTCCGTAGATACTTGCTAACGGTACTGTGGTCTTGTTAAATGTGAGGAACTTACAAGCAATGAAAAGAGAAGAAAAAAAGACCGAAAATGGGTTCACTCATCGGATTAAACATTGACCATTGTTAATGTGGATTTTTCAGGCCATTTTGCTTCCATATCATCCACCGCATTTGTGTATGTTACGTCTCAAAGAGGGTTACGTCATCAGTCCAAAGGAAGCTTATCCAAGCCATTAGATCGCAAAGGGGCTCGATCGCCACCTTCGGATTTGTGTGATAAGAATTGAAGATCTCAACCATTCAATGAGGATAATCTTTACCATTGGGGTAATGTGATGAGGATCACCATTCTCCACCGTTAGATCAAAGGGATCTCGACTCTCAAATCAAGTAGATGATGATTTACATTTTCTACCGTTAGATCGAGTAGAAGATCAATTGTTGTAATTTGAGGGACTTTTGTATAATTAGGGGAACCCATTGCAAGAAGCGGCCACATTAAATGTGGGGACCTTGCCAGCCCACTAACCCGTCTGCATCATCTTCATCATCCTTTGAATCTCTCTCTTGTTTCGTCAAAATCAAAGTTGCAATGTTTATGTGGCCAGGGCAAGTTTACAACTGAGCCTTAATGGTACGTTAATAGTTTATAGAGAGAGAGATGTTATGAGTTATTTTATTATTCATTATCATGTGTGGGAATGTCCACCGTATTACTATGTACCCTATTTATTATTATAAATATGAGAGCATACTAACCAAGTGGGTTAAACAATTTATTCATATCATTCTCCTTTTTTCTTCTTCTTCAGACATGGTATCAGAGCCAACCTATGCGCCCCAACCTAAATCCCATCCAACACCCACTATCAACGTCATCACCATCACCACCATCTCGCTATTGCTCTTCTCTCTCTCTCTCTCTCTCTCTCTCTCTCTCTCTCTCTCTCTCTCTCTCGGCCAGCTTTGTCGGCCACATCCCAAGCTCTCAGCTAGGGATCTAGGCTAACTTGGCCGGTCACGTCCGACGGTTCTCGGCCAGCTTGGCCGGACATGTCCATAATCTCAATTTTTGAAAATAAAATAAACAACGTCCATGATAGCATGAGAAAAATCCCTTCGAAAAAAAATTCAAGTGATTATTCGGTAGATACTTACTAACGGTATTGTGGTCTTGTCAAATGCGAGGAACTTACAAGCAACGAAAGGAGAAGAAAAAAAGATCGAAAATGGGTTCACTCACTGGATTAAACATTGACCATTGTTAATGTGGATTTTTCAATCCATTTTAATTCTATATCATTCACCGCATCTGTGCATGTCACGGATCAAAGAGGGTTATGTCATCAGTCCAAAAGAAGCTCATCCAAGCCATTAGATCGCAAAGGGGATCGATCGCCACCTTCGGATTTGTGTGATAAGAATTGAAGATCTCAACCATTGAATGAGGATAATCTTTACCATTGGACTAATGTGATGAGGATCATCATTCTCTACCGTTAGATCAAAGGGATCTTGACTTTCAAATCAAGTAGATGAGGATTGGCATTTTCTACCGTTTGATCGAGTAGAAGATCAATTGTTGTAATTTGAGGGACTTTTGTATAATTAGGGGAACACATTGCAAGAAACAGCCATATTAAATGTGGGGAACATGCCAGCCCACCAACGCGTCTGCATCATCTTCATCTTCCTTTGATTCTCTCTCTTGTTTCGTCAAAATCAAAGTTGCAACGTTTGTGTAGCCAAGGCAAGTTTACAGCTGAGCCTTAATGGTACGTTAATAGTTTAGAGAGAGAGATGTTATGAGTTATTTTATTATTCATTATCATGTATGGTAATGTCCACCGTATTATTATGTACCATCTTTATTATTATAAATATGAGAGTATACTAACATAGTGGGTTAGACAATTTATACAAATCATTCTCTTCTTTTCTTCTTCCTCAGACATGGTATCAAAGCAAATCATATGCTCCCCAACCTAAATCCCATCCAACACCCACCATCAGTATCATCAGCATAATCACCATCTAGCACTTGCTTCTCTCTCTCTCTCTCTCTCTCTCTCTCTCTCTCTCTCTCTCTCTCGATCGATCTCGATCTCGATCTCGACCTGCTTTTTCGGGCACGTCCCAAGGCTCTCAGCCAGCTTGGCCAGCCACGTCCTAGGTAACTCGGCTATATTGGCGGGCCACGGCCCAGGTTCTTGGCCAGCTTGGCCGGACATGTCCATAATCTCAATTTTTGAAAATAAAATAAACAACGTCCATGATAACATGAGAAAAACCAATACGAAAAAAGAAATCAAGTAATTATTCCGTAGATACTTGCTAACGGTACTGTGGTCTTGTTAAATGTGAGGAACTTACATGCAATGAAAAGAGAAGAAAAAAAGACCGAAAAGGGGTTCACTCATCGGAATAAACATTGACCATTGTTAATGTGGATTTTTCAGGCCATTTTACTTCCATATCATCCACCGCATTTGTGTATGTTACGGATCAAAGAGGGTTACGTCATCAGTCCAAAGGAAGCTCATCCAAGCCATTAGATCGCAAAGGGGCTCGATCGCCAGCTTCGGATTTGTGTGATAAGAATTGAAGATCTCAACCATTGAATGAGGATAATCTTTACCATTTGGGTAATGTGATGAGGATCACCATTCTCCACCGTTAGATCAAAGGGATCTCGACTCTCAAATCAAGTAGATGATGATTTACATTTTCTACCGTTAGATCGGGTAGAAGATCAATTGTTGTAATTTGAGGGACGTTTGTATAATTAGGGGAACCCATTGCAAGAAGCGGCCACATTAAATGTGGGGACCTTGCCAGCCCACCAACCTGTCTGCATCATCTTCATCATCATTTGATTCTCTCTGTTGTTTCGTCAAAATCAAAGTTGCAATGTTTGTGTGGCCATGGCAAGTTTACAAATGAGCCTTAATGGTACGTTAATAGTTTATACAAAGAGAGATATTATGAGTTATTTTATTATTCATTATCATGTGTGGGAATGTCCACCGTATTACTATGTACCCTATTTATTATTATAATTATGAGAGCATTGTTCACACCTGATTTTTGACTATCTATCATTGTGATTTTTATTTTTAAAATAAATTAAAAATATCAAAAAAGGTCATAAAATCACAAAATCAACTTTGGAAGCCTTAGCCTAGCCTCAGGAACCAATTTTGAATAAAAAATATTTTTGGTATTTTTAAATATATTTCGAATTTATTTAATTATAAAAATACCAAAAAAATCAGAAAAATACCATTCGTGGTCAGAAAAATACCCAAAAATATTCGATAATTTTGTTTTAATTTCCTCTTCAAGTGTATCTCAAAAATTCGGCTAGGGTCAACATGTTCCTTAACAAACATAAACCCAAACCGAACCCAAACAAATCCTTTTCGAGTCTTTTAATTTTCAATTCTCACTTTTTATAAGCTATGACATTGGATTCTAAAGTCTTGAAGTGCAATTGGGTCAGTTTGCCCTCCAATTTGATCAATTTTAACCAAAAAGGCTTAATTGCATATTTTTCTTTCAACTAGTTCCCGGTTTCACGGATCTTGAATTTCACACGGGCATATCCATTAAAATTCAACACATCTACCCCATAATTTTCATCATGCCCAATCCATTGGCGGCCTCAATTCAGGCTAATTTGGTAGTTTGGATGTATACGTATGCTCTATGTATTTATATGTTATGCGTATTTATACGTTATGCGTATTTATACTGTTTGGTAACCTCTTTAACTCTTGTAATAATAATAATGGTTATTATTTTTAACACCTTTGTTAGTGCTATTTTTAAATAGCATTTTTGTATTATAAATTGTGAGTGTTATTTTTAGATAGCATTTATAATTGTTAGTGCTATTTTTAAATAGCATTTTTGTATTATAAATTGTGAGTGCTATTGTTAGTGTTATTTTTAAATAGCATTTTTGTATTATAAATTGTGAGTGTTATTTTTAGATAGCATTTATAATTGTTAGTGCTATTTTTAAATAGCATTTTTGTATCATAAATTGTGAGTGCTATTGTTAGTGTTATTTTTAAATAGCATTTTTGTATTATAAATTGTGAGTGTTATTTTTAGATAGTATTTATAATTGTTAGTGCTATTTTTAAATAGCATTTTTGTATCATAAATTGTGAGTGCTATTGTTAGTGTTATTTTTAAATAGCATTTTTGTATTATAAATTGTGAGTGTTATTTTTAGATAGCATTTGTAATTGTTAGTGCTATTTTTAAATAGCATTTTTGTATCATAAATTGTGAGTGCTATTGTTAGTGTTATTTTTAAATAGCATTTTTGTATTATGAATTGTGAGTGTTATTTTTAGATAGCATTTATAATTGTTAGTGCTATTTTTAAATAGCATTTTTGTATCATAAATTGTGAGTGCTATTGTTAGTGCTATTTTATAATTCAATTTATTAGAAGGTGTTTTTGGCTATAAAAGGATGACAAGAGTTTTGAGGTTGAGGAGAGAGGACATACGTTGAGAAAATTCTTAGAGGGGGGAGACATTTTGTAGAGTGTGCAAATTTTTGAGAGCTTAGAGAGAAGAACACAAACACTCTCTATATTCTCATAATCTTGAGTGAGCAAAATATACTAAGTTGGAATATTAATTCCGCATATTGCTAGCACAATTGTTGTGGAGTTATTAGTCGTCTCCCCGTTCGTCAATTGGTGGTGCGTCCGAACTAGATGCCTAACACTTGTGGAGGCTGAGATCGAAGAACATCGAACCGACACCTCCGTTCAAGCACGCTACGAGAGGTAATCCATTTACTCCCTTTGAGACTTTGTGATTTTTTTCGATTGAAATGCACGAAGTACGCCTCTGGAGATACATGTATGTGTTGTTATTTATTTCCGCTACGTGTTACGTGGATCCCAACAGTGGTATCAGAGCCGATCCTTAGGTGTTTTCGTGCATTTAATTGATTTTTTGCAATACTATGGCCAATATGTATTAACGAATTGTTCGTCTTACATGGCTAATGGAGGTTGATTATTTTATATGATAAATTAATCAACGTAGAAAAAATTGAGACTAAATCAATTTTGAATCGAAAATTTATGGCTATCTTATTTTACGTAAAAATTCTGAATATGATTCAACGTAGAATTTTTATTGTGCCTTCCTAAGTTTTAAATTGTGAATTTATTACTTACGTGGAAGGGTGGTGATCATGGAAAAATCCCTAATCAATGTGATTGATGTATGTATGAATGTATGGTCATTATTTATATATTTGGGGTTGTAATTATTAAATGGAGGCTGCGTACTCCTTTTATTTTTCATGTAATCTTTATTTTTAGCATAGTCAATTGTTGATGTAAATGCTACGAGGATTATGTGGAGGAGCCTTTTAAGTCGGCGAGCTCTTTGGGGCCCGATTCTTGAAGAGTTCAAGAAACCAAGAAGAAGCGAAGAGCGGCTCTCCGTTATTAAAATATTAAAATGATTAAATGTGGTCTTATTGGCTCGAGACCCATTAAATCATAATTCCATGATCACCACGTAGGATATATGTTTATGTGATTGGCATCTATTTATTTACGTGAGCATGTTAAACTGGTTAATGTGCAAAGTCAGACTTACCTCACCTAAAATTGCGCCTGCATGAACTCTTAGCTAGGAAAATCACTCGCGTTAGGTACCGAAAGGGCGTTGGTAATGACACCGACGTAACCAAGTCCCCGAACCCAAAATCTCTGGTTCCGCAGAACTGATCGACCTCTCCCAATCGGTCAGTAAGGTTTCCGGTCTACCCTCCAAGAAAGACCGGTGGCGACTCCAAATGCATGCACAAGTTGCACATGCCACCACGACCACACTGAAGGTCGAAAGCGATCGACTCTTATTGTCGAATCCCTCAAAAAATACTCCCGCCGCGATTTGGTATGGGCCTGGGAGGGCCCGCGCCGATCTAAAGCCCGCGATCGGTAATCCATTAGCCGCGTCCGCCTCTGGACGGGTCGCGACAGCTGGCGACTCCGCTGGGGAGCTTTGTTCTAGAACCTATGGTTCTAGACCTCAAGTGGACTTAGGCCGTAATTAAAACGCTGAGTGATTTTTCTAACCCTGCAGGCGCTCTTGAAAGTGAGGTAAGTCCGCTCATGGTAGGTGTTATATGTTTTTGCAGATTGGAGTAATAAGGGGTGTAGTCTGTGATTAACTTTATTTTATGCAGGTGTGGCGTAGGAATGTATGTTGTGTGGATGATTTGAAGTGCTGATTGATAAATTGTTGTGCATGACTTGCATTGTGATGATCACGACACATGGACACACACAACCGCGCCTAAAACCCCAGGCGCCGCCTTTAGGAACACAATAGAAGGAATTGAAAATGGAATCTCCGTGAGGAAAAACACGGGGTAATCCACTTCTCAATTCCGCTCGCTTCGAACTATGGATTGAGTCCCAATGCAACGATAGTTGTGCAATGGAATCGGCTCTTTCTAGAACTCGAGGTGGGAACCTTAACCTTAGGTGCCAAACCCTCTGATTTTTAGAAGTTCACCATCACTTGTCTCATGCGCATGTCTTTGGGCGGTTGGTACACCTAAAATCGCACATAAGTCGACGAGTTGGGTTGGTAAGACTCTCTATCCCTCAAAACTATTACAGTTCATATAAATATAGGCATTTCATTCATTGCATTCTGGTGATTAGATTAAATGCCATTTCAAGGATAGATGCGTGTGTTTTTCCCAAACGTCCTTGATAGAAGACGAGGAGGATGATATCCCATGGCGAACACCGAGTGAGCAACAAAGGAGCCTACTATGGACATTATTGAGATATCGTCCAATGAAGATGACGAGTTGGGGCAAGTGATCCGGAAGTCACAGATCGAACTTGGGGCATCCTTAAACGTTAGGATCACATTCCTTGGTTTCATTTTCCATTACTAGTCCTCTTGTATAGGGTTTATTTTTATCGAGGCTTTCTCTATCTCACCCCTTAGAGTGATTGTATTAGGGATCTATTGGTGTATACATTCAGATGGAACTCGGTTGTATTTCTTTTGACGGGTCATGAGAATGTGATAGTGGCATTTTCTCTAATCATCCGAATACTCCCAAGTCAAGTTTATAATTCCTTTAGAGGAAACTAAAGTTGAAAATCTTACACGACCTTTTTGGTCGTACATGGTAATCCAACCCCAATTTCGCTAGAAGGAATTATACACTTGAATTGGTCCATGCATGTCATACGTCACTAGTAATCCACGATAATTGATAAAGAGTATTGACGTTATTTCGAATTTAATGACGAGATAGATGTCCAAATTGCTCTCGTTCTTAACAAAACGGCCTTGATTTGGATGCCGTATCTTCAAATAAATTTAAAACACGTCGTTATGCCTTGCATTTTTGACTAATTCGCTCTTCTGAATATTGGTCAAAAGCAATTATCGTGAATTACATTCCTTTCAATAGTATGCTTTCTTTCGAGGAATATTGATAAAAACTTTTCGCACAAGATTAAAACCCTTGTAAAAGTTCTTGTCCTTATTAATTACGAGCAAGCATAAGATTGAAAGGGGTCTATGCTTTCTTTTTCAGATTATTCCTTCTGACTCGGTCTTTTCATTTGCAGGTGAAAAACAAGTAGCATAGAGAAATCTTTTCTTGGATAAGTCTGAGGCTATTCTTTCATCTGACCATGAGTGAATTAGAAAATCAGAACACATCTACTCGACTTATTATGGATCGGCTCATCCAAGTCTAAGATGTCCGGATGCTCGAAGAAATGGATCATATAAAAGCTAAAACAAACACAGGGGCTTTCATTCATTCTTGCCCAAACCAGATCATACAATTCATTGGGGTGGAAAAGTAAAGCAGAAGTGAGCCCTAATCAACGACACAAAGGAGCCCAGCTGGCCCTCCAGGTTATGGATGCTTTGTTTATACGCACCACTCCGCGTATCATGGTCCGCAAGCCTGAGGTGGAGGCGTTTGCGTTCATCATTGACTGCAACAACCTGAGTCTCGTGATCTTCGGCGACTGCTTCCAAGTCCCGAACAAGTCCATTCTCACGAGTTATATCCTCATTTATGCCGTTGAGCCTTTCTTCCAACCACTCGCTCCGATTCCTTAGCAGGGCATTACGTCGATCGCGCTCATAGGTAGCCAGAGATAGAGCTAAGTCCTCCACCAGATTCCTCCTCTCGCGTAGCAATGTCGAAACCCGCTCTTTGGCGAACTCAACAGCCTTTTTGTGACTATCGGCCAGGTAGTCAGCCAACGCTAGGCGGTCGGACTGATCCTCATAACGGGCTCGCAAGACACGAGCCACGGTAACTCCCCGATGAGCAGCGCGATAGACCTCCAAGGAGTTCGTAAAGAGCGTTGGAAAAATACTGTATTCCCTCCCCAACGCGGTACCCTCGAGGGAGGTGATGTCCAGGTCCCTGAACATGACTCTGATCTCATCCTCGGTTTCGGGATGATCGGCTATGTGAGCGTAGCCTCGACCCAAGAGGTTATAGAACTCTTTCCATCGAGTCAAAGTTTCGGCTGAGAAAGTGTGAACTTGGGAAGAAGCCATTTTCGACGGAGATGTGTGTAGTGGAGCGATTAGAGGATGGAAGCAAATTATATGAGAGCGTTAATCTCCCAAACACCAACTCCGCATTTTATAGCGTCTCGAGAGTGGAGAAAAGTTACAGCAATAATGCTTGTGGAGCCGGATTAATTAATGTAAAGCGAGGGCTGCTCCTCCCGTGAATCATCAGACATGTCCTGATCCGCAATTTCAGGCCTGACAAATTCGGTCTCGCCATTATTAAAGCTGGGAGGGAGGCGAGCGCAACTATCGAAGAAGCCGCGAAAGGATTGTGTTGTTCCATCACGCATGAAGCTGGGCTGCGAGTGAACAGCTCTGCCACTTAAAAAGAGAAGACAGTGCTGAACAGGCATGACTATTGAGGAAAAGTGAAAGGCGAGCGCAACTATCGAAGAAGCCGCGAAAGGATTGTGTTGTTCCATCACGCATAAAGCTGGGTGGCGAGTGAACAGCTCTGTCACTTAAAAAGAGAAGACAGTGCTGAACAGGCATGACTATCGAGGAAAAGTGAAAGGCGAGCGCTACTATCGAAGAAGCCGCGGAAGGATTTGGTTACCCCTTCGTGTCGGAAAGCTGAGCATGAGGTAAACAGTTCCGTCGTTTCAAAAACAGAACGCTGAACAGACCTAGCTTTCGAGGAAAAGGAGGCAACAAATCGAAAGAGCGAGTATACAAAAGAGAACAGAGAACCCCGAGTGACGAGTTCGTTGAAAGACCTCAAATTCTCTAGAATCAAATTCGACATCGAAGCCATGGAACTCAACATTGCCGGTGACGAACATCAAGATCGCAGTGGTGACGACGGCAGTGGCCACGACGCTCAACCCCGGAAAAGAAAAAGTCGCCAGCGCTACGCTCGGAAAGAAATCCAGGAGCTTGAAGCTTTCTTCGATGAATGCCCTTGCCCAAACGAGGAACAAAAGATTGAATTGGGCCATAAGCTGGGAATGAATCCTATGAGAATCCATTTTTGGTTTCAGAATAAACGTTTCAGACTAGGTGTCCAACACAGGCGTAAGGAGATCACGGCCCTAAAAGAGCAGAACCAAAACCTTCGAATGGAAAACATGTGGTATGAGAAAATCCTCAGTACTATTACCTGCCCTGACTGCGGTGGCCCTACCACCCTCAGTAAATTGTTCCCCGGTAAGCCTTCTACGAGGATGGAAGGTGCTCATTCATCCCCCTGCTCCCTTGAGCCATCTCCGGCACAATCAGATCCTGCTAATGGCGCGCATGAGCAGATCGATCCCACAGAAATTATACCAGTGTCTTCGGAGGAAGAAGATACGTGTCATTATGATCGGAGTCACCTCATCGAAGCCCATGAATCTCCTCCACAACAGCTTCCAGTAAGATCAGATACGGTTCAAGAGGAGTTAGAGATTAGTCGGCAGGCTATCAACGCCACTCTGGACGACGAGAAGAAGAAATTCATTTGGCCCCCGGAGCTTCATCTCAAGTTCTTAGACGCAGTTCGACCGATAGGACTCGACTTCATAGGTCCGACGAGCATACTTAGGGTCATGAAGGTACCGGGACTTACCAAGCAATTAGTCGCGAATCACCTTGGTTGCTACAGAAGGGCGTTAGGACAGCGTTATACAGAGCTGAATCCGAGCAATAGACTCGGCTGCGAACCCAGCACCCCTATGTCAAAGGAGGCCCGGTCGAATCTGGACGACTATTGGGGATTTGATCAGGATATCCTCGCGAGTCATTTCAATATTCCTCAAGAACACGCATCACAAGTGCAGCGAGTAAGCACTCCCCCGTCCGAGCAGCAGCTAGTCAGTGTTCATCCTGTCGCAGATCAGCCCACCACGCTCAGTGCTCAAGGGTTTGCCCAATCGGAGCACGTGGCTTCAGATGACCTAATGGGAGAATGCTTGGAGCATTTTTATTTCCCTAATTCCCAAGTGGGAGATGCTTGTGGTAGTCAACCGATCAAATCTCCTCTTATAATCCCAAATAAGGATGGGGGTTCCAGTTCGAAGAATCCGTCGGGCGATGCAGCTCAACCTATACATCAATCGTTCGAGGGGTCAGGTGATTTCTTCGATGAAGGACTTGATACCTGGTTCGATCAGTTGGAAGCTATTAAAGATTGGCAACCATGATCTGCAGTCGGTAATGGCACACCTAAGCCGAGGCCAGATTGGTTGGTCATTGTACATGCCCAAAGAAAGAAGGGGATGTACGCGAGAAGGATATATCTCCTATTGTAAAGTTCTCATCGGTGCATGCGATTGTTTCTTCAATAGCTAGAGTTGATTTTGCATAATGTTTTTCGCGAACGTCATCTCGTGTGTATACGGTAATTCCTTGTTATTAAGTTCAAGGTAAAATCAGCCCCGACGCGTGAAGGCAGAATTGATAGCATGAGTTACTAGCAGAATGTGATCGAGCTCGAAAGCGAAAGATTACTAGCGGCCCCAAACGCCGTGACCACAAAATCAGGGGCAATCTTTAAGTTTCGAGCAACTACAAATCTATTTCTCACGAGGCATTCAAGTCAATCAAATATAAAGCGTCGGGCTGTGAGAATGATGCGTAGTCAAGCTGTTGACACAGGCGAAAAAGGAGTCACGTAGATCCGAAAGCAAAAACCTTTCTCGGCTAGTCAACAATGCAGAATGAAAGAGCATATATAAACAAACTCGCATTTATTTCATTCAGCAGGAAAGTTTACAAGTGGATCACTGAGGGGGAGCAGTAAACCCAAAATGAGTTCTGACAAGCATCACAAAAAAGCATAATTGACTCTCCATGCTATCCATGCCTTGCTTACAACCCACACTCCGGGAATCGAGGTCTACAAGCTTGAAGAAAAGGAGACGACATTTCTCCTTAAGTTCGTTCACCTTGGTCTCATAGTACTCGAACTCAAGCTCTAAGTCCTGAACCAGCACCCTCCCGCGAGCTATATCCATACTCAGGTCTTCAAGCCTTTCCTCCAACCAGGCACACTGGAACCTTAGCACGAAGTTGTGCTGGTCTTGCTCAAAGGCGGTGTCAAAAAGAGCCAGACGCTCCACCAAGTTGTCCCTCTCATGGACCAGCATCGAAACCTGGGCGTAGGCGTATTCAACAGCCCTTTTATGGTTATCGACCGTCAGCATGGCCAACATCAGGGACTCAGTTCGGTCCTGATAACGGGCTCGCACGATACCAGCTAAAGTAACCTCCCGGCTAGCAACTTCGTAAGCCTGCAGGAAATTGTTGAAGAGAGTTGGGAAGATCACAAACTCCCTTTGCAGTTTCGTACCTTCAATACACACAGTATCCAGGGCCGGAATCAGAGTACGAACTTCAACCTCAGCTTCAGGATGATTGTTTATGTAGCCATAACCTCTACCCAAGAGGTGGTAAAATCTCTCCCATTGGGTCGAAGTTTCAGCTAAGGCAGCAGGCACAGAGGAGGAATCCATATGCGATGGAATGACGGAGAGGAGGGTGGAAATGTGAAGAGTGTTTGAGAGGCTGAGTCTGATAAGGCTAAAGTGTTAATCTTCTTGACGTCAATCTATCACCTTATAAACGCTCGAGTAAGCAGGGAGAAGTGGTAATAATAGTTTATGTGCAGTAGAGCCAAACGGGTTTCGTTAATGCATCCCCGATGAGTCACGAATCCACCACTGTCCTGTGATCTCGGGTTTTACGAAACATAATGGCGCCGAAAGGTGGGCAGGCTTGTTACTCTAGAGACTGGGCCAGGGGGACAAGCGTAGTGCTCGACAAAACGAAATCAACGCAAGAGATCTTCAGGCTCCGTTCAAGTAGAAAAGAGCAAAAAAGGACAAAGTGGGAATTACGAAGCCTTGAGAAGAACGCTCGTCAGGTAGCCATCACAAAAGACGAAGTGGGAATTACGAAGCCTTGAGAAGAGCGCTCGTCAGGTAGCCATCACAAAAGGACGAAGTGGGAATCTCGAAGCATTGAGAAGAGCGCTCGTCGGGTAGCCATCACCTTTGATCAAAGAACGGTGATCCGACCCCTTTAACCTTTCAGAATTTGCAGAGAAAGTGAGGATCCAAGGAGGAACAAAGAAAGCTGAGTTAACGGAAAATCAAGCAGTGATATTTCGATCAAAATGTTCAAGGGGTTCTGTCATTTACTGGAAGCGCCAGACTTGGAGGTCTCCGAGCTTGAGCTGCTGGAAGAATTTGAAGATCTCAGGACCGAACCTGACACGGGGGCCATGGAGACCGATCCTTCTAATGATGAAACCCGCGGCTTGGTTAACGAGAACAACACCCGCGACGACGATCAGCGTCAGAAAGGGGAATGTCTCCAACGCAACACTTCAGGTCAAGTCCATAAACTCGAATTGTTTTTCAGGGAATACCCCTATCCGGACATGGAACAGAGAATCAAAAGGGGCCAGGAGATAGGGTGGGAGCCTCGGAAGGTCAAGTGCTGGTTTGAAAACAAACGAACCCGGCTGAAGCAGCAACGCGATCGGCACGAGTTAGCGATTGTGAGGGAGGAAAATGAAAAGCTTCGAATAAAAAACATTCAGTACAAAAAAGCTCTAAGCATCGCTATTTGTCTTGAGTGCGGTAACCCTGTTCCCACGGACGGAGTATTCACTGAAGAGCCAGATCTGGGGGTTCATAATGCTCATTTGTTGCAATGCCCTTCGCAACATCTTTCGAAACAGGCGGGTACCGCCGAGGATCTACAAGAGGAAACTAGTGCTATAAGGTCAAAGTCGACGCCCATTGTGGAAGGGAACATGCGTCATGACAAGTCAGGTCCGCTCAATGATGAACTCACCATCGTGACCAGCCGATCTGAGACCACTAAATCCCCTCCAGAGCAACCTCCAACACGACCAGATTCCGAGAAGAGTAACCGCCAAATTGCTGACACTACTTCGGCTAGCAAGAAAATAAGATTTCGTTGGACCCCGGAGTTTCATAGCAAATTTGTTGATGCAGTTCAACAGTTAGGGATCAATTTTGCTCGCCCATCGCGCATACTCGAAATCATGAACGTGCCGGGACTGGCTAAAAATATGGTCAAGAATCACCTTTGGCGCTACAAGAAACTACTGAGAGATGGACGAGCGTCGCTAGACCAAGATAGAGGCGGTTCAACACGACCAGATTCCGCGAAGAGTAGCCGCCGAGTTGCCAACACTACTTCGGCTAGCAAGAAAACAAGGTTTTATTGGACCTCGGAGCTTCATAGCAAATTTGTTGATGCAGTTCAACAGTTAGGGATCAGTTTGGCTCGCCCATCGCGCATACTCAAGATCATGAACATGCCGGAGCTGGATAGAAATAAAGTCAGGAACCACCTTTGGTGCTACAGAAGACTACTGAGAGATGGATGAGTGGCGCTAGACCAAGATAGAGGCGGTTCAAGTTTAAACGATGAGCATGGCTGTGATCGCAATCCTCATGAAGCAGGAAGCATCCAATCACCTCTTAACACCGATGGGACTGGCAATCACACGGTCGATTGTTCAGGCATCAATCAGAGTACTCCCCTGGGTTATCCTAGTACTCCTCAGGAGTATGTACCGCAATTTCAGCAAATCGGGACTCCCCAGTCTGAGCACCGACTGGCCGTTAATGCTAGTCCTACAGCGGATCTAACATTGGCAGGAGATGCACATACAATCTTGCGAGACAATTACGGAGATTCCGGCTCGAAGAATCAGGTGGTCCATGACGAAAATGGTGAAAAGATTCCTTCTCCAATAGTTGACAATACTCAACCTGAGTGTCAGTCGCTCGATGGTTCAGATGATCTCCTTGAAAACATCTATTCTTGGTTCGATCGGCTGAATTCCCCCTTGAGTTACCCCGGTACTCCTCAAGAGTATGTACAACAATTTCAGCAGGTATGGACTCCCCAATTTGAGCACCAACCGATCGTTAGTGTTATTCCTACGGCGAATCCAGCATTGGATACAAACCTACTGGACAACGATGAAAGTACCAACTCGAGAAGTGAGGTTGTTCATGCCGAAAGTAGTGTGAGGAATCCATCGCCAACGGTTGAGGATGCCCGACTTGGGCGTCAATGGCTTGAAATTTCAAGTGAGTCCCTCAGTGAGCAACTCGGCGTGTGGATCACGCATAAACCGATGAACCGGGTTGTTCATGCCGAAAATGAGAGAAGTCCGTCACCCGCAATTAAGGATGCTCAACTTGAACGACTCGAACAGTCAGACGATCTCCTGAATAAGCAACTCAGCCTATGGGTCAAGCATTTTGGAACAAGTGCATCTTCGCAGTCGTGACCGGTACCGGCGACCAGACGTCTGGTTCTAAGCTCGTATGCAAAATCATTAGAAGGCTCAGGAGAGTGAGAGGCGAATACGTCGAAGGAATGTGTTACGAATCTCGTTGTAAAGTTCCCGCGGGAACATTTTAATTAACGCTTAAAACTAACCGCTCTGAGTGTCACCCTTTGAACATCTTCGAGCCAAGGGCCGTGGATTAATCACTTAATCTGTGGAGCAAGTTCCATGAATGATGACTATCACCCGCGGAGCATAGTGGGATCTACCCCATTCAGCACGAAATACGTTTGGTCACGAAGCCTCCCATTTGGTAAAACGATGTATCGTTCCTAAACGATCTTCAACCGCATACCAAAGTAATATCTCCTTTCTTTCCCTTCTCAGGTGATAAACGTGGGTAAATCACTCAAGGAGCCATCTATTCAAATAACAGAATAGACGTTGCCTAACTGGGGGCAGAGGAACCATTGATGTTACAAACACTCCAAGCATGGATAGACGGATTCGATAGATGTTATTCATATCAAAACGCAACATCAGAACATGATGAGAACCAAGAGTAAAGTTGTATCGTCCCAATTTATCTTGAATTTGGGAACATGAATTGACACTTATTATTTATCCTTGACAGGAACTCGTCATCAAAGCGGGCAGATTTCCTACAAACCTGGTATACTCGTTAGAGTATATGACCAAGGGTAAGATGTATCGTTCTAATTTTTTGAAAAATTCATGAACATACAATAACATGTTTCTTCCGCATTTTCAGGGATCTCCAGCCGCGGGGGACAGGTAAGTATCCCTTTCCCCAATCCATGGAATATGTTAAATAAAAAACAGAGAGAAAAAGAAAAGCTTTCAGAATCTAATGTCTAGAAAAGACATAGAATTCAAACTTCATTGGCATTCATGTTTTAAAACAGGAGGTTGTCTGAACATGAATAAGAACGTGCATGGGGCATCATAAAATCCCTTGACAGGTAAAATTTTTGGGAAAACGAAAGAGATTTTTCCAATCAAAAGTTGTTCAAAACTCTCAAAAGGACGTTTTCTCAAAAGACGAGAGGCAAAGCCTAGTCCAAACACGTCCTATACACACTTAAGAGAGAAGTGGAGCGGATAAGACAGCAAAATAAAATCTAGACCTACGGAAGTAGGGACCATTCGCAGCGATTACATGGGTTGGGACGACGAAGGCATTCGTTTCATATCCCCCAAACACTACAGGTGACCGTTGATAAACCCTTTTGAACGGCGGTTTTCATTCTTAACCCTGTCAAGAACCACCCCAGATCGGGGCAAAATGGAGGTGAGTCCAGCAGCATCAGGAGAAAATGGTTAGAAATTTTCTTGCTCGGACTAACATTAATCTTTGTGTGTTGTTTATATGGTAATCCAAGTGCCATAGGATGACGAGAAGCATTCATTTCTCTATCCCACACACTGAATCATTTGCACAGCCAACTTGAGCCTGCAAATTCATTTCATGAACCCATTGGTGATCATTCCAAGACGGATGCAGCACCACCTCAAAAATGGAGGAGTTCAAGACTCAAGGATTACGAAGAAAATTCCGGGGCTGATATTTAAGGCATGTTTAGACTTTCAGACATATGTCTGACATGATCCCATCGAGGATGAGAAGAACCGGGATTTCAAAGAAAAAATAATAATCCCTAGCATCAAGAAAAAGCAAAGTGCCTGGTAAGAGCAAGGCCGATGCTCATGTAAGTTCTTTGATTGATCCACAGTGAAGCCTGAATGGGAAAAGAGGAAATCCCTGAAGGAACCAAATCAAAAAAAGCTGCTCCCCAAATACTGGCAAGCACAGAACAAAGAAATGGAGAGAGTCGGTCTCTGAATGCAACAAGAGACGCTCTCTAAAGAGCTGGTGCACACCTCAGAATCGGTTGTACACCTCAGAAACTAAAGATGCAGAAAGGAAAGGACAGGTGGTAAATCAGCAATGATCACCAATGTCAAACCCGTCACGAATTCTGGGCCAAAAACAAGATTTTTTTCTGTCCCCAATCCCACCAATGTTACAACCCTGAAACAGTCTTCTCTGACTAAGACACTTGGGTTAACATATAGCTTAGCTCGAAGAAGTACGAGCAAGACTATTTCTTTCTTATTTTGCAGGGTTCTTGACTTGTAAACCCGGAGCAGATGGCGAAAACTTTCGTTCAATGGCCTCGACTCCAAAGCGGGTCCCCCTTGAAAACCAATATCCAAGCCCAACATTACGGTCCCGTGGAAGACCTCCCGACCGATCAAAATGTATGCGCTGCGAATGAGCCTAAAACCTAGGCACAGGTTAGTAGGGAATTGAGTGCATCCCCTATAAAGACCACTATCTCAAAACAGGTGAAAAGACCTCCTCGTCGAGAAATATTCCAATAGATGTTTTGAACAAACTCTTTTTGGAAATTTCAAATTGGTTGATCCAGATTTTCCGTGCAAGAGATTTGTGATCATATTTGCATGCTGCAAGAATGCTTTGGATAACCTCCAGCATCAAAATGCACATTTCATGATTAAAACCTAAGTCATACAGTTTTTTTCAAATGGACAGTCGTGGTCTTCACAAAGATTACTAACGTTCTCTTGGTGAAGAAAAATCTTTCAGGCTCAAACTTCTGCAGGATACCTGGAGAACCCAGCTCCCAGAATGTCGCCTCAACAGACCCAAGTGAAGCTTTGTTAAGATAAAAATCTTTCACTGCCTCAAAACTGAATTCCCGACAAATTTCGAGATCTTTCAAAAAGAAGGGATGATGATAGAACCCTTTTTCAAAAGAAGTCGGCAAACTGTCCCAGCAGACGTGGAGAACCCTCGTTCCGGGACCCTTTTTCAAAATCAAGCAGTCCTAGCTTGACGTGGAGAACCCTCGTCCTAGGACCTCTTTTCAAAATATCAAACAGTCCCAGCGGACGTGGAGAACCCTCGTCCCAGGACCCATTTTCAAAATATCAAACAGTCCCAGCAGACGTGGAGAACCCTCGTCTTTGGACCCCTTTTCAAAAATCAGGCAGTCTCATCGGACGTGGAGAACCCTCGTAATGAGACCCCCTTTTCAAAGATCAGGCAGTCCTGGCATGACGTGGAGAACCCTCGTCCCAAGACCCATTTTCAAAAATCAGGCAGTCCTAGCATGACGTGGAGAACCCTCGTCCCAGGACCCCTTTTCAAGGAAAGAAAAGAAACCCCTGGTATGGTGAGTCAGAAGCCACAAAGGGAGAAATGAAAACCTGGTATGGTGAGTCAGAAGCCACGAAGGAAGAAATGAAAACCTGGTATGGTGAGTCAGAAGCCACGAAGGAAGAAATGAAAACCTGGTATGGTGAGTCAGAAGCCACGAAGGAGGAAATGAAAACCTGGTATGGTGAGTCAGAAGCCACGAAGGAAAGAAAAGAAACCCCTGGTATGGTGAGTCAGAAGCCACGAAGGGAGAAATGAAAACCTGGTATGGTGAGTCAGAAGCCACGAAGGAAGAAATGAAAACTTGGTATGGTGAGTCAGAAGCCACGAAGGAAGAAATGAAAACCCTGGTATAGCGGATCAGAAGCTACGAAGGGAAAATTGAAGACCATGGTATAGCGGACCAGAAGCTACGAATGGAGAATTGAAACCCTTGGTATAGCAGATCAAAAGCTACGAAGGTGAATGAATAATAATAAAAAAATCGACAAACAGTCCCAGCAGACGTGGAGAACCCTCGTCCCAGGATCCATTTTCAAAAATATCAAACAGTCACAGCGGACGTGGAGAACCCTCGTCCCAGGAGCCCTTTTCAAAAATCAGACAGTCCTAGCATGACGTAGAGAACCCTCGTCATGAGACCCCTTTTCAAAAATCAGGCGGTCTCATCGGACGTGGAGAACCCTCGTCATGAGACACCTTTTCAAATAATGGTAGAAACCGCCTAAAGGGTCAAACCAATTGTAGAAACCGCCTAAAGGGTCCAACCAAAGGTAGAAACCGCCTAAAGGGTCAAATAAATGGTAGAAACCGCCTAAAGGGTCAAATCAAAGGTAGAAACCGCCTAAAGGGTCAATTCAAGGTAGAAACCGCCTCAAGGGTCAAACCAAAGGTAGAAACCGCCTAAAGGGTCAATTCATGGTAGAAACCGCCTGAAGGGTCAAACTAATGGTAGAAATCGCCTAAAGGGTCAAACTCAAGGTAGAAACCGCCTGAAGGGTCAAATCCAGGTAGAAACCGCCATAAGGGTCAAACTAAACTTGAAGGTAGATACCGCCTAAAGGGTCAAATATGGTAGAAACCGCCACAAGGGTCAACTCATTGGTAAAAACCGCCGTAAGGATTAACGCAAAGGTCCGATCCACCATACGGATCAAAATCCTTGGCAAATCCCCCGGCGTGGGATGCGCCCTTCTCAGGTTCCTACCAGTTAGGAATCCCATGATGGTATGACCTACCATACAGGTCAGAGCTTAATCTCCGTAGGATATTCTGAACGAGTCCTAGGTATCTTCTTGAAAGTCGTCGCAACCGGCAGCATCTGACAGGTGAGCTTCAGGTAAGCCTCTCTCACTCCGGCCCACGTTCGAATTGCAAGAGTAAACCGGTAATTAACTTGAGCATTCATCAAAAGACTTAAGGGTCCGATGTCATAGCATTTCTTTTCCCCAGTCGAGTCAGTTAAAATTCAGGTGTCATTTTGTCTTTGAAAGCAACCTCTGACGAGCTCACTCTCAAAGAGGGGCAGCTGTTCACACCTGATTTTTGACTATCTATCATTGTGATTTTTATTTTTAAAATAAATTAAAAATATCAAAAAAGGTCATAAAATCACAAAATCAACTTTGGAAGCCTTAGCCTAGCCTCAGGAACCAATTTTGAATAAAAAATATTTTTGGTATTTTTAAATATATTTCGAATTTATTTAATTATAAAAATACCCAAAAAATCAGAAAAATACCATTCGTGGTCAGAAAAATACCCAAAAATATTCGATAATTTTGTTTTAATTTCCTCTTCAAGTGTATCTCAAAAATTCGGCTAGGGTCAACATGTTCCTTAACAAACATAAACCCAAACCGAACCCAAACAAATCCTTTTCGAGTCTTTTAATTTTCAATTCTCACTTTTTATAAGCTATGACATTGGATTCTAAAGTCTTGAAGTGCAATTGGGTCAGTTTGCCCTCCAATTTGATCAATTTTAACCAAAAAGGCTTAATTGCATATTTTTCTTTCAACTAGTTCCCGGTTTCACGGATCTTGAATTTCACACGGGCATATCCATTAAAATTCAACACATCTACCCCATAATTTTCATCATGCCCAATCCATTGGCGGCCTCAATTCAGGCTAATTTGGTAGTTTGGATGTATACGTATGCTCTATGTATTTATATGTTATGCGTATTTATACGTTATGCGTATTTATACTGTTTGGTAACCTCTTTAACTCTTGTAATAATAATAATGGTTATTATTTTTAACACCTTTGTTAGTGCTATTTTTAAATAGCATTTTTGTATTATAAATTGTGAGTGTTATTTTTAGATAGCATTTATAATTGTTAGTGCTATTTTTAAATAGCATTTTTGTATTATAAATTGTGAGTGCTATTGTTAGTGTTATTTTTAAATAGCATTTTTGTATTATAAATTGTGAGTGTTATTTTTAGATAGCATTTATAATTGTTAGTGCTATTTTTAAATAGCATTTTTGTATCATAAATTGTGAGTGCTATTGTTAGTGTTATTTTTAAATAGCATTTTTGTATTATAAATTGTGAGTGTTATTTTTAGATAGTATTTATAATTGTTAGTGCTATTTTTAAATAGCATTTTTGTATCATAAATTGTGAGTGCTATTGTTAGTGTTATTTTTAAATAGCATTTTTGTATTATAAATTGTGAGTGTTATTTTTAGATAGCATTTGTAATTGTTAGTGCTATTTTTAAATAGCATTTTTGTATCATAAATTGTGAGTGCTATTGTTAGTGTTATTTTTAAATAGCATTTTTGTATTATGAATTGTGAGTGTTATTTTTAGATAGCATTTATAATTGTTAGTGCTATTTTTAAATAGCATTTTTGTATCATAAATTGTGAGTGCTATTGTTAGTGCTATTTTATAATTCAATTTATTAGAAGGTGTTTTTGGCTATAAAAGGATGACAAGAGTTTTGAGGTTGAGGAGAGAGGACATACGTTGAGAAAATTCTTAGAGGGGGGAGACATTTTGTAGAGTGTGCAAATTTTTGAGAGCTTAGAGAGAAGAACACAAACACTCTCTATATTCTCATAATCTTGAGTGAGCAAAATATACTAAGTTGGAATATTAATTCCGCATATTGCTAGCACAATTGTTGTGGAGTTATTAGTCGTCTCCCCGTTCGTCAATTGGTGGTGCGTCCGAACTAGATGCCTAACACTTGTGGAGGCTGAGATCGAAGAACATCGAACCGACACCTCCGTTCAAGCACGCTACGAGAGGTAATCCATTTACTCCCTTTGAGACTTTGTGATTTTTTTCGATTGAAATGCACGAAGTACGCCTCTGGAGATACATGTATGTGTTGTTATTTATTTCCGCTACGTGTTACGTGGATCCCAACAGTGGTATCAGAGCCGATCCTTAGGTGTTTTCGTGCATTTAATTGATTTTTTGCAATACTATGGCCAATATGTATTAACGAATTGTTCGTCTTACATGGCTAATGGAGGTTGATTATTTTATATGATAAATTAATCAACGTAGAAAAAATTGAGACTAAATCAATTTTGAATCGAAAATTTATGGCTATCTTATTTTACGTAAAAATTCTGAATATGATTCAACGTAGAATTTTTATTGTGCCTTCCTAAGTTTTAAATTGTGAATTTATTACTTACGTGGAAGGGTGGTGATCATGGAAAAATCCCTAATCAATGTGATTGATGTATGTATGAATGTATGGTCATTATTTATATATTTGGGGTTGTAATTATTAAATGGAGGCTGCGTACTCCTTTTATTTTTCATGTAATCTTTATTTTTAGCATAGTCAATTGTTGATGTAAATGCTACGAGGATTATGTGGAGGAGCCTTTTAAGTCGGCGAGCTCTTTGGGGCCCGATTCTTGAAGAGTTCAAGAAACCAAGAAGAAGCGAAGAGCGGCTCTCCGTTATTAAAATATTAAAATGATTAAATGTGGTCTTATTGGCTCGAGACCCATTAAATCATAATTCCATGATCACCACGTAGGATATATGTTTATGTGATTGGCATCTATTTATTTACGTGAGCATGTTAAACTGGTTAATGTGCAAAGTCAGACTTACCTCACCTAAAATTGCGCCTGCATGAACTCTTAGCTAGGAAAATCACTCGCGTTAGGTACCGAAAGGGCGTTGGTAATGACACCGACGTAACCAAGTCCCCGAACCCAAAATCTCTGGTTCCGCAGAACTGATCGACCTCTCCCAATCGGTCAGTAAGGTTTCCGGTCTACCCTCCAAGAAAGACCGGTGGCGACTCCAAATGCATGCACAAGTTGCACATGCCACCACGACCACACTGAAGGTCGAAAGCGATCGACTCTTATTGTCGAATCCCTCAAAAAATACTCCCGCCGCGATTTGGTATGGGCCTGGGAGGGCCCGCGCCGATCTAAAGCCCGCGATCGGTAATCCATTAGCCGCGTCCGCCTCTGGACGGGTCGCGACAAGCATACTAACCTAGTGGGTTAGACAATTTATTCATATCATTCTCATCTTTTCTTCTTCTTCAGACATGGTATCAGAGCCAACCTATGCGCCCCAACCTAAATCCCATCAAACACCCACTATCAACGTCATCACCATCACCACCATCTAGCACTTGCTCTTCTCACTCTCTCTCACTCTCGGCCAGCTTTGTCGGCCACCTCCCAAGCTCTCAGCTAAGGATCTAGGCTAACTTGGCCGGTCACGTCCCAAGGCTATCGGCCAGCTTGGCCGGCCACATCCCAGTTCTCTCGGCCATCTTGGCTGGTCACGGCCCTAGTTCTCGGCCAGCTTGGCCGGACATGTCCATAATTTCAATTTTTGAAAATAAAATAAACAACGTAAATGATAGCTTGAGAAAAATCACTACGAAAAAAAATGCAAGTGATTATTCGGTAGATACTTACTAACGGTATTGTGGTCTTGTCAAATGCGAGGAACTTACAAGCAACGAAAGGAGAAGAAAAAAAGATCAAAAAGGGGTTCACTCACCGGATTAAACATTGACCATTGTTAATGTGGATTTTTCAATCCATTTTAAATCTATATCATTCACCGCATCTGTGCATGTCACGTATCAAGGATGGTTATGTCATCAGTCCAAAGGAAGCTCATCCAAGCCATTAGATCGCAAAGGGGCTCGATCGCCACCTTCGGATTTGTGTGATAAGAATTGAAGATCTCAACCCTTGAATGAGGATAATCTTTACCATTGGAGTAATGTGATGAGGATCATCATTCTCTACCGTTAGATCAAAGGGATCTGGACTCTCAAATCAAGTAGATGAAGATTAGCATTTTCTATCGTTAGATCGAGTAGAAGATCAATTTTGTAATTTGAGGGACTTTTGTATAATTAGGGGAACCCATTGCAAGATGCGGCCACATTAAATGTGGGGACCTTGCCAGCCCACCAACCCGTCTGCATCATCTTTATCATCCTTTGATTCTCTCTCTTGTTTCGTCAAAATCAAAGTTGCAATGTTTGTGTGGCCAGGGCAAGTTTACAACTGAGCCTTAATGGTACGTTAATAGTTTATAGAGAGAGAGATGTTCTGAGTTATTTTATTATTCATTATCATGTGTGGGAATGTCCACCGTATTACTATGTACCCTATTTATTATTATAAATATGAGAGCATACTAACCAAGTGGGTTAGACAATTTATTCATATCATTCTCCTCTTTTCTTCTTCTTCAGACATGGTATCAGAGCCAACCTATGCGCCCCAACCTAATTCCCATCCAACACCCACTATCAACGTCATCACCATCACCACCATCTAACACTTGCTCTTCTCTCTCTCTCTCTCTCTCTCGGCCAGCTTTGTCGGCCACATCCCAGTCTCTCAGCTAGGGATCTAGGCTAACTTGGCCGGTCACGTCCCAAGGCTCTCGGCCAGTTTGGCCGACCACATTCCAAGTCTCTCGGCCATCTTGGCTGGCCACAGCCCTGGTTCTCGGCCAGCTTGGCCGGACATGTCCATAATCACAATTTTTGAAAATAAAAAAAACAACGTCGATGATAGCATGAGAAAAATCACTCCGAAAAAAAATTCATGTGATATTCGGTGGATACTTACTAACGGTATTGTGGTCTTGTCAAATGCGAGGAACTTACAAGCAACGAAAGGAGAAGAAAAAAAGATCGAAAAGGGGTTCACTCACCGGATTAAACATTGACCATTGTTAATGTGGATTTTTCAATCCATTTTAATTCTATATCATTCACCGCATCTATGCATGTCACGGATCAAAGAGGGTTATGTCATCAGTCCAAAGGAAGCTCATCCAAGCCATTAGATCGCAAAGGGGCTCGATCGCCACCTTCGGATTTGTGTGATAAGAATTGAATATCTCAACCATTGAATGAGGATAATCTTTACCATTGGAGTAATGTGATGAGGATCATCATTCTCTACCGTTAGATCAAAGGGATCTTGACTTTCAAATCAAGTAGATGAGGATTGGCATTTTCTACCGTTTGATCGAGTAGAAGATCAATTGTTGTAATTTGAGGGACTTTTGTATAATTAGGGGAACCCATTGCAAGAAACAGCCATATTAAATGTGGGGAACATGCCAGCCCACCAACGCGTCTGCATCATCTTCATCTTCCTTTGATTCTCTCTCTTGTTTCGTCAAAATCAAAGTTGCAACGTTTGTGTAGCCAAGGCAAGTTTACAGCTGAGCCTTAATGGTACGTTAATAGTTTAGAGAGAGAGATGTTATGAGTTATTTTATTATTCATTATCATGTGTGGTAATGTTCACCGTATTATTATGTACCATCTTTATTATTATAAATATGAGAGTATACTCACATAGTGGGTTAGACAATTTATACAAATCATTCTCTTCTTTTCTTCTTCCTCAGACATGGTATCAAAGCAAATCATATGCTCCCCAACCTAAATCCCATCCAACACCCACCATCATCATCATCACCATTACCACCATCTAGCACTTGTTTCTCTCTCTCTCTCTCTCTCTCTCTCTCGGCCTGCTTTGTCGGGCACGTTCCAAGGCTCTCAGCCAGCTTGGCCAGCCACGTCCTAGGTATCTCGGCCATATTGGCGGGCCACGGCCCAGGTTCTTGGCCAGCTTGGCTGGACATGTCCATAATCTCAATTTTGAAAAAAAAATTAAACAACGTCCATGATAACATGAGAAAAACCAATACGAAAAAAGAAATCAAGTAATTATTCCGTAGATACATGCTAACGGTACTGTGGTCTTGTTAAATGTGAGGAACTTACAAGCAATGAAAAGAGAAGAAAAAAAAGACCGAAAATGGGTTCACTCATCTGATTAAACATTGACCAATGTTAATGTGGATTTTTCAGGCCATTTTACTTCCATATCATCCACCGCCTTTGTGTATGTTACGGATCAAAGAGGGTTCCGTCATCAGTCCAAAGGAAGCTCATCCAAGCCATTAGATCGCAAAGGGGCTCGATCGCCAACTTCGGATTTGTGTGATAAGAATTGAAGATCTCAACCATTGAATGAGAATAATCTTTACCATTGGGGTAATGTGATGTGGATCACCATTCTCCACCGTTAGATCAAAGGGATCTCGACTCTCAAATCAAGTAGATGAGGATTTACATTTTCTACCGTTAGATCGGGTAGAAGATCAATTGTTGTAATTTGAGGGACTTTTGTATAATTAGGGGAACCTATTGCAAGAAGCTGCCGCATTAAATGTGGGGACCTTGCCAGCCCACCAACCTGTCTGCATCATCTTCATCATCCTTTGATTCTCTCTGTTGTTTCGTCAAAATCAAAGTTGCAATGTTTGTGCGGCCATGGCAAGTTTACAACTGAGCCTTAATGGTACGTTAATAGTTTATACAAAGATAGAGGTTATGAGTTATTTTATTATTCATTATCATGTGTGGGAATGTCCAACGTATTACTATGTACCCTCTTTATTATTATAAATATGAGAGCATACTAACTAGTGGGTTAGACAATTTATTCATATCATTCTCATCTTTTCTTCTTCTTCAGACATGGTATCAGAGCCAACCTATGCGCCCCAACCTAAATCCCATCCAACACCTACTATCATCGTTATCACCATCACCACCATCTAGCACTTGCTCTTCTCTCTCTCTCTCTCACTCTCTCTCTCTTTCTCTCTCTCTCTCTCTCTCTCTCTCTCTCTCTCTCTCTCTCTCTCTCTCTCTCTCTCTCTCTCTCTCTCTCTCTCTCTCTCTCGGCCAGCTTTGTTGGCCACCTCCCAAGCTCTCATCTAAGGATCTAGGCTAACTTGGTCGGTCACGTCCCAAGGCTATCGGCCAGCTTGGCCGGCCTCATCCCAGGTCTCCCGGCCATCTTTGCTGGGCACGGCCCTGGTTCTCGGCCAGCTTAGCTGGACATGTCCATAATTTCAATTTTTGAAAATAAAATAAACAACGTCCATGATTGCATGAGAAAAATCACTACGAAAAAAAATGCAAGTGATTATTCGGTAGATACTTACTAACGGTATTGTGGTCTTGTCAAATGCGAGGAACTTACAAGCAACGATAGGATAAGAAAAAAAGATCAAAAAGGGGTTCACTCACCGGATTAAACATTGACCATTGTTAATGT